>OZ038500.1:28640268-28677768 GCA_964036315.1 Acanthosepion esculentum | reverse complement strand
ACGTAATGTGTAACTGCTTTTGGGAACGAGACGGCACAAAAAGAATGCGATTTAATTAATTAATTAATTTTAGAATTTTTATGCTAGTATAATGTGTGCGCACATTAATTATATCAAATGCACTTAATATACCATATCCTGTTGTTAATGATATTTCATTTAATGAGGGCTCTTTATTTTATATAATAATAGCTTCAAGAGTTTTTAACCTTTCCTTGAATCAGGAGATGTATAGTATTTTGGTGTTATCGTCTAATATTTGTCTTATGTACACACATATCACATACACACACACACACACACACACACACACACACACATATATATATATATATATATATATATATATATATATATATATATATATATATGTATATATGTATATGATAAAATAGAGTTTTCAGGTATGCTGTATTTATGAGTTAAAGTGATGGATATCAAGGATAGAATGCATGTAAAATTAAAATGGACATTTAAGTCAGCACAATCGGTTAAGTCGATTGCTTTAAACATGAGACTGTGATTGCTGCGTTTTGACTTCAACATCCATTTTTATATTTACATACGCTCTATCCTTGATATCAAGCACTTTAACTTATAAATACATCATACCTTAAAACTATATTATCATCATATATATATTTATCATATATATATATATATATATATATATATATACATATATATATATATATACATATATATATATATATATATATATATATATATATATATATATATATATATATATATATATATATATATAAAACTATATCGGATAAAAAATATTTAACAGCTGATATTTTAAAAGTATACAGGGGTTGCAATATTCTATACGAAAAACAAAACGTGCGCACAAAATATGCATTGATTATATACATATATTACCTACTTACGCTGCCCCATACCGTCAGAGACGAATGTTGGTAGTATCATATTTGAAAGTGAAAGGATAAAATTGATGATTTTTTGCCTAAAGACATATAGGACGAGTCCAAAATGGTGTCTTCCTTGAAAATGCTTACACAACGAAGGTGCATCACAGAATTCTTGTATACTGATATATTTGTTCACATTGAATATTTATCGACACATACTGAACGTTTACTGAAACTACCAGTGGATATGATTTCAGTTAGAAAGTTTGTAGTGTGACTCAGTCATGGCAATCTCAATGTTATGTGCGAAAGATGTAATGCAAATACATTGGGCATTAAGAAGTATTTCTTCTCTGATATCCAGGAAAACTTTTTAATCAAATTAAACAACTGTGCTTGCATATTGCATATACCATAATTTATTTACCGCGAAAACATGCAAACCTACGTATTTTATGTATATATGTATTTATAAATACACATCAATATATATACATACACATACTCACACACACACACGCACAAGCGCGAACACACACACATATATTTCTCTATAAAAATTTAGTTTTAAGGTATGCTATAGTTTCTTTGAAAGTACTCGATGCCAGCGTTAGAGGGTGTGTAAAGATAAAAGTTGACACTGATGACATTGCCGAGTGCTGATAGTCTATATAAGGCTTGAACGTAATCTTCAGTATATATATATATATATATGTGTGTGTGCGTATGGTGTGTGTGTGTGAGTGTTATAGCATGACTAAGGACGATAATGTCCCCATTTACATAAATACAGAAGTAAATATTGCATGCTGGTAAGCAGTTGGAGATTTGTCTCCAACTGGTCAAACTCTCCATCTTCGGGCCCAGAGGATCCCCAAACGAGGCTATATCAAAGAGCAGAGTGCCGTTTCGGGAAACAGCGACCCGAACCCGTTATATACGAGGTCTACAGGGAAGTTTTGACCGAGTCTGTTTCCCCATATTAAATCCGGCCTTGTGCCACATCTGACAGCGTGGGGCGCTTGGTAGATATCCTGCAGTTGGAGATTCACTGTGGAATTCACTTGACTCAGTTCTACCAGTTGAATACTACGTGCCGCTGGCGAATCTTTTATGTGTTGTTCGTGTCCTAAGTATTATCACTCATTACCAACCTTCATGTGATTATTCTGTTCAGTAACCTTCCCTAGATTACAGCAATATACATATATATATATATATATATATATGTATATTTGTGTCTGTGCATATCTATATTTGCTACACGTGTGTGCACTTCTGTATATATATATATATATATATATATATATATATGTGTGTGTGTGTGTGTGTGTGTGTGTGTGTGTGTCACACATTTGGTGATTTATTTTAATTTATATATATGTGTATATTTAACCAAATTTGGTTGAATAATCTAGATATATTATGTCTATTTGTTTATGTTAATGGTTTCGAATTGACGGATCAATTTGTTAAAGTGGCTTTTAAACTGATTAAGGATGGCGCCATAGTTTTTTCTCATTCCTTTTATTTTATCCTGTACCATCAATCTTATCCAAGATCATTTTCAGGTGGGAATTGCTAAGACACAAATAATGTAATTGATAGTTGTGAATATTTTTTTAAAATTTCGCATGAAACGCGCAGACTTAATTAAAAAAATTACGTTATCTAAGGGAGCTAACTCAATTAACATTAGTAATTATTTAAAAAAAAACATCTAACTTAAGTATTTTAATTTTTTTTAAATTGAAATTTACTTATTTTAAAACATTTCTGTTATAATTCCAATTTTAAACAATTACAACTTAGGTATTTAAAACCTTGAATTTTAACACATTGTTGCTATACACATAATTAAATTTATTTAGTGTTGGTTGTATTTTTCTTATATAGAGGGATTCAATAAATTGAAGTCTTGTTTCTTATTTTCCTTAATGGGTTTAATAACAATATTATTGATCCGTGAATTCAAGAGGAATTCAATAAAAATAAATTAACATAATAAATCTAGATTATTCAACCAAACTTGCTTCAATTAATATATATTTTTTAAGCATTGCTCGGAATATATATGTATATTTTTTGGTTATGTTAAAAATATATATGAATATTGGTATCAAAATATGCATATATATATATATATATATATATATATATATATATATATATATATATATATATATATATATATGCATGCAGACACATACTATAAGACTATAAAATTACGCATATACGTACATATATACGCCGATAGATCGATATTTATACATCGTATATGTGTAGGTACATTCGTGGAGAGTTGCACACATCTGTGTATTTAAGTCGAAATTTGCTTAGTTCCTACGTACTTCTTGGGCGGAAGGAAGCGATTTAATACCTGCAAATAGTGACCATCATCGCAGCGCCAGTTCCGCTCAATATCTTATAACTGAATGCAGTTTCGAAGCTGTCAGAAAGCTTTTTGAATGGCGTCAAGCAGTTTCGGCACTACTCAGGCTAAATCTCTTTTGTTCAATTCCCGGTTCAAAAGCGGTGAATCGCTCTATACTCTCGGAAGCTCCCATCTGTAAAACGCAATTCTATCTTATTATATAACCGTTTAAAACCGAAAGTCTAGCATGTGTCAAGCGATGGAAGTAGTTTGATTGGTGTAAAATTGAGCCCACTGAAGAAAATATATTGGAAGTTGATGTGAGTCATAAGCCAAAGAAAATTACGAATAAAAATCTATATGTGCCCAAGCATATAAACACGTTCTTTCTACATGCAAGTTCAATGCATATCACACGTGTACTGCCCATTCATATTCGTTTGCAATACTTTTCTTATTATCTATCTATCTATCTATCTATCTACACACATATATATATATATATATATATATATATATATATATATATATATATATATATATATATATAATTCTATGAGAGTGTATGTGTTACTTACATAACTGCAAAAATACAGTTTATTTTGATAAATACAGTGTTCCGTATCCTGATGATAGAGCTACATATAATGTAATATCATTAAAACCTTGACAAAAGTTAGTGTAACAAAAAGTTCACGCTAATCACGCACGACAAATCAACCCTCTATGCTTCGAAAGATCCTTTCAACTTTTGTTAAGTTTGTCTCGTTCATATATGATCTAAATAAATGAAAAATGCAAAAATTCATATATATATATATATATATATATATATATATGTGTGTGTGTGTGTGTGTGTGTGTATGTATGTTTATATATATATATATATATATATATATATATATATATATATATATATATATATATATATATATATATATATATTTGTTTATGCTTATCACTCCAAGCAATGCTGGAAGCCACTAGCACGCAAGGGGTTACAGAAGGTTTGGAGGAAGAGCAGATAGGAGTGGTAAAGGAGAGGATGTGGAGAAATATAGTGGATCGATCAAGGCTAGGGGGTTACAGAAGATTTGGAGCGAGAGCAGATAGGAATGAAAGGTGAAAGGATGTGGAGAAGGGAAGTGGATAGATCAAGGCAACTGGAGATGTCGATTGACGTTACACTTAAATAGTTGGAGATTGTATTTGTCAGGGAAACAGGAATAAGGAAGGGAGTTCCACAGGCAAGATGTGCGAGACATGAAGCTATTGGAGTAGAAGAGACGTCTACATCTAACAGTTTCAACGGTGAAGGGGTGGGAACGGGATGCCAGCATCGTAGGACGTTTTAATTCATGATATATATATATATATCAGTTTCCGAGCATGACATGGGTTCGAATCTTACTATTAGGAATGTATTTTCTTGATGTCATCGGCTTGACAAAAAAAACAAGTTATTGCGGGAGCTTTTTGAAAGCCTTCAATCGTAGTGCTAGCAAGAAATTATCAGTCAGCGTTTCCAGCGTACTGGCACTGTTCCAAATGCTGATAACGACAAACCGCGCTTTCTTTCCTTCTCTCCTTCAAAGTGTAAGTAATGTCTGTACGGTATATTAGCAATATAAACAATAGGTTCTGTGTGGATGTTGAACAAACAAAAATATGTCTGAGGAGGTGTCTATATTAGGTACAAAATACTTTCAGTTATACAAAAGCACATACTTACGCGAAATGAAATGCAACTTAAAAAAATATATTCTCTTTTACTTGATTTTGAAAATGGAAGTTCAGACGGTTTTTAGGGCAATTGAGAGAAAATCTGAGAGAATGACTGTAAGATATCTGCAATCGTTTTATTGTTCTTAATTGATAATTTTGCCTGCAATAATTTAAACAAAGTTTGATAGATTTCAGCTAGTATATTTTTCAAAATCTATTTCACATGTGACTCTCGTATTGAGGCCGAAGCAGGCGTGTTTTGAAAATAAGTGGATTCTGCAAATTCAGATTAATTCGGTTTGTACTGCCCGTAGTTACTAATAAACCAGTTCTAACGCAAAACTACACAGACGGATCTCTAGTTACAATCACCTCAGTAGAAATGCTTTATAATTGTAGATATTCAAAGACTTAACTTTTATAAGAATTGGACTTTATAATCTTTTTTTCCTTTATATTATAATGAGATCACTGTATTTGTAGAATATCTAGTTAGTCCTGCAGATTATTTATTTGCCTTTAATCTTCATATGGGACCCTAAGGTTTTGACATTGTGACAGTACTATGTTACGCTTGACATATCGTTGTGTTTTCATTTTAAAAGTTCCTCTGTCCTTTACCTGGACATCCCACAGTTAACCAAGAAACAGGAACAGAAATATCTAAGTTGAATATAGTTTATTAAGAGCTGGGGTTCGAGTATTAGTTTGGGTGGAAGATCCTTCTCTATTATCCGTTCGCATATCTATTTCACCCCGAAACAAAACGCTGGTAAAATATTTCAAAATAGTTCATTCTGAAAAGAAAAAAAACAACGAACCAAAATATATTGTTCTAACTACGGACACTTATCACAGTTACAATTGAAAAATAATTTATTTAAGCTTAACATAATATTTGTTATAGCTACTTCATATTCAATAAAGAATTTGATTAATACAAAATAAAACAATAATAAGCTAAAATCTGAAAGAGAAGTTTACTCCATTGTCTGTAATAATTGTCTCAAGGAATACATAGCAGAAACCTCGAGGGATTTAAATAAAAGATAATATGATTACAAAAGGGATATTATACAAAAGAAAAAAACAACGAAATTCATTAGTTGCTCCCTGTAATGGGTCTGACCATAATTTCGATTGAAAAATTGTTACTTTGTTCTAAAAGAGAAAGCAATTTGCTAAAAGGAAAATGTATAGAAAGTACTTTAATCGGTAGATTATGCACATACAATTCACGATTAGTTTCTTACATTTTAGCTTTCTTGGCAGGTTTTCTGTCACAATGTGAGATATTTAATAAAAAATGTGAGAAAACACAAAAGTAAAAGTAACTAAACGAAATCAGTGATACCAGATTCCCAAAAAATAAATAAATAAAAACTTAAAATTTCAGCTTTTCGTATCCGTCAAGTCTATGTGTCATTCGATCAACGTAAACATCACTTTAGTCCGATTAAGTCTTAAAGGACGAAGCGCCCCACACGAAAAATATTTTTTCTACTTTGTCATAGATTTTCCTAAAATTGTTCTAGATATATAAACAATTATATATAAAGTTATCCCATATTTATTTATATATTCTCTTTAGAAATGAATTAAAAATTTCTTGTCAAGTACAGATAATAGCGGAATTAGATTAAAATGTAACTTAAATACAATTTCGTCTTTCTACCTGATAAATGTATATGTCGATTACTTGTTTCGTTTTTACATACGATCCTTTGCTAAAAATACGGGAAAAATGTCCGTTTGACCGCACCCCTAAGTACCGGTGTCTTCGTGCTAACTTTGCAAGTGACAGATCAAGCCAAAAATAATGCACTGCCGTCATATTTGGAAAGGAGCTGCCAAGTCCTCGCTTTTCCAGTCTCGATAGAGTCCAGAAGCATCTCCGCATTCATGTCGGTGACAAATTATTTTCCACCCCACAATTCCTCCCTCGTAGACGAAAGGCTGCAAGCCTCTCACTGGTCTATCGCTATTTTCATGGAAAGTGCTCAAACGAACTAAATTGCTTCGTTCAACAAGTTCTAACATCCACGGCTAAGACCCGCCATATTAAGATCATTGTATCGAGGCCTCCTCATTCCCTCTGTATTCCACTGGTGAGAAGTAAGTTTCCCGCGAGTAGCTTCTTCCTACGAAACTCTGCTCTGTGGAAGAGAATGTTTTCCGGATCACTAGAATCACTGTTCACATCTAGGGTTAACCGTCATCTTCCCCACATACGTTCCTCTTAATATGTAACTCTCCCCCCCCCCCTCGCCCTCTCTTGTGCTTCTCGGGTCTTGAACCTTACTGTAAAAAAAAAAAGGAATATTTTCTACCAGATTCATCACCATCTCTGATTTTTATTGTCTTATCAAAATGTTCTGTTCCTTTTTTTATTCATCTGCTATTTATTAGATTTCTTTTTTACTTTTATTTTCTATTTCTTTGACATGAATCCACATCTATCTTCGTGCGATCGTCTCTGTAGTATGATCCCTTTCGCCTCATTAACCGATTACCCCGGTACGTTTGGATAAATGAAAAGAGGCGGGGGGCATGAACTGTAACGATATTCGTCAGTGAGGAAAGTCAAGAACCACTCAGATGAGGCTAGCGGATCGTCTAATATCAATGTGTTCCCTAAGGCAATTCACTACAGATTTATTTAATTCCGTTTTTTTCTCCCTTTTATTCCTTCTTCCTTCTTTTTCCTTTTTCTATTTTGCAATTGTCTTCCATCATTTTTCTCCCATCACCTTCTTTAATTTTTTTCAATCCTGCATGAGGTCTCCTGCCTTAGCTTTTCGGTTTCACCATTTATAGTTTCGTGTCCAGGTCTCTTCGCCTCGTCTTTATATCTTATTTTCCTTCCAACTTTAATTTTCCGATATTTCCAAACTTTTCCTTCAAAAGGCACGTTAGAGTAAGTGAATGTAATGGATACGAATTCCAGTCGAATCCATTACATTCACTTAAGTGATAATACGCTTAGGAAAGGTATGAATCCTCTTGTTCTCCCCGCGCCCAGCTAAATGTGAATAGCAGGATAGACCGGGTTCTATAGCCTTGCATGGCAACAGGTCTACCGCAGAAAGACATGTCAACCTAGTGCGCGAAAAAATCTGCCTCGTCAGTCATGTATCGAAATATACATGTTCGCCTAAGTGTGTATCAAGCATGGCACATAATTGAGAGTAAGGGATAGCGGCTCAGATTGAGGAATCGGAGATCTGATTTTAAATTCCAGTCAGGTTTGCTACATTCAGTCACGTGCAAATACCGTTGGGAAAGAGATGATTCCAACTCTTCTCTCCCCAACTACCTACGGATAGATAGCAGGAAAGACTATAATCTTGAGTGGAAACCGGTTTGGGAGAAGGAAAACTTTAAATTAAAAAATTACAGCAATAGTTTAAACTCATTTCAACCCGTGAAAATTTCACGGTTTTTCTATTTTAATATTTTGATGAATCATAATACTGATACTTAATGATTGAATAAGCTAATGGCGATTTCTTCGACAGTAAATTATCTGTAAAATATACCGTTAAAAATCGTTAGATATTTGAGCTTAACAACTTTAACAAAATAGTTCAATCATAAATATGAATGCACGTCGTTATTTTAGAAGAGAGTGCAAATAAAAACAGTTGAAAATGATGACGTATATCTCCGGTTAAAATTGATGTACAAAACTTACGTTGTCAACAATAAGACAACAATAATAACTAATAAATCGTTTTAACCCGAAAGATTTTCACAATTTTTCTATTTGAGTTTTCTGATGAATCTTAATTCTTAAGTTAATGATAGATTAAGCACATTCTACGACAATAAAATAACTGTAGAAATTCTTCTATCGCATCGTTAAATATTTGAGCTTAACAACTTTAACAAAGTATTTCACTAACAATCATAAATACGAATGCTGATAGTTATTTTAAGAAGTGAGTACAAATGAAATGTTTTGAAATTGACAACTTTTTTTCCATTTCACTGAAGCAGCTGTTAAACACTTCTATCTTCTTTCTTTCATTTTTTTTTCTGGGAAAACAAGTAGTGCCGTTTTTTGTCTTTCCATGCGACCAAAACAGAATGGTCCATTTCTTATGGCAGGAAACATTAAAAACTGCTTTCTTTTTTCCTTCCTTCCTTTCTTTCTTTCTTTCTTTCTTTCTTTCTTTCTTTCTTTCTTTCTTTCTTTCTTTCTTTCTTTCTTTCTTTCTTTCTTTCTTTCTTTCTTTCTTTCTTTCTTTCTCTTTCTCACTAAAATTCAGTTTTGTCTTTTCCCCTTTTTCCACGCGATCAAAACCGAATAGTCCATTATTTATGAGGTGCTGGTAGGTCGTAAGGTTCGCGTGAACGATCGAAAGGAGAGACAAGTACAATTATAATAGGAGCGTCTCAACAACCCAGAATCGGCCAAGTGCGGTGAGTACAACCCTGAAGACATGGTCAGTCGGGGACGGGTTTCTTCCAATAAGAGAGAGTAGTCTTTTGGTTTTGGATTCTTTCAAGCTGTCCTGTTTTTCATGCTAGTTTATCTCCCGTTTCGTTCTTTTTCTTTGGCACCTCTATGCTTCGTTTTATCCTAAGTTTATCTTTTCGCATCTTATATTTTTTTCATAATTTGTCTTATAATTTAAGTCTTGATTATTTTCCTGTCGTATTATTCTCTCTTTCTCTTTTCTCAGTCTTGAGATTTTGGAGACTTCACTATTCTTCCATCGCTTTCTCTGGTCATATTTCCATCTTGACAATATTACCTTTTGAATGCCTGTAAAAGAGAGAGAGAGAGAGAGAGAGAGAGAGAAAGAGAAAGAAAGAGAGAGAGAACTGGATGATATTTCAATCATTTTTCGGTCCTTGCTTTTGCCGCGATATTGTGACACTATGTTGAACTATGAATAATATTAGAGCCCTAGGGGTCTTAATAATTGGAGTGGATTTTTTCTCAATACAATGTAGGATTAGTTAGAGAGAAGGAAATCTCATTAAACGGTCAACATTTGTGAAAATAATCACTGTGTCGATGCTAGGTTCACCGCCGCCAAAAAATAAAAATAATTAAAATGAATAAATAAATAACATCCGGTCCGACAATTAGGTTCCTAAGAATAGCTTTATTAGAACCTGCTTTGCATTAAAAGGTGGGGGGGGGAGTGATAATGCATACTGTGGTTAACAATGCTGTGTTCGATTCTCAGTGTGAATTTAATTTGTAACCTTGTGCCAAACTTAAAATTAGTTCGGCAAATTACTCCTCCGTACAAGCATTAACCCTGCGTTTATCATATTTGGTGTTTTGTTACCCCAAAACTTTTGAAGTACTCGCAATTCCTAGTTGGCAACTTGTCTCTTTTCCTCCCTCCCACTACGCTCATGACTCAATGAGGATGTGTAGCGCGCAGTGTGGTGGGGTTGTAGCTCAGTTGCCGTGTGAGGCAGACGCCAGAGTACTATCCATTTACGTAAATCCGGTGACTAATGCAGATTTAAAGAGAAAGCATTTTCTTGTATTTTCTTGTATTGACGAGTCGTCTTCTCGATTTGATGTAATGTTGAATTATTACATTATTGCGTTAACCGAGATGTTGCTTTCTATCGGGTCGAATCCGATTGTCATTTTCGGTAATACGGGGACGAAAAAAAAACAACAGGCGAAACCGCGGTTACCCACCGTCTGCTACACCAGATCAAACGCTTCCCTCCAGAAGAGCAGTTCATTGAACCACACCGATCTTACGTTTTCCACTGACATAAAGTGGAACGAGAATTTTGAATCATTGACTAAACAGTTTTCTCACAAGGATCTATCTTGCGTATTTATAAATCTACCATTCGTTCCTGCATTGGCTATTGCTGTCACATCTTGTCTGTTACCTCTGCTATATATCAAGAGATTCTTGACAGAATCCAAAGAAGAATCTGGAACCTTTTTCGCTTCTGACTTGGCATCTCGGATTCTGTTGCATTTCTACTAGCATAACGCAACTTTTCTGTGCATATTCTATCGATACCTGCATGGCAACTGTTCCCATGAGGTTTCCCTTCTGCTATCTCAAATTAAAGTAAGTGCAGTATATATAACCATTTCTCATTCTTCTTCTTTTATGTGCCGTATCCCTTCAGGACGTAGGCGATCATAGCTACCCACATCTTTCTCTCCCTTATAGCTCTTAATAAGTTTTGTCTTTTTGCTATTTTTCCCAAACTCTATTCTACCATCCATTTACTAAATCTCATCAAGTACGTTACGTGTTGATTTCCTCTGTCCCTCTTTCCTCCAATATCTCCATTGAGTATCAGATTTTCCAAGCCCTGTTTCCTTATTACATTCCTCAGAAATATAAGCTGCCTCTCACTGATTTTAAGTATCAGTTTCCTTTTAGTTTCCATTTTCTCCTAAACCACGTTGCTGCTCACATAATCGGTCCATGGTATCCTCAGCATCTTAATCTAGAGCCAGATTCCTATTGTTTCAATTCTGAAGAGATTATCAGCATTCACTGCCATATAGAAGCACAGATATCACATAACCGTACAGCAGTTTTTTTCTTCGTTTCAAACGATGTTTTTCTCCAACGACTGCTCGGATTGATTAGAAAAGATTCCGATAGTCTCATCAAAGGGATTCTTTTTAGCACATGCCTTAAAGAAATACCACAGATTGTACTCACTGCTACAGCTCACACATTACGTGTTTTATCTATGTATAATGTCTGTGATCTTAGGTTAGTTATTTATTACGTTTTTCAAAAATAATCAGTACAAAATGTCATGAAGCCATTTATTATGGCTGGGACCCACAAGGAAATGTATATACAATAGAAATAAATGGAAATATTATTATTATTATTATTATTATTATTATTATTATTATTATTATTATTATTATTATTATTTCCTTTGGTTTCTGGTGTATACTAATATATTCCCGGGTCCTGATCAGAGACCTAAGGTCAGAGTTGGCCTCATGTCATTTTTCATTGAGCAGTTTTGAAAAAAAAATCAAACATATTTTACATAGATAAAGCTCTTTGTAAGGTGTAGGCTGTAATTGTGAGTACATTTTTTTTGGTATTTTTTAAAAGCATGGGCTACTCCTTCAATGAGTCTCTTGGAATATTTTCCAATCAATCCGAGGGCTTCAACTACAACTGGAATTGTTAATGTCATCATGCAGCACTTTTTTGAGATTTCGATTTCACGGTCTTTGTATTTTTATACCTTTTTGAAGATCTTCAAAGATACATTGCAGTCTGCAGGGGCTGCTTTTCAATAAGGTGGCACATTTTGTCTTTGCGGTCAGAGTGATTAGCTTCCACTGTTCTGTCTTTATTATTATTATTATTACTAATATTATTATCAATAATAATCATATTATTATTATTATTAATAATAATAATTAAATGTCAGCAGCTGTATTCAAGTGGTTCAACAAGTGTACCGTCAACGTTGTTATAATATAACCCTAATTATACGCTATGAACTATGCAGGCAGAATGACCGCCAGCGACAGAGTAAAGAAGCGGTATGTGCATTCATTACAGTCATTGTGACTTTATTGTATTATATGAATCACAACTTTCAAATTTACTTGTTCTATGAAAACAAAGGAACATTTCTACGCAAATGTAATCAATAATGTTCTTTTCCTTTCTAGGTCTATTCAGATGAGTATCAACAACTCTATACAAGAAAACAAAGTCCCTGATTAAACATAAAGCTATATCAACAAATAGCAGATGGAGCCAACTTAATAAAGAGCGTTTCCTTTGTTTTGAATATTTGTGTTTTGTTATTGTTCACGAAAGCTTAATCTTACTAAGCTGATTCACTTAAATTAAAAAGAAAAACGTCGATTACAAAATGAAACGCGTGTAAAGGTCAAGTTGGGGACGCAGAGATTGGTGGTCGGGGGAATCTATCTCGGGTTAATAGGTGTCAATGTGAAGACATTGAAGAAAGTTGGAGATTTGTTTGGAAACGGAGAAAAGGAAAAATATCCAATAAAGCCATCATAAATGAAGAATTATGATGATAAGGCATCATGGAACCGACTGCTTTGTTTATCATTGTTGTAGCGTTTGGAACGGTCAGAAAACTGTCTATTACATCTGAAAAAACAGTTCGTATGTCAAAAAGGTTGGAGTAGTGAAAGAACGTGTTGTCATTTGATCTCCGATATATGTCAGCGGTTAAAATTGATGTGCAAAACTTACGTTGTAAACAATAAGACAACAATAATAATAGCTCGTGTTAAGCCGTGAAATTTTCACTGTTTTTCTATTTGAATTTTCTGGTGAATCTTTATTTTTAAGTTAATGATTGATTAAGCACATGGCGAGTTCTACGACAATAAAATATCCGTAGAAATTCCCCTATCGCATCGTTAAATATGTGACTTTAAAAACTTTAACAAAATATTGCACTAACAGTCATAAATATGAATGCTGGTCGTTATTTCAAGAAGTAAGGGGATACAAATAAAAAGATTTGAAATTGACACCTTATCTATTTCCATTTCACTGAAACAGCCGTTAAGCACTTCTATCTTCCTTTTTTCTTTTTCTTTCTTTTCTTTCTTTCTTTTTCTCACTGATAACAAGTCGCATCTTTTCCCCACTTTCCACGGGATCAAAACGAAATAATCCATTTTTTATGATGTGTTGGCAGGACATAATGGTCGCGTGAACTAAGGGAGGGACAAGCACAATAATAATAATAATAATAATAATAATAATAATAATAATAATAATAATAATCATTATTATTATTATTATTATTATTATTATTATTATTATTATTATTATTATTTTTATTATTATTTCCTTCGATTTCTGTTGTATACTCTTTTCCTTCTAGATCCAAACCAGTGACCTATGGTCAGAAATGTCATCATGACATTTTCCACTGAACATTATTGTTAGAAAATAAAGATAAATCATAAAAATAAAACAACAGAAGATCACACCCATTTTAGATAAAGCACTTCGTAAGGTGCTAGCTCTGTATGTGTAATAACACTTTTTCTATTTCTATTACTCTTTAAGGCATGTGCTACAAGGGATCCTTTCAATGATTCTATCGGAACAAGAATAGAATCATCTATTGCAGCAACCAATAGAGAATAACATTAATTTCAATAATGAGGGAAAAAGGATATTTTTATAAATAATATATACATATATATATATATATATATGTGTGTGTGTGTGTGTGTGTGTGTGTGTGTGTGTGTGTGTGTGTGTGTGCGAGCGAGTACGAAATAATTTAATTCAATTGGGACAGCAACTGATAATAATTTAATTAACCTTAATATAAACATTGTTGCAATTGTGGAAATAATAAGAGCTTTAGGTACGCTCAACAAAATAACAACCTAATATATAAAAGACATAATCTACACTAAAGACTACAATAAAAGTCATAAGAATTACATATGTAAGACTTCCAGGAATTTCAATTAATTAATATATATAGACACAAAATGTGTCGCTTCCAAAACAACATATTTCATGAATTAGTCATTCATCGTAATGACTTTGACCATAATTTCTCCTTAAGGAATTATGTTTCAATTAAAAGAATATTTATTTAGTAATGCGAAAATTTATAAAAAGTAAACTATTTTTAGCCTTCCACGGTGTCTAGGTTCAGACTGCATTTTATCAAAACTGTTGCTATTATAATTATTAATATTTAAAATCAACGGCGCTAAAAACAAAAAAGAAAATGGTGGTGTATCGAAAATTGCAATGATGATGAGGGAATTTAATTAAAAACCAGTACAAAAACATGATAGCAATAATTATTTCAATGATCAACGTCATATGAGTCGATGATTTGCTTTGGTATAATGTGTTAATATATTTGAATTACGTGTTCTCTGTCGTGATAGTAGTAGTTGTAGTAGTTGTAGCTGTAGATGCGATAGTAGTCGTTAGTAGTAATAGCAATTATAAGAATTGACATTTAAACTACTAAGCTATAAATCTTCACAGATGTCCACATTTATCGAATACATTCACCAAGACTAAACTAGCTTGTTACACATCGTTTTACGACAGGTATCATTGAGAGGTACTGGCAGCAGATAATATTGAAGAGACGGATAAATAGCTTATTCCTATAAAGGAATTTTTTTTAAAACAAATATGGATGCTGTGGACCGAGAAAGAAGAAAAATAAATTTTCAAAAAAAAAATTAATTTGATACCACAAAAGAGAAAATATATTAAAAAAAAAGGATTTAGCAATTGATCTTGGAAGAAAAACATCGAGACATAATTATAAGAAATGAAATGAGGAAAACAAAATGAATTGAAAAGATGTTGTCAATTTAAAAACGTATGAATTAAAGCATAATTGAGAGGATATGTAAAAATGTAAAACGTTATTTTGAATACATATATTGAGCAAATAAAACTAGTGTAAAGAGAATGAAAAGAAAAGTGTGTTAAGATAGAAGAGAAATTGAATAAGAGTGTGAAATGAAACGAAAGCAATTTAAGCTTCACTTCACGAGAGAAGCCAGATAAGAGAACAGATCAGAGCTGTTTCCCAAGGCCATCAGAAGTCGGCTGGGTGTGTAATCAAAAACACACACCAACTTCAGACAGCTGAATGGATGAAAAGTGTTCAGACCTAACAGAGATTAACAGACAATTGTTCCCTGTAAACAGATAGAATGAGAGAAAGAGATTAAAAACGAAACTTAAATGAAGCTGAGTAGAAGAGTCCCACGCGACAAATAAATAAATAACGATTGCTTGGTGGGCAGAGGAATAAGTCGAATGTAGAATGGTAATGGCGACAACTGGTAATCAACGATGTTGAAAATAGAATGCATCGTAAATATTAATCATGGTTTATATCTATTTATACATAGGAGAAAAGATATTAGCATAGATATTTTCTTTATAAATTCATTCTATTGTTATCTCGATGACTTGATTTATTTTATTTTCCTATTTTTGTTTCTTCTTTACTTTTTTGCAACTTTTATTTAATCGTTCTTTTTATTTCATACCAGTTTTCTACAACAAAAAAAAACGTAGCAAAAATTTAAGAATTGAAAGAATTCATTACTTAAATATTTGCTACATTTTTTTTTGTTTTCTCTTTGCAATCTGGAAGAGCATAACAATTCGGTTGAATTTCTTTTTACAGCTTTTACTTTTAAAAGTTAAGAATTGAGGAGTCAAATTCAAAATTCTAACAGGAATTTTTAGACTGTGATTTCTAATAAAAGAGGTAAAATACAACATGTTATAAAAATATCAGATTATAATTTTTAAATAAGCTTTAAGTAGATAGCATTATCGCTTATTTGTACACACACACACCAACACATATATATAATCTACCTACTGCATAGCAGCACATCACTGTGGCTAAACATCCGATCGCTTCAAGGTGGGACCGAAACCCAACCGATTTGGCATCAGTCCGAAATACTCATCCCTAAGCTATCGACGTCCGGCAGAGAGTAATGCGAATTTTGCGAATTTACTTTTTCATAAACACACCTGTGACTTAGAGAACTCAATCGGTTGGGAGACTTTTGCATTATTAGCATTAATATTCACTGTTTACAAATTCGCGCTTTCTCTTCAGAGTACTCGACCGAATTTGCGGGAGGTAATATATATATATATATATATATATATATATATATATATGTGTGTGTGTGTGTGTGTGTGTGTGTGTGTGTGTGTGTGTGTGTGTGTGTGTGTGTGTATGCGTGTGTGTGTGTGTGTGTGTGTGTGTGTGTACATGTGCGTCTGTGAGTGTGTGTGTCTGTGTACAAGCGAGCGTCTTTGTGTGTGATACGGGTGCCCGTGCTTGTGTCTTTGCACGCTCGTGCGTGTGCGCGTGCATATGAGTGTGTGTGTGTGTGTGTGTGTGTGTGTGTGTGTGTGTGTGTGTGTGTGTGTGTCTGTAATGGCGAATTCTTAGCCAAACAACTTCCGAAGATGCGGGATTTTAGATCACGTTCCCTCCACCACACAAATATATAATCTTGACTCTACCCCAAAGCCCTTAGCATATGTAAACCGGAATACCTAAATGAAGATGAAGAAGATATATATATTGAGAAAACATTCAAAATTCTCCACTAACCACATCATTTTATCCTCAACGCAAAAAACAAAAAACAAAAACGAGCTTACAAAATCCATAAAATCAAAACAACAGATATCACCTATAACACTTCTAACAAAAATTACACAAAATTCATAATCCTCTCCGCCAACACTTTTTCTACGAAACTGAAAAACAAATTAGTCATCTCTAAAACTAGGATCGTCACCACTAAGACCATCGGGGACATAATTAGGAAGAAAATAAACTCAACACCGATTCAAATTTGTCATGCCAAAATGTTTATTTGGGGGAGACTCCACGAGATCTAAAACCCCGCATCTACGAACACAAGAGAGATGTGAATTTGGACAATAATTAAATAAAAGCATAACTGTTTATTGAGAACATACATTGATAACTTAATAACATTATTACCAACTATAAAGACACAGCTAAAACATTACATTATATCGCCATCTTTCTTTGAATTCATTCTTAAAGAATCTAACTTATATCTAATACAAAAAGTATATTTGTAAAGAGGCGACCCACAAATTAGAAACTTGTGACTTCCCGCTGCACCGGTTGACCGCACAAAGATGAAGATAAGAAAACCAGTAGACACAGACACGGACACAATTACATTACCATCCGATGACCACTTAGACATAAAAGAATCTTCACAAACCTACCTACACATAGAATTATCTACGGTTTTATTACACGTGACACGCATCTAACCAATGAAAACTGACCCAAGCATAATAGAAAATAAAAGTGTTTTCTGTTTTTTCTCAATTTTTGCCGAACATTTAATAAAAGAGAAACATGTTAGATTGATTTACGTTTCTATTTGTTCTTTTATCAACTAACTCTCTCTGTATATATATATATATATATATACACTCCATCTCCTTTAATATATATATATATATATATATATATATATATATATATATATATATATATATATATATATATATATGTGTGTGTGTGTGTGTGTGTGTGTGTCTGTGTGTGTGTGTGTGTGTGTGCGCGCGCGCGCGCGCGTGCGCGTATGTGTGTGTGTGTGTGTGTGTGTGTGTGTGTGTGTGTGTGTGTGTGAAAGAACGAAGTGTAAGATTTCAGCGCTCACATATTTCCGGCACTGTGCCACATCTAAGCTATGATTAGAAAATCCCCATAGAAAAAGGTCTGAATTTTTATTTTTATTTATTTATTTTTATCCACCTACTTAAATATCATTGAAGTAATATATATATATATATATATATATATATATATATATATATTATAAATTAATTGATTTAAAATATGTTTTTTTCGCTACACAGTGATAACCATGTTTCAGAAATGGAAGCTAAAGCCCCTGAATTTAATTTTGTTATTAAACCAAAGACATTAGTTCCATTTCCTCGTCAAGCAAATTTTGGAGTAACTTATTTTTTTAAATTTACGGTTGCTAAAGGCACGGCAAAGATTCATAATTGAGGGTTTCCAAGGATACCGAGAAATCCATTCATATAAACAAGGGGTGTAGGGGGGTTCAAATTTTAATTTTCGTTGTATCAGTTAATAGTTACATTTGAAAGCGGGGTTATGTTTAGGGATGGGTAGGGATGTATCTTTCAAAAAATTCTGACTTCCGCTAAATTCAGGTCGTCTGGGGTTTGTTTTTTTTTTTTTTTTTTTTCCTAACGGCAAAAATTCTTACGGTTATTATTTCTATTTGTATATTTAAAGATTTTGAGGGACTGTTTATTTCACTAATTCAGTAAACTTTTATTTTTTATAAATTTAGTAATATAAATGTTCCCATGTATGTACAAAGGACATGGGTCATTTAATGTCCAATATATTCTAACTTATTAATTTCATTTGTCTTTAGGTGTTCTATTGGATTCTCTTAAGTGTTTGAATTGCTTTGTGTTAAGGTTAGAGTGCGTTTTATTTAATTACAATTTTAAAAGATGTTTAGGTTAGAATCCGTTTATTTAATTACAATTTTTAAAAATTCTACTTTTAAATTTAACTTTTAAATTTAATCGGCTATATTTTTTATAAAACAAGTAAATGTAATAGAATTACTTACATTATTTAAAATTATTTATTCACATCAAATATGAGTATGCATATTATAAGGTAATATTTTTTATATATATATATATTATTTAAAGAAAATTTTTGACAATGACGGCATAATATAGCTATTTCATTTCTCTGATTCAGTAAATCTTTACTTTTTATAAATTTAGTAATATATAGTTTCTCATGTATGCATAAAGGACATGGGTCATTTAATGACCTACATATTCTAGCTTTTCTTATTAACTTCCATTTTACTGTAGGTGTTTTATTGGATTCTTTTAAGTTCCAGAAATATTTCGAGAGAGATGTTTGATTTTTATATTTATTTATCCTAAACGAACTTTGATGTTGGTTGAACCTTTTTTTGAACTCATTGCTAGTGCAACCTATATATATTTTTATGTTTTCAGGGTTTTCAATAGAAGATATATTGCATTGGTATACTAATGATTCCATGCAACATTTATTTTGTAGAGGACAGTTTTGAGGGTTTCTACAATTACATAATTTTTGTTTACCCTCATTAGTTGTTGTTTGTATATTTCCACTGTCTAAAGTTTTTTGGTTCTGGTATAAGTGTTTATTTAAGATATTAGTATTATGTATCTTAATAATTTTCTCTAGGTTACCAGTAAAGCTATAACTTAATTTTAGTGTATTCCTATTGAAATTAGTACTTAGTTTACTTTCACAAGGAAAATGCTTGACTATTAATGCGAGGAATTTTTGCCCCAATTTGTTTTTTACCATTTGGTTGTATGGGGGTGTATACCAAATTATTTTTCTACTTCTGTTTTTTCTATGCTTACCATTTTCATTTTTAATATAAGATAGTTTTAGGGTTTTGTAGCCACTATCTTTTAGAGCTCTATTATAGAAATTAATATGTTCATCGAAAATCTTGTCATTTGCTGAATTTGTACTAATTCTTTTTCGGATAGATAAACGTATGTGTTTAATTATAGATGAGGGGTGATTTGATTTAGGGTGTATATATAAAGGATTCGTATTGAGTTTTTTATAAGGTGTGTATGTATTTTTCTTTAAATCTAATGTTATATCAATCAAGTTAACTTTTTTTTAATTTAGTGCTGACGGTAATTTTTAAACCCATGCTTTTAAATTCTTTATATAATGCCTTTCTAATTTTATCTATTTTGAAGTTAGTAGAGTTCCTAATAACCATAAGACCATCGTACGTGTATAAACCAATGTCAGTTGAATCAATATCACGGTGCGCTGTAAGGTTGTATAATATAAAAAGACCTATGAGATCAGAAGACTCAGCTGAGTCTAGTGATCCCATTGTGATGTCAAAGTGGTCATATGAATTCTTTACCCATTGCCCATCTTTATGAATCAGTACTGATTTCTTCACATTTAAAATAATGTTCTTCTCCTCTTCTGTAATATCCGTGTACTGGGTGGCACTATATATATATATATATATATATATATATATATATATATATATATATATATATATATATATATATATATATTTCATACCAGTAGATACACAATACACTAACTGTTGCATAATATATATATATATATATATATATATATATATATATATATACATATTACTTCAATGATATTTAAGTAGGTGGATAAAAATAAATAAATAAAAATAAAAATTCAGACCTTTTTCTATGGGGATTTTCTAATGATAGCTTAGATGTGGCACTGTGCCGGAAATATGTTGCGCCGAGTGTCGATCGAATTAACTATTTAGTCGTAATTGTTCTTGCCAGACAAGATTCCCAATCATTATACAACGTCAATGTGACCTTAAATCTTTTTCTATGATGCTGATCATATTAAGGTTCCTGATAACGACTGTATGTGGATATCTCTTTCTCTCACTTTTCTCTCTATCTCTCCCTATATATATATATATACACATACATATAAATATATGTATATATACATATAAATGTATATATATATATATGTATAATCACACACACGCACACACACACACATATATATATATATATATATATATATATATATATATAATAGCATCATCCACTTGCAAAAAAAGGCTAAAAATAATGGAAGCCTTACTAATAAAAACAAACAAACCAACACTTAATAATATTAACTTCAAACATGGACATAATATCTTGACCGTGTTTTGAAACAAAAAAATGAATCATTTTATAAAACATACATATAACAAACTATTTCTAATTCTAACAGTTGAAATATAATCCTTGAAAATGGCTAAATGTATAGCCGAAAGCGCTCGGATAAAAAGAACATTCGGACAGTTTTTATATAATTTATCATCTGAAAAGAAAAACTTTATTAGATCGCACGAGAAATTATATAAAAAACTAAATAAAAACACCTTGTCAGTCGTTTTTAATGAAATGTGCATGAAAGAAAGATTGCTGCCTATATACACAAAAATATATATATATATATATATATATATATATATATATATATATATATATATATATATGCAAATATATAGAAAAATAGGAAAGAACACGTTAGGTAAATAATCCGATATTCTTTAGTATTTTGGTTTTTATTTTTAAAAAACAGTGCTCAATTCATAAGTAGAGCCTAAATTTATATATATAAGCGGTTTGTCTACACGAATATGAGTATCCAATAAAACGGCGTGTAAGTGAAAAAATCTGGCAGATTAATAAATACTAAAAAATCCGTATACATGTACATACACGCATACACACATAGTATTGTTGGCTGTATTTATGAGGGAAACTCCCAAATTATATTTCGATTTTGTTTGTTTGCTGTTAAAAGAATTTGGGCAATTTTCTCCTTACATTAGTTAGCATTACATTTCTCCAATTCTTCTCCAACCAGATTGAAATGTGATTACATCAGTCACAAAGAAAGCTAAGTGTTAGAATTTGTAAATTCCTATGGATAAATGCCACTAACCTTCGGTTAGAAATTCGTATATATTTACATTATGGATCCCGAATTGAATTATGTTTCAAATATAAATTGCATCTTCAAAAGTAGTTTGAAAAAAAATCAAAATATACATGTATTTGTAAATATACATAAAGGCTAGAAATTCTTTTCCGCGTATGATCGTCTGCTAGACTGGTTAGGCAATCCCTTTTACAAATGCCTCCTGAGGTGTACTTGTGTTTATTCAACGCCCACAGAATTTAACTGTCGTGTACATTGCAACAATACTGCGCGAACCATAGTTACGGTTTGTTTTGCTTTTGGCTTGGTTTTAAGTTTTCTTTTTAAGGCGTGCGCGTAAGTGAATATGACAAACCCAACAGGAACTGGAATTTGGCTCTCCGATTAACAAAACTGAGTTGCACACATATCCGAGCTTACAGAAGCAGTTACCCCTGTAGGTACTGACCAAGCTTGACCATGCTTAACTTCGGTGATCGTACGAGTACCAGTGTTTGAATAATTCTTCTCTATCTTATACTTATTAAACTCTTTTCTTTTTCGATAATGTTGGTTATATGATTTAACTAATTTTATAACTTCTTTTGCCATTTAAATAAAGCGGCAGCATTGCATTTGATAGGTTTTAAATAACCTTCTCTCTTGTAAATGAATATCAATTGTTTGCCCGTTTAATTTATCGTTTGATGCCAGGAAGTCCTCAGGATTTTTTTCTTTATCTGGGACAGTCGCCACGTTTCAACCTTTTTGTCGATAATCATCCCGTCGATAGGCCGAGGCTAATATATGCTTAACTGAACACGCCTGCATAATCATGATTTTCTCTGCAAGGATTTTTCACGCTCTGGTGCGCCGATGAAGGAATTAACGTGTTTTGCTTCAGAATGATGTTGAATTAATCCTGCAGACGCTAAGGTCAAGGGTGAATGGTTTATCAATTTTGTCATACTAATCTACCTCATGTACCCCGTTTAGCGAACTGTTGATATTTATTTAGCTATGAGGAAAGCTGGTAAATTCATGGCTTAATTTAATTCTGGTAAACTATATGTGGTTTCGTTGCCTTAATCATCTGCCTGAAAGTAAAATGAAATGTTAGAGGAGCATCAAATTTTAACAGTACAAAATATGTCAGGAACGAGAAATAAGGTCAGAAGAGAAAAGATGATTTTTCTTCATTATTTCTCGCCATGCAAGACAGAAAAGCCACTAAAACACAAGTGGTTGCTTAGTGTAAAATAATAAGAAAAAAGAGAAGCATTATTACTGTGCGAGAACAATAGAAGAGTAATCAAGAGGAAAATAGATAAAGATTGAAATTGCATTTAAATCTCTGAAGATCAAAGTTTGCTGGAAAGTACGTAGCTGGAAAAGAGTCCTACAAGCGAGAATAGCTAGAAAACAACTGTCAGCATAGAACTTACGGTTATATCTAGCCAATTCAACAGTAAATTGATGATTCCTTGTTGCAAATCTAGTTATGAGCCATGCATGACACATGCTTAGGCGATCATGTATCTTTCGATACATGACTGACGAGGCAGATTTTTCCAGCAGTAGGTTGCCATTTATTTTTGCGTTAGACCAGTTGCCATCGCGGTCTGTCCTGCTATTTACCCATAGCGGAGAGGGGTGAATAAGAGGATTCGTACCTTTCCCAACGGTATTAGCTCGTAAGTGAATGTAATGGATTTGACTGGAATTATAACTCGGCTCTCCGATTCCTCAATCCGAGCCGTTATCCATTACATCCACAGTACCAATCTAGTACTGTGCTTAAATTCATAAAGTCTAGTTACTATACCAGAGAGTTCACGCGAACGATTACTGTAGAAGGAAACCGGCTTACTTCCTGGAGCAAAACGCGCATGCGTGCAAGATACTTGGAAGAAAATATGGCAGATCTAAAACCTACAATTTAAGAAAAAATCTGATCTCGTAGCATTGAGAATTTGGAGACAGGTTTGTGAAAGCCTTTGTAGTAAAAGCACAGGGAGGTGCATTAAAGCGGTGGGAATGTGACTGAAGCTGAGAAAAGTAATATTAAAAAGCCTTCTCGATATTTATTTAAAGTTTATGGCAATATTTACAGAACTGTCATTGCTGGCATTTTTACTATTAAAATCAATTTTAATGCTTTCATAGAGATTTGACCCCAGTGTTAAGCTGAGAACCTAACAGGTGTTACCACCGCGGGTCAGGTTGGACCTCGAAAGAACGACAATTAAGAGGTGGTTCCACGCTCCTCAAATCTTCCCCATTAGAGGCCTTGTTGCAGGATGCTGTTTATCGTCAGACCCAGGAAGAACAATGGATTTTGAATTGAACATTTTATTTAATCTACTAGGGTAAACTGTTCCCATTCCGATGTCCATTTCTAAGCATACTCTGTCTTTTTTTTTTTTTAGCATTGCTTAGTAATTCATGAATCTTTTAATTGCCATGAGAATTGAAGCGTTGGTTTGTGAATTTGATGATATAGTAATTGTGAATTCAGTCCCTCGACCGGGTAACACAGTTACAGTAAAAATAGACGCAGCAATACCTGAAAATTACTAAGAAAAAGAAACAAGACGAGATACTCCTTGATGTGGAAAACGAAACGAGAAACCTATACTCCCATAAGTTAAATACAAGGAGAAAAAGACTGACAAATAGACTAAGATAATCTGCTATTATAAAATTATCTCACTGTTGATTAAACAAACGCAACATTTTGTATTTACTTTTAAAGATGATATCCTCCAAATAGTGACCTCTATTCGCCATACATTATTGTAAAAGATTTCTAAAGTTTCCCGTCACCCGGAAGTTCGAGCATTTCGATGTCTTTCAAGTGGCTTCTTTTCAGCGTTCTGAACCTGTTGCTCTGAATTTTTCAACTCATAGCTGTATCGACTATCTATCCGGAACAGTATAATCCCCACGGAGCAGGAAATTAGCACGAAAATCTCAGCAGTCTTAACAAAAACAACAGACGCACAGTAGGAAACGGTCCAGGCCATGATGGTAACTGTTGGCATCTGAAAAACCAATGATATGATATTAGGTAGATGAGGACATCATTGCCTAAGTTCACTAGCATCAGACAGGCGACAGTTTAAAGTGTATCAGGTATGTCTGCCACTCCCTGTAAAATGTTCATTACAAAATTCCTTCAGGGTTACCGGATCGACACACTCTTAGGAAAGCAGGAACGGCCAAAACCTTTAAGGGTAACGACAATATCGAAACATTACTACAACTGTAAATAACGAAACTATTATTAACTCCTCATCCCAGAAATTCATCGTTATTTTTTATTAAGCGGAATCCATAAAAAAAGAATATAAAAATATTGAGAAACTAAATATTTTAGAAGTAAAAATGGAATAAAAATAGAGGTGTGTCTAATAAAAACTAAACAACGCAAGTCGGAAAAATGTCTTTCTTTCAAAAAGATTGATTGATAAGTTAGTCATGTATAGATTTTGGAAATCGAGGAGGCCGTTTTTATATCTTGACTCTAACACAGGCTATTTAATGCCAAAGGAAACCTTCTCATCCGAGTCTGGATTCCAAAGAGTGATTTTTAATTCTAAAATCTTTGTAACAAACAGTAAAATATATGACAACGCCCATTTGTTCAGACAATATTTAAAATATATTGGGAATATGATTTTTTTTTATATATATGGAACAAGGAGCTGGTAATTGTCCATAAATAAATTTTATGTTTTAAAATCTCTCATTGTTCTCTCACTGAGAATTCTGTGTTCTATGAATATTTATTTTAAAGACGTTAAGTCTAATGTTTGAGCTGAGAAATTAATCGCCCAGAAGATATTGACCAATTTATGTTCAAACACAAGGTAGAAAGTAAGAAAATGGTTCTGAATTGTAGAAAAATTTAAAATAAAAACAAACTCAAATGAAGACTTTTCTTTGGGCTTTCACCAAATCCGCAGTAATAAAATGTTGCTGTGTAATAAAAACGCGAATAAACATAGGAGTTAATAAAAGATTCAAATAGTTATCTTTTTGATTCAGGCAAAAGTTCTCACAAACTGAAGTAATGCTAATTTGGTAATATTTGCATTTGATGCCAATAATCTCACAAATACCATAACACATTTTGAATGAACCACCTGTACTTCAGCAATAGGAATAGCGGTGTCTCGGATAACATAGCATGGCAGATACAATTCTTCTTCAAGTTGGATGTGAAGTCAGAGTTTTCCTTCATTAAGACAAGTTGCCATCACAAGATAAGCGATCCCAATGCGATTGCAGTCTAAGCTGTTATCAGAGAAAGATGCATGACCGTGACGGAAAAGAAACTGAACGGAGGAGAAATTCAACTCCTCACGCCGATTTCATTTTCTCTTCAGTGATAATGAAGCAGAACTAAATACATATCTATATAAACATATATTAAGATATATTTTAATGGGGTAGGCGGACATGTGTATAAACTTCCCATGTAGATGTCAGCCGAGGTTCTTGTTAGCCAAATCACCATGTAGGTCTCGTAACGCTATACTAACTACAAAGAGATCACCGTGCCAGAAATAGTCAACAGGATAAAAGAACATGTCGTTTTGACACGTGATATTCCTTGTTATCCACACGCCCATGCGAACCTCAATTCTACCTTTTCTAAAGATTTTTACAAATAAAAAATAAATAAAATAAAATAAGATAAATAAAATAAAATAAAATAAATAAAACAAATAAATTTATAATGATTTTTACAAATAAATAAATAAATGAAAAACAAAAAACAAAACCGCAATTTGAGGTTTCATTCTTCCCCGTTTGGGGTTTTCATCTTTCTTCTCACTTTTTCACACTTGGAGTTCTGCTTCCCTACCTCCTATTTTTCAATGGCAAACACTTCATCGATGGATCGATCAAATTATTCGATGAAGATTTCGCTGGGTTAATCCGTTGTCGATTAAAGTAATCAGCTCTTACCCCAAATTTCCCATCGTTCATCTTGTTTTAATTTCTAAAAATCATCATCATTGTAATAATTATAACTTCTGCTCTTCATTCTGTTTCTTTATCAACTTTTGTTTTTAATTGTATTAATATCTTATTGATAAATTATCTTAGGCTCTTTGTCGTCATCATCATCGAAAGTTAATTTTCCGCTCATGGATTACTATTATTCATTTGGAACGGCGACTCTTCCCTTAACTTTTTTAATCTCATTTCTTTTCGCTCTGCATTAACTTCAGCAGAATTTTTCTAATTATATTTACGATATCAGCTTTTTCAAATTAAATTCTTTCATTTATTTCTTCCTGTCTCTTTGCGAATCGTATTTGTTTTTATACGAGCTACAATCTTCACTTTTCTTTCTCTCTTTCTTTCTTTCTTTCTTTCTTTATCTCGCTCTTTTCTTTCTTTCTTTTTTATTTCTTTTTCATCTTTGTTTTTCTTTTTCTGTCTTTCTTTAATTATGCCCTGTCTTCTTTCTTTCTTTCTTTTTTGTCTTTTTTCTGTATTACATTAATTATGCGCCATCTATCTTTCTTTCATTCTCTCTCTTTTTCTTTCTTCCTTCCTTTCTTTCTTTCTTTCTTTCTTTCTTTCTTTCTGTACTGTTCTATCTGTATATTCTTTCTTCTTTTTTTCTGTCTTTCTTTCTTTATCTCGCTCTTTTCATTATTTCTTTATTTGTTTTTCTTTTCCTGACTTTCTTTAATTATGTCCTGTCTTCTTTCTTTCTTTCTTTTTTTTTTTCTGTATTACATTAATTATGCGCCCTCTATCTTTCTTTCATTCTCTCTCTTTCTTTCCTTCTTTCTTTCTGTACTGTTCTATCTGTATATTCTTTCTTCTTTGTTTCTTTGTTTCTTTCTTTCTTTCTATTTATTATTTATTCTTCCTGGTACACTCTCACCGATATTTACTTCCTTTTTTATCTCCCTACCATGCTTTTTTCAAGACTCCTTTGTGGTTCTCGACACCGAAAATCAATTTCATTCACGCCAACACTTCAACAACACTTCTTATTAACCACGACATTAAAAATGTGCGTCTCAAAGGACTTTGCAGTTATGGTGACGGGTGTTCTTTTCCAGTGAAACATGTCTGAGATTTCTATCTCCCTTGCTATGTATTCATCTCTCACTATCTTCTTCTAGCTTTTCAAGTCTCACAATTTAAATACCTGTTCCGTCTTTCTTTTTAACACTTTCAATTTTATTCAATTCGCCACTGAATTATCATTACCAGCCTAGCAGTTATCGAATGTTCAAATTCTGGCCGAGTTTATTGCGTTCACTTCGCAGAAATTCTCTTGAGGGAAAGCATGGAAACATTTATCTTTTCATTCTAGCTATGGTTTTAGATAGAGGTGTCGACTGGGCTCTCCAACCATGTGTAGGAAAAACAGAATTTTAAATTAAAAAAAACTATATTGAAGGCAACAGGAAACTTTTCAGCTACATATCCAAAGGAGACATGGCTCTGCACAGATAATAACAGAAAGGAATCTGTTGAGAGCCATGATTACCTGCGTCCTTAAGAGACATGGATTTAGAAATTTTCTTTTCGCTAATCATTTTCCTCTATATATATCTCCCTACATATTACTCCATCATGTTGTTGTTGTTGTTGCTGTTGTTGTTCTTCTTCTTCTTGTTGTTGTTCTTGTTCTTCTTCTTCTTCTTCTTCTTGATCTCTTTCTTTGTATCGTTTATTCTCGTAGGCATAACAGAGATCCGTTTAGACTTTATGGTTAAGTTAAAAAAACAGCATATCACCCATATAATGTAGGAGAAGACATTAAACTCGAGTGGACTGAAATTAATCGGAAGTGAATTGAAATATGCCTGGTGCATTTCGGAATTTTAAGTTCGTAATTTCTTTATTAAAGACCAATTAAAAAAGCTAAAAGCCTGAGGAAGAGTCGGAATGACACAGGCCACAGGAAACATGACATTTGTGAAAAGAAAGCTCTAGATCTGAAATTCTTTTAATCGATCAGCATATGTCCAAGGGTAACACTCTGCTAACAAATGAGGTGTATAACCATTATCTATTAAGCATACCGAACCATATGGCTACCTTAAAGTAATTTTGAATCCAGTTGCGTCTTGAAGTAATTTCTTATGTTACAATAGTAACAGCAGCAATAGAATTCATCTTTCAAAATGATGAACATATTTTTGATGATAAAAAATCTGGCATAACAATTCCAACTTTAGTAGAATGTCGAAAAGGATAAGAACAATAATATTAACAAGAGTTATAACAGTGATGAAGATGCAAATAATGAAGTAGAAAAGATGAGGATGGTTGAAGAAACGCAGAAGCGGATAACAATGTCTGTGAATAAGAAAAGAAAGAAAACGAAAAAAAGCGAAGTGAAAATATACAATTCGACAAAAATAAAAAGCAATTCGAAATAAAGTGAGAAAGGAGCAAGTGATTTCGCTTTATATTCGACTTCATTTTCCAATAATGTTTCTCGATTCAATATGATCATTTCGCATCCACGCGTGAATTTTTCCCCAGATCGGTGGGTCAATAGCAAAAAGGATGATGTTTCTTGTGTTTTATTTTTAAATCCATTAATAGTCTTGCCTTTTCACCAAGAGCACATAGGGTCCAAATTTATATATATATATATATATATATATATATATATATATATATATATATATATATATATATATATATATATATATATATATAGGTATGTATGTATGTATATATATAATATATATCTATATATCTATATCTATATCTATATATATATATATATATATATATGTATGTAAGTATATATATATATATATATATATACGAGATAAAGATATATATTTTTACATATATAAAATAATATTGGGGAAAAATGTAGGACAAATGGAAAAAAAGTTTTCTTGTAAGTCATTTCGTCCGAAACACTCACATACACTATATATATATATATATATATATATATATATATATATATATATATATATATATATATATATATATATATATATATATATATATATATATATGTGTGTGTGTGTGTATGTGTGTTTGTGTGTGTGTGTGTGTGTGTGTGTGTACTAGTTCCAATATATGTTGTAATGACTTGAAAACATTCCACACCCCAAATATATAGACAAATCTTACGAAAGCATGCAGGGATTCCTTCTTAGCTTGCCTATTTTAATTAAGTCGTAAAGGCCGAAGCGCGTCACAAGAACTCACTTTAAACTTTATCATATATATATATATATATATATATATATATATATATATATGATAAAGTTTAAAATAGTTTAAATATATATTTTTATATGTGTGGGAGAGTGTGTGTGTGTTTGTGTGTGGAGACAGATAGAGCGGGAAGAAGGAGTGAGTGGCCCATTTGTCAGGGGGGATATAATCGTCATAAGATGTCATCTACCTGGAATGCATGAAATCATCCCCTTGGTCGACACATGAATTGTTAATGAAATTGGATAGACGAAACAACTAAGAAGACGTCGGACGTTATCTTTCTCACGAAATCACAAATCATCACGACCAAAGGTTTGATTGCAATGTCCTTGTTCAAATTGCTAATGACGCCAGATGATGCGTATCTCCCTGTTGTAACCTGTTGAGAGCCATTATTACGTCCATCCTGAAGAGACACAGTGTTAAAGATATTAACCTCCCTAATCATTTCCCGCCATCTTTGTCTCCTTATAGATTATACCGTGTCCCCCCTCATTCTACTTTTCCTCCTCCTCTTTCTTTTATTCTTATATCATATTTTATAGTCCGTTTATTCCCGCGTGATCATCGTATATATATTTGTACTCATCAAGTGACTACACCTAGCTGCACAAAAAGACATAGGGTTCTGTAGATAATTCAGTATTACTTCAAATGTTATTTCTGTGAATATTCATATTTTAAATACAGGCCACATATATACCTTTATTTTTAAACAATATCTGTAACGTCTATCGGCCTGAGTGTTCGAAAAATCCTAATAAATAAAAACCGATATACCGTTATACATACTATTTAAATAAAAATAAAAATGAGGAGTGTATTTGAAATACGATTTATCACTGTAAGAAACTTTGGATTAGTAAAAAAATGCTGGTTTAAAAATAAATCCAATACTAGTATGAAGATTGGCCTTGGATTCCTTTCAGAAAAGGCTTTATGAATTTCTTCCTTTCGAGCCATTCTGAAAATTAAATGAGGATTTGCCATTAATTCAGTAAAAAAAACTGGGAAAATACATTCACAAATCTCAACTTGAACAAAAAATTATAAAGAAAAGACAGAATAAATATTAACGGCCTTTTTAAAAGTCAATTATTTTCTTTCATTTTTAATCAAGAGAAACGGCAGCTAACAGAAAAAGTTCTATGATTCATTATTTAAGCATGCACACAAATAAAGATAGACATTTTCTTTTGTTTTTGTTTCTGATGAGACCTTGAATCGCGAAACGCGAAATCAAATCTATTTTTAATGACACCTTTGTTAAATTTCTTGTCGGGATTCTGTATCCTATTTTAAACACACACACACACACACAAACACACAGACGCACACACGCACACATAGTGGATCTTTAAATGATGAAATCATGAATCGGATTGCTATGGCTACCAGTGCTTTCGGCAAACTCAGCCATCTCTTGTGGAATGCAGAGTTGGTACCATATACGCCAGCTGGATGTTTTCAATAAGAGATGTCTGCGTGCCATGTGTGGAAATAGCCCTCAAGATAGCACATCACACGCAGACCTGTTTGGAAGATGTAATATTGGAAGAATTGAGGCTTTCCTCATACAGTCTCTGTTATGGGGGACTGGACATGTCTTGAGAATGTCTGATGACAGGACATCCAAGAACCTAATGTACAGCAAGTTAGATCAGGGCTACAGGAACGTAGGACGCACATGGCGCAGATACAAAGACAAGCTAAAAGCAACTTGTCAGCTGTCAATAGACCTCATAACACCCACGATCGCTTAGCCTTAGAGCGGGTAAATTGGAGATCAACGTGTTTTAGTGGATGGAGAAGTTTTCAATCTGCAAGTCTGAATCGTCTTCAAGAAGAGATATAGAGAGCAAGATCTAAAAGATCAGCCAATCTAAAAGTGATCTCATCCCACAATCCTCACCCTTGTCCATATATGGCCTCCTTTGTAAACCACTAGCTGACCATAAGTGCCAGTTAAGATTATAGCACAAAATTCATAACTGAATCAATTGGTTAAGTTGTCAGAAACCCATTTTCGAAACTGACAGCAGAGTCCATTATATATATATATATATATATATATATATATATATTGTCATCCACAGACAGACTGTTTCGCTGTATCACAGCTCATCAGTGTGGCTAGACGTCCGGTTGCCTCTGGCTAGAATCGAAAACCGGCTGAATTCGCGTCAGTCGGAAATTTTACCCTGAAGCCGTTGGCGCACGGCAGAGAAGAAGGTGAATTTAAGCGTATTTATATTTAGATAAACACATAGTGACTGAGAGAACTCGATTCGATTTACCGAAGAGTCTTGCATTATTAGCCGTAATAGTCACTGTTTACAAACCCACACATCCTCCCCAGAGAGCTCAACCGAAATAAATTTTCAGGAGCATATATATTGTCATCCACAGACAGACTGTTTCGCTGTATCACAGCTCATCAGTGTGGCTAGACGTCCGGTTGCCTCTGGCTAGAATCGAAAACCGGCTGAATTCGCGTCAGTCGGAAATTTTACCCTGAAGCCGTTGGCGCACGGCAGAGAAGAAGGTGAATTTAAGCGTATTTATATTTAGATAAACACACAGTGACTGAGAGAACTCGATTCGATTTACCGAAGAGTCTTGCATTATTAGCCGTAATAGTCACTGTTTACAAACCCACACATCCTCCCCAGAGAGCTCAACCGAAATAAATTTTCAGGAGCATATATATTGTCATCCACAGACAGACTGTTTCGCTGTATCACAGCTCATCAGTGTGGCTAGACGTCCGGTTGCCTCTGGCTAGAATCGAAAACCGGCTGAATTCGCGTCAGTCGGAAATTTTACCCTGAAGCCGTTGGCGCACGGCAGAGAAGAAGGTGAATTTAAGCGTATTTATATTTAGATAAACACACAGTGACTGAGAGAACTCGATTCGATTTACCGAAGAGTCTTGCATTATTAGCCGTAATAGTCACTGTTTACAAACCCACACATCCTCCCCAGAGAGCTCAACCGAAATAAATTTTCAGGAGCATATATATTGTCATCCACAGACAGACTGTTTCGCTGTATCACAGCTCATCAGTGTGGCTAGACGTCCGGTTGCCTCTGGCTAGAATCGAAAACCGGCTGAATTCGCGTCAGTCGGAAATTTTACCCTGAAGCCGTTGGCGCACGGCAGAGAAGAAGGTGAATTTAAGCGTATTTATATTTAGATAAACACACAGTGACTGAGAGAACTCGATTCGATTTACCGAAGAGTCTTGCATTATTAGCCGTAATAGTCACTGTTTACAAACCCACACATCCTCCCCAGCATATTTTCAACGCCCCCGACAAAATTGGGAGACGGATATGCAATGTGATTGGTCCTGATCTGGCATCTCGTCTACAGTCACTGTCTTAAAGATGTGCCGTCGCTTCCATCTGTCTTATCTAGAAATACTCTAGGTTGGCATCTTAGTCCCACCATTTCACTGTAGGAATTGTTAAATATAGCCGTCTCTTCTACTCTAATATATTCATGTCTTGTACTTCCCGTCAGTGGAACTCCCTTCCACTTAATTGCTTCCCTGATAGCTATAATATTCAATTATTCAAATGCAAAGTCAATCGACAATTTCAGATACATTTACTTAATTCCCCGTCCTTCTTTTCATTCTTTCCTCTATCACACCACTTTACTCTTGTTTTATACACACACACACACATATATATATATATATATATATATATATATATATATATATATATATATTAGAATTACTGAAACCTCGAAAAAAAAAAGAAAAAAGGACACCAGAGCGAAATAAAAAAGAAGAGAAAAATAAAACAATGCCAAACCTTCCTTAGTGTAACTCTTAAGAATGTAGAAATTACCAGTGAGAACACTGATCTATAATTGAGATGGAATTAAAATCTAGAGGCATTCAGTACAGAAAAAAAAAAACAACAACACTGTGAGCTTAGATTTCACGCCAGCAAACGGCATTCCAACGATTCACCCAGTATATATTTTACCAAAGCATTTGGACATGGCTTAGTGAATAAGTTCGTTGTTTTGTGCATTTAATCGCATAGTGGCCGTGAGGTAAATCCCTGGGTTGGGCCGTGTGCGCTTGTACTTAGTGGAAGTAGGCGAGCAAAAACAAAACAGCACTAAATGAAAAGACGTTATCCTAATACATGAGGAATAAACTTCAGAAACTAAGAACGGGGTTAACACGGAAAAGAGATACAGACAAGTGATCCCAGCGTTCTGACTTCAAAGACAAGAAAGACCAAAATATGGTGGATAGGACAGAGAATTGGTCTATCTTATTTGATAGGAAGAAATCCCAGCATGCATCTATACGATCTTTCTATACTCTACAATATAACTTTCGCGGGTAGGAAGTTTTAACTGTCATCCCAAAAACAGATTCGAACAAACATATATATATATATATATATATATATATATATATATATATATATATATATATATATATATATATATAGTCAAACCTAATGAGCCAGACACACCTACCAAGGTTTCACTTAGGCAGATCGTCAGGGTCGGCTGGCTCTGCCTAAGTGAAACCTTGGTAGGTGTGTCTGGCTCATTAGGTTTGACTAGGTTTGCTCTACGCTTGTATTGAGCTCTTTAGTTAGTTGTTTACTCGTATCGGGGTTTTTTCTTTGGGCCTTGCACCTGTATCTGTGCGATTATTTTCGACAGACTTTCATGTTCCTGGCTCTTTCTTTTTTTAAAACCTTCTTTTCCTTCGTGATTGATTTGGCTGTTGGTAAATCAAGAGTTCGAAGGTTTTTCGACACGAGTATAGTTACCTATATATATATATATATATATATATATATATATATATATATATATATATATATATATATATATATATATATCAGGTCATCCCATAAGTTCTGTCCGAATTTTGAATATTTGAAACAAGTGACCAAATGTTACATTTAATTACAGATTCAATCAACAATGTATTTTCCCTTATTATCTAGGACTTCCTTCCATCTATTAATAAGCTTTCTAATTCCATTACTGTAAAATTCTTTTGGCTTTGTTTCGAAGAACTCACAAATGTCAGTTTTAGCCTCTTCCTGTGTCACAAAAGCTGTTTCTTCCAAATGATTATGTAAGCTACGAAACAAATGGTAGTCTGAAAGAGCAAGGTCGGGAGAATAAGGTGGATGAAGAATTTTCTCCCAACCAAGTTCTTAGATCATTTGTGACGGGATTCTTGACTGTGTGTGGTCGCGCATTGTCCTGATGAAACATCACCCGTTTTCGATTCACTAGAGCAGGTCTTTTTTTCCCTCAACGCTTGGTTCAAACGCTCTAATTGCTGACAGTATAACTGAGCATTAATTTTTGCATTAGGTAGTAAGAATTCAAAGTGGATTATTCCTTGGCAATCCCACCAGATTGAAAGAAGAAACTTTTGCCCATGAAGTTCCCTTCACGGCTGTGGCTGAGGTCCATCCCCTTTACCAATACCCTGTCTACGATGCTTAGCATTTCGATGAAAGATCCATTTTTCGTCTCCAGTCAGAAGTCTATCCAAAAAAGGAGAAACAAGTTGGCGAGAATGGAGAGAAGAGCAGATGTCAACTCGGGATTTGAGGTTGTTTTCAGACCATTCATGAGGCACCCATTTTCCAAGTTTAGGAACTTTTCCAAGTTGTTGAAGATGACGATGAACAGTTGTATGGTTTGAACTGAGAACCATTGTCAATTCCTCAACTGATAAAGCAGGTTTTTCTTCAAGGGCTGCTTCAAGAAGCTTTTCAGCAAACTCAACTGGACGTCCGGTTCGATCTTCATCTTCAAGTGTGATTTCTCCACCTCTGAATTTTGCAAACCATCTTCTGCAAGTTCTTTCATTCACACATTCCTCTCCATAAACTGAGTGAATGTTTCTAGCCGCTTCGGCTGCTGAGTTTCCTTTCTTGAACTCATAAAGCATTATGTGCCTCAAATGATTCGTGGGTACTTCCATGTTAGCAGGGTTTTAATCCAACAAAATTTAATTTTATTGTTCTTTGAAATAACATTTGATCAGTCTAAATACATCTAAACATAGAGACAATGTTCATCTCCATTAGACATTATAAAATACTCTTTAAATTTCGTTCATTTTATGGGATGACCTAATATAAATATATATATATATATATATATATATATATATATATATATATATATAATACGTGTGAGTGTGTGTGTGAGTCTGTGTGTGTGTATTTACGTATTATATTTTTTCATATAGTCAAAAACAATTTACTCACTACAAAGATGCAACTTCGTTTAGGTGCATTTAGTTCCAGCTACATTTTTGTCCTCATCACTTGAGATGCAACTAAATGCACCGAAACGAAGTTGCATCCTTGTAGTAAGTAAATTGTTTTTGTCTATATGAAAAATTATAATAAATAATTATTGATCAACTATCGGTATTGGACCCTTGTTTATGTGTGTATATATATATATATATATATATATATATATATATATATATATATATATATATATATATATATATAAAAGGCAGGATGTGCTTGTGTGTGTAACTGATGCACGGCCGCAATTTTAGACGGATTTGCACCAAAATTTACCTGCACATGCTCCAAGTAAGCGGGAAGGCCAAGACCGATTTGTATTTCCCAGCTCCAATCGATAGTGGAAATAATCGATGTTTTCATGCTTCTACGGCAGTTTTCATGTAGTTTGCGGCCATTTTCTACTGGCCAGAGTGGGAGTCTATAGCTGGCTGCCACGAATAGGCAGGAAGATTCTATTGGTCAGCGTGCGAGTCAACAGCAGACTGACGCGAATATTAACTAGCATGCTAGCATACAAAAAAAATCGATAGCTGAATTCGTCACAAGTGGGAAAATGGCACTTTACTCCAATTGGCTCATTCGTTTGCTTAAACTCAACGTTGATTCTGATTCCGCAGAACTGGTTTGGGTGTGAAAAAGTATTTGTGGTTAATATTCTTTTTCATTCGGTTTTTCCAGTTACGAGTCCTTTCTAAAAGCTAATCGTTTTGTGTTCATTTTGTTTAGTTCTTTTTTCGTAACAAATTTCATGTTTAGTATAGAGCTTAGAAAGAATTCGCAGTGTGAGATAGGCAAAAAGTAAGGCATGTAGCAACATCAGCATGGCAAAGGTCACTCCTTTAAATGCAAGGAAGGGCAAAATATTTTATGTCTAGAGAT
>OZ038500.1:28625268-28635268 GCA_964036315.1 Acanthosepion esculentum | reverse complement strand
GGACATTTTTTGAAAAAAAAAAAAACCTGCATCCAATATGCCGGCAAATACGTCATTACTAGCTAATCAACTAACGGAGAATTTTCTGATTATCATGCATCCTATCGTGTACTCACGGTTATGTTTCATTCCATTAACAATGTTTGCAATGTGTTCGTTTGGTCGCACTGATTATAATTAAAACCATTTTTCTAAAGACAAGGTACGTTTGTACATAGATTTGTATTTTTTAAAAATATTTTTATACTTGTATGCAATTTTTAATCATAACATGAATAAGATAGATATACTGTCGAAATATTGTAAAACATTGTTAAACACTGTCTTTTCTTTTTATTTTCTTACATCGCGATTTTTTCTAAGAGTATTATTATTATTATTATTATTATTATTATTATTATTATTATTATTATTGTTTGAGTGAGAGAGCAATGTGCCAACTGGGTGGATTTGGGTTATAAATATACGAACTCCAATATACCCATAATGATACCCAGTCTACTAAGAGTATAAGAGTCACATGCACCGGTATGGTGACTGACTTTGAAAAAAATAGCGTATAATCATACAGATAGGACCTAATTAAAATAACATCAAATCGAATAACTCATTCCACATTGACGTTCTCCGTTTGAGTGTGTCCCCAATTATCTATATATGATCTCCAAATCACTTTTTCTGACTCATCTTTGAAACTTAAATTTAAAAAAGATCCCTTTCAACATTCGGACATGATGCTCTCTCACAAATCCAATCACGAATCAAGATGTACAGTATATACTACGGGATATGCACGCCTTCATTATTATTATTATTATTATTATTATCATCATTATTATCATCATTATTATTATCATCATCATCATCATCATTATTAATATTATTATTATTATTATCATCATCATTATTATTATTATCATCATCATCATCATTATTATTACTATTACTACTACTACTACTACTACTATTATTATTATTAATAATTATTGATATAATAATAATAATAATAATAATAATATTATTATTATTATTATTATTATTATTGTATCATCTTGCGAGAGAATCATTTTAAGTGTCTTATGACAAAGTCAGTTCCGGTGTCTATGAGAAAAAGGCCAGTATAAGAGAGCCACCTATGCACATTCGGGACGTTTTCCCAAATTTCCGCACAAATAATTTTTGTAGCTCTGAGATGCTGATGCGTCCAGGAATTTTACTGATATGATTTTCCTTTCCCCTATTCATCATAGCCAATGCCCCTATCGTAACAGGGTTAATTTTAGTTTTAGCTTTCATGTTTTACTTAATTCGGAGGTCCGTATAATTTGACAGTTTTTTAAATACATTTTTAGAAAAATTGGAATCTCGTGAGCATTCATATCAATTAGTTGGCAGGTTCCTTTTTGAAATTGTCATCAATTTTGCTGTCTTTGAGGATTGGGAAATCTCACGGTAGGGACACTCCATCATTATTTGTGAAATCATCCGGGTGGTGCTACAACAACAACAACAACAACAACATTATTATTATTATTATTATTATTATCATTATCATTATCATTATCATTATCATTATTATTATTATTATTATTATTATTCCCTTTGATATCTGGCGTTTACACATTTGTTTCCGGGTCCCGCCCCGGGACCTAAGGTTAGAAATGGCATCATGACACTTTCCACTGGAAAAAAAAAAAAAAAAAAAAAAATTACATAGATAAAGCCCTTCGTAAAGTGTGGGCTGTACTTGTCAGAACAATTTTTTGTATCTCTTTGAGGCATGGACTTCCAGGGATCCCTTCAATCAGCCTACTGGAATCTTTTCCAACCAGTCCAGGGGCTCCAACTACAACAGGAATTGTTGATGTTCCCATGTGCCACATTTTTGAGATTTCGATTTCAAGGTCCTTGTATTTTGACAGTTTTTCGAATATCTGCAAAGACACATTGCAGTCTGCAGGGACTGCCATATCAATAAGGAGGCACTTATTTTGTTTGTGGTATTTAATAACAATGTCTGGGCGGTTGGCTTTGATTGTTCTGTCAGTGTATATTGTGTAGTCCCATAGAATTGTAACAGGTCCTATCTCCGTAACCGGGTCAGGGTGGTGTTCGTACCAATTTCTTCCAGTTTCCTTCCCATAGGAGTTGCAAATTTTCCAGTGCAGATATTGGCCCACTCTGTCATGCCGGTTTTTATATTCAGTGGATGCCAATATCGTGCAACCTGATATAAGATGATCAATGGTTTCTGGATATTTGTCACAGAATCTGCATCTTGGGCTAACACAGTATTTTAGTATATGTGCTTGATAATTCCTAGTTAACAAGCATTGGTCTTGTGCAGCAATTATAAAACCCTCAGTTTCACCTTTCAACCCTGCACTACGTAGCCACTGATGGGTGCGTTTTTTGTCTACGTCTGCTTGTTTGGTACGGGCAGAGTATTGGCCATGGAGCGGTTTATTTTGCCATTGTTTCTTTATCTGGTCGGTCGCATTTGTCTTTGCATTTTTTTAAAAGTTTTTTGCAGCTTCAGCCGGTGTACAGTGATGTATTTGAATTTCTGTGCCCATTTGAAGCTCTGTTTTGAATTTTTCGGCTTCCTTTACTAGAGTAGAGACACTTCCTACTTTCATGTTCCTTGACACATACCATCATCCAGTCTTCTGTTTTTTCCAAGTATCTTTGGAGGCCAATTGTTGTACTTTTGTAGGATAGTTCTAGTTGAACTAGTCCTCTGCCTCCTTCGGATCTGGGCACATACAGGCGATCAATATCAGCTTTGGGATGATGCATGCGGTAGCAAGTGAGGAGCTTTCTCGTTTTGGCGTCCATTCGCTTAATTTCAGCTATGGTCCAGTTAAGTACATTAAAGCTGTATTGCACCACAGGAACAGCTAAGGTGTTTATAGCTGATATTCGGTTTTTTGAGTTTAGCTCAGTATTTAGTACCAGGCGTACACGCCTGTAGTACTCCTTTCTTACCTTCTCTTTCATTTGGGAGTGTTGTATGCCATCTCCCTCACTAATTCCTAGGTACTTATAAGCTTCATCATGCTCCAATTCTCTAATCTTCGTGGCAAAATCTAAATCTATTAAGGGTGCTTCTAAAATTCTACCTTTCTTAAATGTTACTTTAGCACATTTATCTAATCCGAAGCTCATGCATATGTCGTCACTAAAGTATTTTACAATATTAAGTAGGCCCTTCAACTCATTGTCGTCTTTGGCAAAGAGTTTGAGATCATCCATGTATAGTAGGTGATTGAATATGTTGTTATTTATTTTGTAGCCATAGCTACTGTTGTTCAGTTCATGCGTAAGAGGGAGTAAGGACAAACAAAACAGAATTATTATTATTATTATTATTATTATTATTATTTGTGTATGTTCCTGCTTTATATACTGTAGAACCGGGTCCAAATATTGTCCTTCGGCCTTATAGGAAAAATGTCATGTAATTGATAGCACTATTCTTTCTATATTGGATGTTCTTAGTAGGACGAAATTATGTGTAATTTGTTTGGTGTTTTTACATGGGACACTTAGTAAGATTGTCCATACCTTTTCTCACGAGGCTCAGCGCTCCGATTACTATTGGTACAGACTCAGTCTTCATTCATCACATCCTGTTAATCTCAATCTCCAAGTCCTTGTATTTGGAGAATTTCATGATAATTTTCATGGAGGTATTTATATTAGATGGTACATTTATGTCAATAAGCATACACTTCCTGAATTTCATGTCTTTTATGATAATATCAGGTCTGTTGACGTTTATTTCCCTGTCAGTTTGAATTGGCATGTTCCCAGATCATAGTTACATCGTTGTGTTGGTTAACTTGTCAGGTTGGCGTTCATACCATTTCTCATGGGTTCGATTTTGTGCTTCTTGCATATCTTCCAGTGCAAATATACCGTTAACTTGTTATGCCTGTGGGTATATTCATTCTTTGCCAGTTCCGGACATCTTGAGATAATATAGTCGACATTTTCATCATATTTTCCGCAGAAACAGTGACAGTGGTGGGATCTGGTTGCGAGGCCCTGGCCCCGGGCTGCTATAATTAGGCCTTCTGTTTCAGCTTTCAACCCGGTGCGCTCAGACACTTCTGTTGGTCCACATCTCGTTTTTTCGTACGTTTTAGGTATTTGCCATGCAACAGCTTGGCCTCGTAGTTATTTTGTTAATTTCATTTGACCAAGTTGATTTGCTTTCTGTTTTACTCGTTTGGCCTAGATGGTATTCGCTTCGTTTAGTGTTGGTAGGATTTCCGGTATATTAAGCTGTTTCTTGAGGAGTGCATCTTCTTTGTTAATGTAGATGTTTGTTTTTTTATTTATAGGAGAGGGTCATTGGTTTTTGTGAGATATTATTCCAAACAGGTTGTTGTAGTTTTTAGTGTTGATTCAAATTGGATTAGAACTCGGTCTCCTAAAGCTCTTGCTACGTACAGCCTACCGACATCTGATATCGGGTGGTGCATTCTAATTTGGGCATGCATTTTTCAGGTCTTGGCGTCCAATCTTTTAATATAATTCAACTTCCATTTAATAATGTTGAAGCTGTATGTTACTATGGATATAGTTAAGTGTTGATAGACTTCATTTTATTGGCGCCATTAAATTCGCTTTCGAGTATCAAACAAACTCTTCTATAATATTATTTTCGGATCTTTTTCTTCATAATTGAATATTGAATTTCATCTTCTTTAATTCCTAACTTGAAATATTGTATTTCATCTTCATTAATTCTTAACTATTTGTATACACCATCTTGTTCTAGTTCCTTAATGTTTTTGATATCAAGGTCGAAATCCGTAGTTTTCGTTAGTTTACCGTCTTTGAGAGTGGCCTTGGCACATTTGCGGATTCCGAATTCCATTCACTGAAGATTGTGACGAAGGTGAGTAGGATTTTCTGCTGGTTGCCATCCTTGGCAAGTGTTTTAAGATCATCAATATAAAATAGGTGATTCAGTTTGACATTCTGTGACTTGTATCTGGAGCAGCTGAGTGACGCTAATGCAAAGCAGAAGAGTAAAGGTGGGAATGAATTTCCTTGGAAGATACCGCATTTTATGGTGATTATCGTCAATGTTAATGACCCATTTGTATGGTTTAGGTTTAATGTAGTTTTTTTTTTCATGCCCCTCGTTTTGAATTTGAGCGTTGTGGGGCATACTCTGTATATTTGTAGGGTCTTCTCTATTCATGTGTGTGGTACATTGTCGAACCCTCTCTGTAATCGATCCATTCATCTATGAATATCTTTTTCTTGTTTTCACCTCTTCTAATATTGTTTTTTTGATAATTAGTTGTATCTTGCACAAGTAACTTCTTATTTTACATCCCTTCTCTTCTGCTGGGAGTAAATTGTTTTTTCTCAAGGAAGTTGTGTGCCCTCTCGTGTATGATAGATGTGAAGATCGTGTACAATTTTGGTAAGCAGGTGATGAAGCTATAGTCCTTTGAGTTGTGCGTCTCTTCTGTTTATCGTTGTAGGTATATCAATCTCCAAGTATCCAATTTGGTGCATTTTTCTGGGTTTATGATCATATCATTGTATGCCTGGGCGAGGTCTTTGTGGGGGCCAGATAGTTTGCCATATTCAGAACGTTTCGGTCGTTGTACGCACCAGCCTTCTTTAGGTGATTGGAATTTTACGTTTATTTCGTCCACTGGCGTAGATTGTTCTACTTCCACTTGACATGCCTCTTCCGGATGTCTCAGTTATTTACCTTTAACTCAAATCTCCAAGTTTGAATCACAACTGCTGTGGCCTGGTAATGAACTTACAGATCTTTGGGTCTAGTCACTGGATCTAACCAAAGTATTTATCCACTGAGTTAAAGGGAAATAACTGAGACAATTCCAAGTCTCAGAATGAAAAATTACCAAACAATCAGGGATTTATTCCCAGGTTCGTAAGTGTGGATGATATTCGAGGTACTTACAAGAAAAAAAAACGTCTGTTTTTAGCGTGTTTCTCGGGGTGAGCGTAGACCCCGCACTAAGAAATAGCGCACCCGAGACGCCCACAGGAGCGCAATAGAAGTGCTTCGCTCTGGGAGAATTTGGTGTGGATTTTACTAAATATAAACTCTTTTTATTTTGGTGAGAATTAATATTTTTGGGTGAATTAAAAGAAAAGGTTCATTTAATGTGCAGGTTAGTCGGAGAGTATTATCACCCTAATCCTCGCTTCCAAACTGTAGGCGCTTGTGTCAGCATCTGAAATAGAAAGTTATATTATATAGAAGTGACAAGACTTTCAGACTACCCTGTAAATTTTGATGCTGACATTTGGAAATAAGCATAAAACTCACGATTAGATCCTAAAACTAGCAGTTGATACGGTTATTTGGTGGCATTTAATTCGTAATTTTCACTACACAAATTATATGCTTATGGTAGAGCTGTAACCTAGAAATGGTTACTGAATGAGGAATAGGCAAAACGGAGGTTGGAAATGAAATAGTAATCTTTATAACATCAACAAAATACAATACTCACTAACGGCGTGAAGTAGGTAAACCACTGGTGGACTATTTAGACTTATATATTGCCCCCACTTACAATAGTGTCCAACGTATTTATAAGGATTGAAACATACCCATTATTGTTTATAGGTACGGTATATAACAGATAGGAAGGATATGTTTTGTATATTGAAAAAGAACGAGATTATATTGAAAAATAAATATTAATTCTGCTAAATTATTGCTTGTGTCATCTTTAGGTTACGTAATGATTTACTTACCTACGTATATTGCACTAAAATAAACTAACTACTTCCTTGTCTATAGACCGGTTATTAATTCTCTTGTCCTGAAAACATTTCTAGATACAATTTATTAAATTCATTTTATCACTGTGATTTTCAGTTATTAAGTTTGCAAAACAAGAATATAATGTAGAAAAATACACTAATAACCTTAACGTAACAAACAATATAAGTTTGAACTGTTGTTAAGGAAAATAATATAAACTCTTTTTAATCTCCAAACCCACCAGCGCAGAATCAACAGGCTCACAACAAATAAGGAAAAAGAGATCCTTAGGCTCTAACTTTTTAAAAGACAGCTGTCATGTATTAAATAAATTTAAAAACAACAACAAAATAAAATGACGTAAAACCGGCAACCGAAATATTTTCCCATCTTTTACAGGAAAATTAATTAACTCTAACCCAAATATCGTCCAAATATGCCTGATCACTAACTCTTATCAACATAACTCTTCCTAACTCTAGTAACAGAAAAAACAACATCGCCTGCCTTCTTACCATCTGACTTAATATCCTGCCTATATAAAATCATCTTTTCCATGGAAGTTATTGATTTCCATGCATTCTGCTTTGTTTGGGATTTTATTTATTCGTTACATCTTTCTTTCCTCTTGCGCGTTTGTGGTTTCTTTTATTTGTATCTTTTTTTTTAATGTTCGGGTTTATGGCTCACAGCCATATTCCTGAATCTTTAATACCAGCCAGTAAGCCGGGCTGGATAATACATTTAAATAGATTGTATTTAAATCCGCACCACATGCAAGCTAACCAGTTCGATGACTCAGTTAAATGATCAGGGGTTATATTGCTAAATTAACCTTTTTTTAATTTGCACATTCTTCCAAATTATAACAGCCAGAATTTCACGCTATATATATATATATATATATATATATATATATATATATATATATAGCTGGATCATTTTATAGAAAATTAAAAATTATATTTCTAATTTTCAGTTGAGTAAAAGTCATAAGCAATTTTGCGACTATTTCTTATTTAAAAAATATGATTTAATTATATTAGGTGTCTCTTCTTAAGGGTGATAGCGAAAAAGCTGTCTATGTAGATCATTAACTGTGATATCGATCATCACTGGATGACTCGCACTTGTGGCCATATGCCAAAACTAAGCTACGCTTACTATATATTTAATTATTGGCCTTATTATTGCAGTTATGATTTAATATTTAGAAATAATATAACGGCTTTTTTATGTCAATTCAATAACAATCATAACAAAATTTGTTGAAGACATAACTAATTTAATTTTCAATGTTTTTTCCCCAGGAGCAAATCGAACCGATATGACCGTTTTCTCTGGGCTGATTCTGTTCTATATTCCGTGTAATGAAAGCAATAGTAATTATTTTCTACTTTTCAGCGCCGACGTATTGATTAGTTATTTTTACGGCTTATCAAACATTTGCAGGTTATTTAAAGCAATAATATATGTAGAATGTAAGAATGTTTTGACGATAATAACGTTCTAATATTTAACCCATAGCTGTGGGGGGAGAAGAGGTGGGTTCTTACCTTTCAGAAGGGTATTTGCTTGTGGGGGGAATATATCGAATGCGACTTGAATTTGAACTCGTCTCTCCTATTTCCAATTCCAAACACAATCCACATATTCAAGCTTACTGAATACAATATTCCCAAGGTAGTGACTAGGTACTCAAGGTTGCTTAACTAAGCAACTAAAGTATGCGACACCATGTATAGATCAAACTAACAAAATAGTAGAAATGTACGACAAGACTAGCTGACAAAGGATTAACCCACGTCGACGCCCCGCTGATAGTAAGGACTGAAAGGAAAAGAGTATTTTTATTTTTATTTGTCTCTTGTACAAATTATGATCACACATGCTTCGGAAAAATAATATTTTTAGAGAAATATTCTATTGCTCAAAAAAAGAAAAGAATAAAACGAAACTTACAATAAATATTAAAAGGTTTAGAGTCGAATTTGCAACCGACTTTGAAAACATGGCGCTAAAATCTTCACTGCTAGTCTCAAGGCAATAATAAAACGAACACCAACACATTTGGGTTATTTTTTTATATATGGCGGCCATGAAAACTAGAAATTATAAAAAGTAGAATTCATCGACCAGAATAGGAGAGAATTAAATGCAGGACACAGCACACAAATATTTGAAGACTGACAGCGTGTATGGGATTGTTGTGTAAATAACGAACATCAAATTCGTGAACTGATTTAAAATCTTCCCATATAATACAAAATATAAGATTAGAAAAATAAAATAAATAAAATATATACAGTTTTCATTTCAGCTATAATTCTATTTTAGATAAATTCTTTGATTTTTTGTGCAATATCTTTTTAACAATCTACAATAGTGCTTGGCAGGGTAATCTATCTATCTATCTATCTATCTATCTATCTATCTATCTATCTATCTATGTGTTCATATCCTTCTGTTCATAATCTTTCTATCAATATTTTACAGTCTGTACATATCTATCTATCTATCTATTTATCTATCTATCTATCTATCTATCTATCTATCTATACACAGGAGTTGGACAAAATAATTGGAATAGGTGCAAATTCCATTCCTATATTTCAAAGACCTACTCTATTAAGAACTTTAAGTAAAACTTCGTAATTACAGGTTATATATATTCCAAATACGTTTATTTATCCAATTTACTGTCTTTGTCTTATTTATTTTTAGAATTTAGTAACATTTAAGCTAAATGCGTGACCTCTCCGTGTTCGAAAAAGGACAAATTGTGAATTCCCTAAGGTTGCTGAACTGATTAGTTTTTCAAGATCTACCATATCAAGAACTATGAGGCAATTCTAGAAACAGGGCAAAACCTCGAGTAACCGAAGCAATTCGGGCCGGACTTGCAAACTTACTGACAGGGACCGACGTGCATTGAAACGCAATGTGGCAAAAATCATCGGACTACTGCGGCCAAAGTGATTGCTGAGTCGAATAATCATCTTAATAGTCTAGTTTCTAGTTAAACTGTTCATCGTGAGCTCCATAAGGTTAGATATCATGGAAGAGCCGCCGTAAGGAAACCTATACTCTCCACTCGCAACATTCAGTAGAGGTTGAAGTGGTGCAGAGATCACAATGCCTGGTCTGCAGACCAATGGAAGCAAGTCATATTCTCAGACGAGTTCAGTTTTTTCTCTTTTCCCAACTTCAGGGCGAGTTTATGTG
>OZ038500.1:28615268-28620268 GCA_964036315.1 Acanthosepion esculentum | reverse complement strand
CCATCTATCTATCTAAATCTATCTTTAATAGTATCTATCTAGCGATGTAAATCAGTATATACTCATGAAGATTGCGTTATGCATGAAACTCTGAGTGTTGGTATGGGTGGGGAATAAATTGTATATTTCTTAAAAAATATTAATAGCTTTGTTGTGTTACATCGAGCACTGTTTTATTATCACTACCACCATCACTATATATATGTGTGTGCGTTTGTATGTGTGTGTGTGTGTGTGTATGTGTGTGTGTATATGTATGTGTGTTCTAATAGGAAACTTAGAACGAAACGACTTTGCAAAGTGGAAAACTGCTAAGAGCGAGATAATGAAGATCTTTATGCATTGGAAAATGAATGCGATTCCCAAGTGAATGTGAGTTTCCTGCTTGTGATTGTTATTTCAGTAAAGTCACGAAGAGATGAACTGGTCGATGTTGTACATATATATTATATATATGTTATCACATCAAGGCAGTTATCACGGTAATGTTCAGCACGCAGGTCAATTCATATACGTAAAATATAGTGGGAATAGTAGATGTTATTAAAGAAATAATATTTACAACACTTTAACACTTCAAAAAAGAAGTTAAGATCTTGAAACGAAAATTAAAATGGTAAAAAAAACATACGTCGAAATAACATTGGCATAACAATGTAGCCATCTGGATTCGATTAGCTTATTACACAACTGATATTCGAATTCCTCTAAAATTACGTCATACACAAAAAGCTGACATGTTAGGCTGCAATTGAAAATACATATTATTAATATTTTGCATGTTTATTAAATATTTTACATGCACTTAAAATTAAAACACTTGTCAAAATAGAATAAAAAAATAACTGGTAGAGATAATCTCTTGAATTTAATAAAAGGAAAACGTATCTTAGCCGACCCGATTCGTCATCTGAGGGACTCTATCATGGCAAATGCACGGATTTTATTTTGCGCATTTGCCTTGATAAAATGGCCAAGTCGATGAGGCTGGACGCTGGATCCTTACCTGCCGAAGAGCTCAACATAGTCTTTAATAAGATTTCTCTAACATTCAAACCGGTGGACGAAAATAGTCAATATAGTCAATATAATTGAGTGTTTTATTATTAATGCTTCCATTATTTTTAGTCGTTTTTTTTAAAGAATGGTCCTATTTTTACACAAGTACGTTACAGACGATTTTTGGTAGGTTTCGTCAGCTGACCGTTTTGGAGAAAGCATATTGTTTATATCTATATATAAAGTTGTAGCCTCTGTCCGTATATTTGATTTTTTTTATCGAACTCCTTTGAGGATTTTAGAGATAGACCACACATATATTCTGAAACTACATTACCCAGGGTACATGTATAAGTATATTTCATTTTGATCAAAGATGGCCTCAAGGAGAGGGGGCACAAACCCCCACTGATTTTTTTGCCTTTGATATAAATGACATTTAAATTTGAACAAGGGATTGGCTCCTAAGGTATTTGGATAAGTATATTTTATTTTGATTAAAGGGGTTCCCGTTGGAGCACATCTTGCTACTGAATTTTTTCCCCTTTGATTAAAATTAAATAAAAATTTGAGCAAGGGAATGACACCTATCCAAAATATAGACGCAGAAAGCGAGAAGATGGACGTCAAATCGGCAAGATCTTTGAGTAATACTAAAATGTATTATTTTTCACCATAACTTATAATAATGATTTAAAATCAATCATAATTTCCTTACAAAAAATGTGTGACAGACAGCAAGGTGCGAGTCAATCGGCTAGTATATATATATATATATATATATATATATATATATATATATATATATATATATATATATATATAAATTATATATAGTTCTGACCTTATACATATATATGTATATAAATAAAAGCATTGTTTTGCCGTATGCTATATTTATGGGTAAAATTCTAAATATTAAACATAGAGCTTCTGTAAATATAATAGTAGAAAATGAGGACAACACCGAGTGGCGACGGTCTGTTCCGTGCATTGAACTGACTGTTGCCACTTGTTGATCACCTCAGTATCCGCTATTGTATGTGTGTGAAAATGTAAGAGAAACAGTACTTACATATTACTGATGTCCGTGACTATAACTTTTATATGGGCGTATGGATGGTAACATTGCTGTTAAACTATCTTCAGTTGATAAAGGTAATATAATAGATACTAATAAAAGATTTGGTTTCCCTCGGCGTGTATTATGCAATAAATAATAATACGTAATAACAATGAGGGCGAGTAGGACACACACAGACTCAGATACACACAGGCATTTATACACACAGACACACACATATATCTCTAAAAAGTTGACATGGAGGTCAATACCCAGCGGCTACAATCCGTTTCATCCTTAATCTTTACGACTCAAGATTGGGTTTAAGCATTACACAGACTACCTTCGCTGGGTGTTGGCCTTAATGTCCACTTTTATATTTACATACGCTTTATCCCTGATACTGAGCTCTTTAACACATAAATATATCATACATTAAACGTATATTTTTATTATTATTATTATATATATATATATATATATATATATATATATATATATATATATATATATATATATATATAATCAGAGAAATGGATAAGCAGCTTCAAAAAGGATCTGCCTACAATTTCACATTCGCAAAAAGAGTGCTCATTGCCATAATAAATGGTACAGCTTTTATACGTATCCAGGTAAGCAATGACCGGCCACGATTGATAGTTTCATGAGCAATTATCAACCATATATGTGCGTGTGTGTTCGTAAAATTTCAGATAGAGTATATATGGAAAAGAAGAATATGTATAAAACAAAAGGAAAACTTATCCGACGAGTTTCGTCCACTGAGGGACTTTATCAAAGCAAATGAAAGTATTTTATTTCGTGCATTTCTCTTGATAAAGTCTCTCTCTCTCTCTCTCTCTCTCTCTCTCTCTCTCTCTCTCTCTCTCTCTCTCTCTCTCTCTCTCTCTCTCTCTCTGGTACTGGTGCTACTCAGATTCATTGGCCCGCTCGAAAAAAAGAAATGTTTGGAAACAATGTTTGTAGATTAACATTCTGTGGATTTTTTTCCTTCTACAGCATTTATCAGAATCGAAAGAATTGACATTTTATCATTGCAGAAGAGGGTTCTATTAACAATAACAATCTAGTGACAAATCGATTCTCGAAGTCTTGAAAAGTTTTCTATAATTCATTTTCAATTACAATTGTCAAATTTGAAACTGTTTACGTCATTGATAACTTTGTACGATTACGAATTGGGAAATGAACAACTGATAGTAATGACGTACGCCCGGTTTTTTAAAACCGGGCGTACGTCATTACCATCAGTTGCTTATTTCCTAATTGACATTTTTAATTTCTGTATTAAATTCTGGAATGAGTAGTTATCATTATTTACATAATGTACACTCGTTTTATTGTTATTGTTATCAAAATAATAACATCCAATATGACCACAATAGTTCTTAAATAATGTAGATTTTGGCAAGACAGCCACTACTCTATAAAAAGGAGAATCTACCACCGCTTACGTCAGAATGCGAACTCATTTGAATTAAGAATTTCGATTACTGTGCATTTTCCTGAATCTCGAATCTCCACATTTTTCTGGTTGCTAGTGGATGGGTGTGTGTATCGAGTAACCATCTCCAGATAAATTACCAACCAAGGCTGAATTGTCTCTTTTCAGCCAATTAGCACACTAACTAATTTTAAATGCGGCATTTTTCATTCACTAGTTCCGTTTTTCTTCCGCATTCTTTAAATGTACAAATACGCCGAAGAGAATTTATGTAGAATAAATCGCAACACTTAATGAAAAATAATTTCAGCTGTGTGTCTGGCTGAGTTAATCTTTCTAAATATGATCAACGCAGAATAATGACGCACTTCTTTTTCTTCTTGTAGACAAAAACTTACAACAGATAATTGAATGACTAGCTTAATTAGTTAATCACAATTAGTGTGTGCAACTAATTTTAATTTAATGAAACGTCGTCTATTGTTGTTGCAACTGAAAATAATTTTAAAGAACTGCTCTCAAGTATATGCAAACCACATGCCTGGAGAAGGCTTATGACATTCATAAGCAAATTTGCATGGTTATATTTTTATAGATTTTATTACTACAGCGTCAGACAAAAACCTGAAAAAGTAAAGACAATGTATTAAAAAAACCGACAAGAACTATGGACAGTGAAGTATAAGAAGACAAAATTCATGTTCGTCAGTAAGGGGAAAAATCCAATGTACAAGCCAGTACCTGGCGACATCAAGCAGGTAAACAGATTTAATTATCTGAGTCATGTCGAAACAAACGATGAAATATGTGCCAAAGAAATACGACGCCATTTTGGAATAGCAGAAGATGCCTTTCAGAAACTATACAAAGTATATATATTTAAGTGTGATCACCCCATACAAGGTAGCAAAGAGAATAATACACCAGGGAATAATGGGTGTGAAAGAATTAGAAACGGAAACATTATTGATGTGCGAAAATAAAAATAGTAATCAGGACGACAGTAGATAACGATCAACATTGCATTTCAATTTTTGAAGATTAAAATTGGCTAGAAGTATGGAGCCGGAAGGTAAGTGAGAAGTGAGACAAAAATGTTAGCATAGAATTTAGGGTTACATCGATCAAGCTCAACTGTAAATTAGATGCCAGCTTATTGCTGTGCTTCAATTCATGTACTCTAGGTAACATAGCGAAGAGCTCATCTGCACAATTACCATTAAATTTCTTTATATGAAAGGCGCACGGAGGCTACCTTACGACTGTGGAGACATTAGGCAAGGATCAATAATATTGTTGATTCTTCTATGGATTTTATGAAGGTGCTCTAGATAAATAGCAAGAGCACGTACCATATGTCTAGCAATATTCTAAGCACGGACGAATGACACACAAATTGAATGAAGGATAGATTCCAGAGAGAAAAAATTGTCGCCAAGACACAGTGAATCCACTTTGTTAGGATCTGACCTA
>OZ038500.1:28607768-28610268 GCA_964036315.1 Acanthosepion esculentum | reverse complement strand
AGGAAATCAATATTTTTACAAAAAGTCAAAATTTCATAGCCCTAGTCAGTAATATTCTGAAAAGAGAAACAGTGTTGAATTCAAACAATTATTCCTTCTACTTGTACCGGAAAAGCTAAGTAAAACTTTTCTAGAGGTGATCGGAAAGTGGCCAGCAAAGAAATGACAATATTTCCTCTCAGTGCGACACAGGAGGCTCGGCATTTTTTATGAGGTGCACCGCGATTTCAGACTCGGATGTAACGGCCGATCATACAAATATAAGGTTGACCTTTACTGATATAAACGAGAAAATGCTGAGCAATTGTCCTTAAAAGAAGGCGAGTGTTCCTGCCTATGTTGTCAACTTCACACTGACATTTGAATAATAGATGATGGAACTTGTCTTAAATGTACGCAGGCTGTCCTTGTGGGAATATTCAACATAGGCCTAGAAGCAAATATAAGTCGTGGATTAGCCGCAAAATACATTTGTGAAATACGAACGGAAATTTACTTAGCAAATCTCGCACTGGTTTCTCAAATCCATGGCAATCTTAGATAAACAGAATATAAATTCCCTATCTTATTTTTATTTTTTTTAAATAATGATTGTCCTATGTGCAATTATTAAATACTGTATCTCCAACCAGATTTTCATTCTATTACAAAGAGTTTTCACTCTTTTTGAACAGAAGCACGCCTTACAGGATTTGTCCACTTGGATCATCTTATGCAATTTTTTTTATCCCTCCTTTCCCTCTTACTAGCAGATCTTGTCTTTCAGATCAACTGCCTTCGTCTTTCTGTTTCTCTAACACAGTGGTTCTCAAATCGGTGCAAGCGTCACCCAGGGGCATATGAGAGGAATTTAGTGAGTATGCGATCAGGTTTCTTTCTCAGTCAGCAATTTGCCCCATTTCACAAAGAGAGAAAGCCTTACATTACTGCAGAAAGAGAGCATCAGTGAAATGCAGGAGATGGCTCAGAAGTGTTTGGTTTCGTTACATGATCAGCTAGGTTAGTATTTTTCTGAGCTAAACGAATTTGATTATCAGTTCATTCTAAATGCATTTCGATTAGATCCTAAATCCCTTCCGGATCATTTGAAAGATGACCTTATAGAATCTGAGTGTATTCTCCTGTTACCAAGGTCTTTATGCAAAGAGTATGATCAAAAACAAATTTCGTTCAAGTTTGTTAAGAAAAAAATATTCGTGTCTCTGAAATGATTTACAGAATTGATAAAATTGTCGGAAAATGCTAAGCTCACCCTTTTCAATATCTGTAACGAAGACTTGAATATGATTATGTATATGCGTTACTATCTCATAAATATGTGTTACTATCTTATAATTATGTGTTATTATCTTGTTACCTGTTTATTGGTATCCAACAAATGGTACGTTATTCTTTGAAAGGTACGCCAATATTGTCAGGTAGAACGAATAAAATCATTTGATAAAATCATTTGAAAAATCTTGCTCTAAAACAACAGTTTCGTTTTCGTTCTGGTTTTCTGTCTTTCAGTCTCTTCTTTCAGTCTAATCTTTCAGTCTAACCCTCATACAAGTTGGTCTCGAAATGTTCGCTCGCTGGATGCGATGAGATTGTACTGTTCAAATGAAATGAGTCTGCTACTCTTATTGGTATCCTTCCTACAGATACAGATCTGCCAATATTGTGCGTACAGACTTCTCTTGTTAAGTTATATGAGGTTTGGTAATGTTGTCATGCAACAATTCAACGATCTCTGCGATAACTGGCAAACTCGACAAGAGTTTCTACATCATATTTTGAGTTAAGATTGGAACATATGGTGGAAATTAGTCGTTAATGTTTTGGTACATTTTGAGGTGGTACGCAGATATCTGAGTAGCTCTCGTGTTTAAAATCGGTCCAGTTTCAGTTCAATCAATCGATAAGAAAATATATAAAATAATATTAGTGTGCTCATCCATATTGAAAATGTTATTAAGTCTAACAGGAGATCCTTACGGAAAACTGGGACAGGCATCGCGCTGCCCTTAAAGAAGATGTTCTTGTCCCATTGCGTATATTTCTAAGAGGAGTATTTCAAAGGTAATTATCGCCAAATATGAAATATGTTATTCACTGGTGTAATGAAAATTGCTTTTGCTTATTTATTTTTTTTTAAAGTAGCCAACGTAATTTTTAATATGAACTCGTCTAATCCAGCTTTCTGTTTTAATGTTAATTTTGCTCAATAAATTCCTATGATTCTGATCTTTCTACCATATGTGATCTAGTGCTCCTGCTATATATCTCGAGATTATCAAGAAAATCCAAAGAAGGGCTTGTTACGTAATCGGTCTTGACCTATTATCTCGACTTCAGTTACTTTCACAACAGCGTGACATAGTTTCCCTCTGTCTTTAAATACATTCCTGCCAATAGTTCTCAAGAGCATTCTTCCTTGGTCACTCAGTCACATGAATTTAAGCGTGCTACTAGATTGGCAACTAGGTATCACCGTTTTAGTATAGAACTAACTAGATGG
>OZ038500.1:28575268-28595268 GCA_964036315.1 Acanthosepion esculentum | reverse complement strand
GATTCCGGGGTTGTGTTAATTTGACCCAAGTTATACAATAATGCTCATGTTTTTGTAAAGCTAATCCTTTGATTCTTGTGATGAAGACAAATAGGTATTAAATGGATTAATATATGCCTCAATGTCCTGTGGTTAACACTAATCTTCAAACTGTAAATATTATTTAATCCATCAAATAAAAGCTGCTTAATTGTTACAAACTTTAAAATTAGTACAACTGGATGTGGTTTCAATTTTAATATAGTGTGTTGTATATTTATTTCAGCTACAGGTGATACATTGTAGAAGTCCATTAAAATGAAGTTGTAAATACGATAGGAAGACAATGTAAGATTGTAGATTGTCTGTTCTTTGGTGTAAGGCTAACCAAATATTAGCTTGTACGAGAAAGGAAGAATAATTAAATTAAAAAATAAGCAACTTTTCTGTTAAGAGTAAATGCAATATTCTTCTACGTTATTGAAGGATAGAAATTAAAAATCCTTCTAAGATCATTTGACAATGTCTGGCTGAAATGATTTTGGACTTACAAATAAGATATGATCCTTGTCACGATTTTTAAAATAAATTCCAGACCAACAAGCATACACAGATATAAACAGCCATATGCGTAATTACATACAGATGAACGCAGACACACGCGTCCATACATGTACACATACGTGTGCGGGAGCACACACACGCAATCACACACACGAACACACGGACACACACATATAATGTATATTTGGGCAGCAGTCTTTCTTTCAAACATCTTTCATTAAATACGGCCGACGGGGAAGATATAGTTAATTTTTTTATTAAATGGCTCCAGCATCCTTACGTTTTTCCGTTTTGTAAGCATAATGGGGTACACAAATTTTCGATAATAGTTTTTGTACTCCATTACTCGTAGGTGATCTTGAAGTAATCGGTTTGGAGAAGGCGATCCCAGTGTGTAGCACCCTTGGAAAATGCCAAAAAAAAAACATACAACGGGTTGACCCAAGCCTTGAGAGCAAAATTAGCTATATATATATATATATATATATATATATATATATATATATATATATGTAACTGAAAAAGAACAGAATTTTTTAGAAACAAAGAACAATGTGCTGTACGTCACATACTGTATGGTAATAATTGATGTTAATTACCCTGATAAATGAAGAAGAAACTCGAAGCGAAAGAGATGCGGTTCTACAGGAGGACACCAGTAAAACCGTGAAGGGCACGGTTGAGTTTTAAGGAGAATTGGTATACAACGGAAATGTATAATATATTAATAAGAGGTTTGAAATTCCTGAAAGTTGTCTCGAATGATTTGCCGATCAGGAGACATAGATAAGACCAAAAGAGCGAGTATCCTACCGAACATGCTTTTGTAATTAGGGTAGAGAACAGAGAGTAAGAGTAACAGTAGAAAAAAACTAGGATAGAAAGTTGTGGAGAACATTGATCACTCACTTCTTGAAAAACATTGCACATAAAAGCCGTATGACCCAATTTTATATCGATGACTCTAGATATCAAATGATTAATGTCCGTTTCTTTATTAGTTGTCAGAATATTAGTCATAGCCATTCATAGTGAATTTGGCCTTTGCTTTGCCACCCAACGAATATCACTTTACCTATATACACAAGGAGTGCAGTAACGATAGATAATTAAACGGATTGAAAATTAAAGGCTTTGGAATTAAAAATAATATCAGTTAAGTAGAAATATATGAACTGACATAAAAATTATAGAAGGATTTAATTGCGAACAGATGATGAAAAAGAGGATTTTCACTGAAGTGGATGCAAACAAACAGACTGATTAAATTACTTATAAAATATATTAGTTACTTAAGTAGTATAAGTAGCAACATGAAATCCTCGTTCTCCCCAATTTGGACGCAATAAAAGTAATGTTCTCTTCAATTAATCAAAAAATGTCGGAGGAAGATTTAAACGTCATTAATGACTTAAATGTCCATTAAAATAATAAATAAAACGTTTAATTCAAATAAAATAGCACACTTTCACTTTCAATTTCACTTTTAAATAGCATTACTGGAGAAGAAATAAGTCATTATGTGTTGAAAGAGAGGAAAAAGACAACTAAAAATGACTATTCAAATGATTCAAAATACATTCATTTGTGAGAATAATCCTGACCTTTATAGTATCTTCGTAGGAAATTAGATTACCGGCTTGGAGACTTGGACAGGATCAAATTCTACTTATCATAGGCCATTACGCAGTGGAAACCATTGTTCAGATGATTGGCGATAGTGAATGCATAAAAACCTTTCGATGTTTGCATTTCCCAAGGGATATTTGCTCGAAAAGACACTGGTATTTGCTTATATAGTATGAAACATTTTTTTCTCTCCCCTTTTACAAACTCATTAACACAGGCTAGCGCTCACACACACACACACACAGATATATATTACTAATATTAACAAGCCTTGTTATCCATTACGATAGTTGGAAAATTAGATTACAAAGTTAAAGAAGATGATGCCACATTGACCTAGGTAGAGCATGTACATGCAACATTTTAGACAATATTCTGCGAAAATGTACAAATCTTTTTCCCATATTGTGACATAGTAACACTCATGTCAGTGCACCATCTGTTCCCGACTTTTAGAAAGTGTAGAATGCAGCTACTATTCAGTATGATAGATCAGTAGACTTTTCATGGTAATTGATATTTTTTATTCCAATATATTTATCTAAAAGAGACGGAATGAGGCTGTACAGTGACATCGTATATGTTCTGCGCACGTTGGAGAGCTTCGATGTTGCCAATAATGGTCAAATGTATATTCTTACACCTTCAGACTAATATCACGGAGGCTCTCTAAGATCAACGGTTTATAAAAAAAACAAACTGCACTGAAAGATTACAAGTTGTCTACAGCATCGAACAGATCAAATGCTCAGAATAATGTTAACATGAACCACGGTGACCCTCCTCTTACGCCACTTCAGCATCATGCCATTTTCTTGTATTGTAGCGATAACTGTCCATCTAAGTAATGGAATGGCACTCGTTTTTTTTTATGCCTTCATGAAAGTGATGGTCGTTTCCGTGTTTGACATATAATTTGGGAAGGAAATCTTCCTGAGTATATTTACACTTGACACCCGGCATGACCAGTCCGTACATCAGGAAATGACCTACCATTAAAAATGGCAACGCGCGATTGAAGTCAATAGTTCTTACTGAAAACCTTTCTTCTTTCGACCTAGTGGGCAGGCGCTACAGAATCACAAAGAATAAAATTGTGCCGAAATAATACAAATAATATAACTTGAAAATATCAGAACTGGCAACAACTACAATGCATAGCAAATATAATAATAAGAAAAAATAATATGTCTATAAGTCTTTTTTTTTTTAAGAATTATTTTGTTTGGGGGGGGGTATTTTTGTTTCAATTTTCCGTATATTTTTCTAAGAAAATAATAGATGAAACTGAAATTTGATGTTATATCTCCTTCTTTATGTGCCGTGATCATGGTTCTCCACATTTTCCTGCCATTTGTAGCGAGCGATCCTAAATTAATAAATAAGAATCAGTCTGTGGAAAAATCAATTTACAAAGCAAGAAAATATTTTGCGAAATGGTGTTTAACTCAGAATATTCCCTTTCTATGGATTGGAATTCTATCCGCTAAAGCATAAAATAATTGTTAATGTAAGAAATATATAAATGGAATTAAAACAGAAGAGAAAATAGGAAGCAAAATCGTATCGGTACATGAGCAATTTTTTACGTTACACACAACCATACGCATTTATATATCAAATGGATGTGCATGTAATTTTGTTCGCAGATATATCTGTGTTCAATAAAATCCATGTGAAGTAATTTTCTACGTTTAAATTTCGATCAGATATCATCCCAGAGATTATATTTCAAGATTGATTGCTACACACAAAATGCATATAGTTTATAAATAATATTAATATAGAAATAAAAAAAACTCTAGCGCCCACACTCCGAATGCATATATATGTATATTTATATGTATATATGTATGCATATCTATCTATCTATCTCTCTCTCTCTCTCTCTCTATATATATATATATATATATATATATATATATATATATATATATATATATATATTATATCGATCTATCTATATTTCACTCGATAGATAACAATATATCTATATGTATGTGTGTGCATATATATATATTTTTTTTTACATGCACATATATATATATATATATATATATATATATATATATATATATATATATATATATATATATATGCATGTAAAATTTCAGAATAAACAAATAATAAACTGTGAAAAATAATATGAATAAAGACAACAGGATGAATAAAAGGAATGATAATGACATAAAAAAAATCAAACAGCAGCAAGAACAACATTTACTCATTTCCGTTTATTAGACATTAAATGACGACATTTAGCTTCTTCCATAATTTACCTTGACATTCACTTAGACTGACTTAAATTTATGAGTGTTCTTAAATTTTAAAAAATATGAGGATACTAAAGACATTTTTATTTTGATTATAAATACATGTGGCAAGATAAAAACCTTTCATTTGCATTGATAAAGTTCATGAGAGGACGAAACATATCGGTAAATAGACATTTCCTTTCATCTTTATACATACATACATACATATATATATATATATATATATATATATATATGTGTGTGTGTGTGTGTGTGTGTGTGTGTGTGTGTTGATGAATGCATTTAGCCTGAAAAAGAGTGTCGCCTATGCGTGTATATATTCAATATTCAATTTTATATTGACATGCGCTCCATCCCTGATACTGAGCACTTTAACCCATTGATGATCTCTCTCTCTCTCTCTCTCTCTCTCTCTCTCTCTCTCTATATATATATATATATATATATATATATATATATATATATATATATATATATATAAAAACAACTATTACAGACTTTCTGTATATATATATATATATATATATATATATATATATATATATGTGTGTGTGTGTGTGTGTGTGTGTTGATGAATGCATTTAGCCTGAAAAAGAGTGTCGCCTATGCGTGTATATATTCAATATTCAATTTTATATTGACATGCGCTCCATCCCTCATACTGAGCACTTTAACCCATTGATGATCTCTCTCTCTCACTCTCTCTCTCTCTCTCTCTCTATATATATATATATATATATATATATATATATATATATATATATATATATATATATATATATATATATAAAAATAGAAAATAGAAATCTGTTGAAGAACATAATTCGCATTTCTTCCTGTTGAGAACCTCCGTTTGAATCCCAGCAGGTTATACTGGAGGTACAACATTTTCATCTTATTATATATATATATATTTTCTGATGTCATATCAATTCAGATCGGCTGGTCTTGCCATCAGAATGAGTGCTGCTCTGATACCGAATATTCTCATGTATAGCCACCTTTTTCATGGTAAGAGTAATGTAGGACATGCTTGGTTACGCTTCCAGGACAAAGTCAAATAAAATTTAAATGCTGCAAACATCCCTATAGTGGAATTCGAACTTGCAGTTGAAAACCGAGCAAGCTGGAGAAACACCTGCCAGCAAGGTGTAACTATCTTTGAAAAGAATCGTCTCAACCACCTGAGAGAATTAAGATCCAACACTAAATCTCGGACCAATGCATCAGCCCATATGACGGTCAACCTTTCAGCATGTCCCTCGTGTGGACATGTTTGCAAATCCGCTGCAGGATTGTTGTCTCACACGAAACATAACATAAAAACTGAACTAAAAGACACTCATACGTCGAAAACGACTTGAGAGTCCATTATATATATATATATATATATATATATATATATATATATATATATATATATATATATATATTTAAGCGTATCACCCCAAGCAAGGCTGGAGGCCACTATCACGCAAGGGGTTAAAGAAAAGTTGGAAGAAGAGCAGATAGGAGTGGTAAAGGAGAGGATGTGGAGAAAGAGAAAGACAGTGGGTCGATCAAGGCAAGGGGGTTACAGAAGATTTGGAGCGAGAGCAGATAGGAATGAAAGATGAAAGGATGTGGAGAAGGGAAGTGGATAGATCAAGGCAACTGGAGATTACGATTGACGCTACACATAAACCGTTGGAGATTGTATTTGTCAAAGAAACAGTAATAGGGAAGGGAGTTCCATAGGCGAGATGTGCGAGACATGAAGCTATTGGAGTAGAAGAGACGTCTACATCTAACAGTTTCAACCGGGTAGGGGTGGGAACGGGATGCCAGCCTCGTAGGACGTTTAAATTCATGAGGCTTAGGGACAAGCGAAAGCAGCTCCTCGGAGCAATTACCGTGAAAGTACTTGTAAAAAAGGCAGAGCGAGGCAACATCGCGTCTGTGAGAGAGTGACTGCAGACGAGATGACAGATCAGGGCCAATCACATTGCATATACGTCTCTGGATCTTATCAAGAACCCTGATGCAAACAGCAGGAGACCCAGACAATATATGGCAGCAATACTCCATGCAAGGGCGAATGGTCGATTTATGGACTTGGAGGATCGATTCCGGGGGGAAAAATTCCTGGCTCGACACAGGGAACCAACTTTCCTTGCGGTGGATGATGCAACTGACTCGATGTATTTGTTCCATCTCAGATCAGCGGAGAGCGTGAGACGGAGCAGCCGCAGAAAGGAGCTCTCAAGAAGTTGGTCTTCAGACATTCTAATGGGATGCAGGGATGGATCCTTGTGGTGGTTAATAGAGAGCAATTTTTTTTTAGATTTATGCATGTGTGTGTGTTTGTGTGTGCGTGTGTGTGTGTGTGTGTGTGTACGGTTACATAGTTTCAGACTTATTTTAAAAATGTAATTTTTAATGATATTAGAAATGAGTGAATCGTAGATGATATATAGTTTGAAATACTGCCATCGCTATATATCGTGTACTGTCCGGCTCTGACTGATGGTAGGAAATCAAGTGTCATATGTTGTTAGTGTTAGCTTAGAAATCAAGATGACGCCATTACTCTCACCTCTCTCAGCAATTACTTTATTTAAATGTTAAAACAGAAAATAAAGGCCTTGGATATAAATATTTAGTCCTCGCATACCCTCATAAATATTCGGACGATATGTACTATTAAAATTTTATTTTCTAGAAACTGTAAATGATATTAGTAGTATAACTATTAGCCCGCTCTGAGACTATTGAAGAAATGCAAATATGTCGGAGCAGACGGCTGCACGTAGAAACAGATAGCCAATTAAGATAGGAGTATGTACAGAAACAATTGGCCATTACTTACTTAAGACCTATGACAAATATTGCTATTTCAATTTTTTTTTTCTTGTTTAGTTAAAAGATAAATTATTTCTGTATTTAATACACATCAATATTCATCATCATAATCAACCATCATCATCATCAGTCGAATGTCTGACAGCGTCAATGAAAGTGAATAAACTGAATCCAGTTACATTTACTTTGTATAATTGTATTACTTTTTCTCAATACTTTTAGTAAAGGACTGACAAAACTTTAGGGGCCACCCTGTAAAAAATATTTAATATATAATTTATTTTAATATATATATATTCCTTTACTATCAAATTGTGTACGTATTAATGTATTTTTTGCATCATCATCATCATCATCATCATCATCATCATCATCATCATCATCATCATCATCATCATCATCTTTCGACCTCCTTATGGTTTGTCGGAACTCCATTAGCAATCCCTTTCCACACTGCTCGGTCCGGCATTACTGTCCCAAGGTCGCCAATGTATAACCTTGAGTCTCAAGCCATAGTGTTTGAGAAAGACACTTCCAGAAGGATACCATAGACGTAAAGATGATCCGACCTCCCAGTCAGTTTGGTGACAGTGGCTGGCAAACTGCAATCGCTTTTGTTTCAGCTCATGCCTGCACTTAATTTCTGTTGTTTGTTTTTAAATTCCATAGGTTTGGTTCTTATTTTTACTCGGCCTCCACCTTTTATTGCTCGTGGGACAAATGTTCGAGGAGATATTAAATATTTACTGAAAAATGTCTACACCAGACAATAAAATGGGTTTGAGTCCCGTAATAAATATGCATAAAACAAATGCTTCAAGTTAAAGAAAGATTATTTACACATTAAAGGTAAACATTCATATTTTCCAAACACATTCTTTAAAGAAACGTATAAACACTATTCCAAACAGAGGCACGAATGTTAACTTCAACAAAGCCAACTCATTCGTGTTCATTTTCCATGGCATACTGTTCAGTCAGAAAAGATGAAACAGCCAGAAGCGAAATTCTTCGGAATAAAAGCAACGTAACAGATATTCTGATAGAGGGAATGACAGACTCGCAGAGAGAGAGAGAGAGAGAGAGAGAGAGAGAGAGAGAGACCGAGAGAGAGGGTGGTGGTGGTGGTGGTGGTTGAAGGCATGCAGATAGACATGTGGCAAACATCGTTGCACACTCGATGTCTGTCGGGAAGCTTTGGAGCAGGAAAGGCCGTTGGCAACTCACTGTAAAAGGAAATCTGAAATATATGTTTATATATATAGTTATGTCTGATATATTTTTAAAGATAAGCCTACAGACATGAAATTGTAGTCATGGTTCTTTATATAACTACAAACATTTATAAAGCAATGCATACAGGCATATGCAAACTGGTAGATAAAATGCTGATACATACACACAATATATATATATATATATATATATATATATATATATATATATATATATATATATATATATATATATATGTATAAGTTCACAACTGTTGACTAATTCAAAAAGTAACTATAGCATTAAATTGCTTTATATAATATTTCATATATTTGTTTATTTCTCTATATATTTTCAATATATAATATAATATATATGTGTGTGTCTGCGTGTGTGAATATTATTAAAAACAATATGAATAAAGTGTAAGAATGACTACCATTTTCACAATTTCAGTGTGACTACCACTTTCATCAAATGTTGACACTGAGAATTGATTAAGTCGCGCTTATACTGTCCAAATATCTATCTATCTATCTATCTATCTATCTATCTATCTCAGTCTATTCATTATCTATCTATCTATCTATCTATCTATCTATCTCAGTCTATTCATTATCTATCTATCTATTTCAGTCTATTCATTATCTATCTATCTATCTCAGTCTATTCATTATCTATCTATCTATCTCAGTCTATTCATTATCTATCTATCTCAGTCTATTCATTATCTATCTATCTATCTATCTATCTATCTATCTACCTCAGTCTATTCATTATCTATATATCTATCTATCTATCTACCTCAGTCTATTCATTATCTATCTATCTATCTATCTATCTATCTGCTCCTGTTCATATCTATCTTCTGTTCATATCTATCTATCTGCTCCTGTTCATATCTATCTTCTGTTCATATCTATCTATCTGCTCCTGTTCATATCTATCTTCTGTTCATATCTATCTATCTGCTCCTGTTCATATCTATCTTCTGTTCATATCTATCTATCTGCTCCTGTTCATATCTATATTCTGTTCATATCTATCTATCTCATTCTATTCATTATCTATCTATCTATCTCATTCTATTCATTATCTATCTATCTATCTATCTCATTCTATTCATTATCTATCTATCTATCTATCTCATTCTATTCATTATCTATCTATCTATCTCATTCTATTCATTATCTATCTATCTATCTATCTCATTCTATTCATTATCTATCTATCTATCTATCTCATTCTATTCATTATCTATCTATCTATCTATCTCATTCTATTCATTATCTATCTATCTATCTGTCTCATTCTATTCATTATCTATCTATCTATCTATCTCATTCTATTCATTATCTATCTATCTATCTATCTATCTATCTATCTATCTATCTATCTGCTCCTGTTCATATCTATCTTCTGTTCATATCTATCTATCTATCTATCTGCTCCTGTTCATATCTATCTTCTGTTCATATCTATCTATCTATCTATCTATCTGCTCCTGTTCATATCTATCTTCTGTTCATATCTATCTATCTATCTATCTATCTATCTATCTATCTATCTATCTATCTATCTTTAGGCAGTATACAGTGCTGTTCGATAAAAGAGACTTACCTGATTTTTTTACTTAAATTTTTTTTCGCCTATTGTTTTTGGGGTCAAACTCATTTTTAATCTTACTAATATAAAGACCCCTTCCCGACCACCTAGTAAAAAAGTTTACTCACACTAAGGTATTTTTTGATAATTATAATTTTGGATATAAATGAGATTTAGGAAAAATATATGTGCAAAAAAATGACTCACTTATTTCCTGCAACTCGTAATCAATAGAAACATAACCGAACAGCTTTAAATAAAGAATAATGGATGCATAATTTATTTATAATAGGTAATATAGTTTGAAATATTTAATAATCTATGGGTCCTCCTTTATTTTGAATAACCTCTTCAACCCTTTTTGGCATTGTCTTGATTAGGTTCTGGCAAATCTCATCTCCAAGCATTGAATTCCATTCGGATATGAAATTCAAAATCAAATCCTCTTTGTTGCTCAACTACTTTCTCAAGAGCCTGTACTTTATAATGCTCCATACGTTTTCTATGGGGTTGAGGAGATTAGGGCGGCCATGTCATAACACTCATCTGCTTCTCATCAAATATTCCTCTATCAATTTTGATTTGTGACAGGGTGCTTTAACCTGCAAAAAATGAGCTTGGTGGGGTCGATTTGCACCCTTTCAGCAGAAGGGAGCAAACAAGACTCTAAAATTTTCTTGTACTGCTCGCACCTGCGGGTCTTTTCAATAAGTTTTAAGAAACCAGTTCCACGAAAAGAAAATCATCCCCAGAACATTATACTGAACGGATGCTTGACAGTATTTACTGCTAAATTCAAAGAGCATACAAAGCTTCTTCTTCGGATTTTAGATCGCTTATCCTTTGAATTTAGCGCAACTTTCGTTTCATCGGAGAAGAGAACATTTAGTAAAAAAAACCAGGTGAGTCACTTTTATCGAACAGCACGGTAGGTTCGTTCAAACATGTTTCATTCAATATTATTATGTCTCTTTATTTTCATAATAATCATTACCGGCCTGAATGTCCGAGAAATTTTCATAGAAAGTATTCGTCCACCGACAGGATTCAGGCCGATAAATGTTATTGGATACTGTTTATTATAAACAGAGCTATTACTTAAATACTTGCATCTATAAAAAGAATGTTAAACATAAAAATGTCTTTAAATAATTGTCGAACTTTGTCCATTTCATAACATAGTATAATATATATATATATATATATATATATATATATATATATATATGAGAGAGAGAGAGAGAGATGATGATGATGATGATGATGATGATGATGAAAACCAGATTCAAGATTTTGTTGAACACTTTTTCACCTCAAAACGTATAGTCGAGCAGTCTGATAAATGTCAACAAGTGTTTTTTTAAATAACAGTGAATTAAATAATTGAATAAATTTTACTTGTAGTTCATTTTGTGAAGAATAGAAATGATAAAGCTTTCGGAAATTATTTGACTTGAGCTGATACATTCGCGACAAAATATTTTGAATGTTATGTGCATGAAATTAAAATTACAGAAACATGGCTACTTTTAGATTGTTTTTTAACGGTTTACCAACCCTTTTCAAGTTATTTAAGCCATAAAATATTTTAAATTGTAAGAATGTTTTTGACGATAATGATGGATTAGGGATACAGGTCTTACGAATTAACCCATAGCTTGGGGCGAGAAGAGTTTGATTCATACAATTCTCAAGAGTATTTTTGCGGGTGTGAATATAACGATTCAAGCAGGTATCGAAACACGGTTCTTCGATTAACAATCCTGAGTCATTATCCATTACACCACCTGCACATGCGTACTTACACAGCACATGGTAAAGCGGTCAGCAATCTAGGTACTGACAAGACTCGACGTTGCTTAACTTTGGTGATCGGAAGGGACCATATGGTTAGGAAAGCAATTTCGAATCCCCTCTGCCTGTTCCTCCCAAGAACTTTCACTTTGTAGAACACCTTCCCTCATGCGTGCTTTTTTTAAGACGTTAATTCTGACATCTGTCAAGTAAAGTGTCAATCGTTATCTATCCCCCATGATCCCCCGTTTCCTTCTACACATTTCAACCACCTCACTCATTAAAATTCGAATGTAACACTCTCGAGACATTTTATTCGGTGATAGTTTTCTATTATTGGATAATTATTTAAAGAATACGTTTTATAGAAGAAAAGATTAATTTAACGAAGGCTGATATATTTTTTCTTCTTTTTTATGATTACTATCATGTATGGTTAAGGGTTTTCGCTTAGATAATTAAGGGAAACGAAGTTAATATGTCTAGATTTTTTTGTATGCTGAAAATATGAACTCTAACGATCATTATCACTGAAGATATTGTCGAAAGGAATTTTTATTGGTCCTCTGTTCCTGCGTGAAAATAAGTAAACACTTGCTTTTCAAATATTTACATAGTTTTTACTACCCGAAATATCGTAAACAATTTCAACAAGTTTCTTTTCAAGTTTACACTGGACATAAAACGGTTTATTCGACATCAAAAGGACATCACTAACAGATTTAGCAAACATTCATTGTCGGTCATCTTTGATAAGAGACAGAGAGAAAGACAATAGAGAGAAAGAGAGAGAGGGAGAGAGAGAGGGGGGGTGAAGAGATGACCAAATGGATAAAAATGGGAATTTAGCGGAAAAAAACTTCTTTGTCCGTTCGGTAAATTTTTACTACACTCTCACACACACTCATATATATATTGAATGATATATATATATATATATATATATATATATATATATATATATATATATATATATATATATATATATATATATATATATATATGTATCACTCGAAGATAACCGACTGTGTATTAGAGGGGGCTACCCAATCCCTATTGCAGATTCTCGCTCTGGCACATTTGTGTTTGCTCAACAAACATAGAGCTAACCTGTACTTTATACTGCAACTATGCTGAGCGGACTTTTATTAAAGTTTATGGGAGAGAGCGTGTTATCTAGCATGATCAACAATCTGAACAACGCCAGCACACTCAAGCTCTCGGGCACGATGACTTATAACTTCGTTCTAGCACAGCCATCGATGGCCCCCATGTGTATATGTGTGTGTGCAAATATTTCTTCACACCTCCAAATCTTCTCGCCAAATTTCATAGATTTTTTTAAATTTCTCACACTCAAAATGATGAAACGTATCCAATAAACATTTGCTAGATGTCGGTAAGCTCATCTTGTAACTAACATCCGCATTTATTTCCTTTCATCTTGCCGATTATACATAATTTATTACTTAAAGCCTACACCTGCGTTCGTACTTATCATTTTCTTTGCGCGCGTCTCTCTTGACGTCAAAATTAAAATCTACTTTGTGTGCATTTGTATAAAACTATGTCGATTATTTTTACACAAAAGAAACTCACCCGCGATCTGCCTAATTCCTCTCGTTATTACAGTAATTAATATTACTAATGTTCGGTTTTTGTATACTACTCTTTGAGTTGAGGACCCATGGCACAGTGGATAAAGGCATTGGTTAGATCCAGTGACATGACCGAAAGAGTTGTGGGTTCAATACCTGGTTATGGTAGTGGAGAAATTGGAGGGGTGAATTAACAGGAGATAACTGATAACTGACTTCCATTAGACATGACACAGAGAACTAGAACATTCTACCCCAGCGAGCGAAATAAAGGGTTCATTTCGACGTTCCAAACACCTGAAGAAGGCCGGAGCGTACAACGGCCGAAACGTTGTGATAAATATGGCAACAAAGATGATGACAATTGTCCGAATAATGTAAATAGTGTTCGGCTTTTGTTTTGCTTTAATATTTTTTTTAATTCCTGTTTTTCTTTCTTTTCTTTTTTTCCCTTTACTGTTTTGATCAAATTAATTCTTATTTTTATATTTCATCAATTTAAATAATTTTCCTACTTTAAATTTCATTCTATAGGCGTATTGTGTTTTGTCTTATATTATTATCATTATTATTATTATTATTAATTTATTTCTTTTGATTTCTGGTGTGTATTCATTTCTTTCCGGGTCCTAACTAGAGACCTAAGGTCAGAAATGGCATCATGACATTGTCCACTGAGCAGTTTTAACCCGCCCCCACCCTTAACCCCCCCTCCAAAAAAACGAAAATAACATCGGACATATTTTACATAGATAAAGCTGTACATGTAAGTACAAGTTTTTGTATTTCTTTAAGACTTGGGTTATCAGTGAGTCTATCGTAGCTTTTCCAATCAAACCGAGGGCACCAACTACAACTGGAATTGTTGATGTCCTTGCCACATTTTTGAGATTTCGATTTCAAGTTATTTTAAAAGTATTTTGAAGATCTTCAACGAAACATTATTATTATTATTATTATTATTATTATTATTATTATTATTATTATTATTATTATTATTTTATTTCCTTTGATTTCTGGTGTGTACTCATTGCTTTCCGAGTCTCGACATGAGACGTAAGGTCTGAAATGGCTTCACGACATTTTTCGCTGCGTAATTTTGAAAAAAAAATAACGTAATTTAGACAGAAAAAATCCCTTTCTAAGGTGCGGGCTGTACTCGTGTGTATATCTTTTTGTATTTCTTTAAGGCATGAGCTATTAGGAATCTATTCAATTAGTCTGCTGTTTTTTTCCCCAATCAACCAGAGGACTGCAACCACAACTGGAATTGTTGTATGTTCTCATGACCCACATTTTTGAGATTTCGATTTGAAGGTCCTTGTATTTTGATAGTTTTTTTAATATCTTCAAAGATACCTTTCAGTCTGCAGGGACTGCCATATCAATAAGGAGGCACTTTATTGTTTCAGCGGCCTCTAATCATGTTCTGTGTGCGCGTGCGCGCGCGCGCGTGCGTGCGTGCGTGCGTGTGTGTGTGTGTGTGTGTGTGTGTGTGTGTGTGTGTGTGTGTGTGTGTGTGTGTGTGCGCGTATTGTGAAGTTCCATAAAATTGTTACAGGTCCTATCTCCGGATGTTCATAGCAATTTCTTGCAGTTTCCTTTCCGTAAAGTTGCATATTTTCCAGTGCAGCTATTAGCCAATTATGTCATGCCGGGTTTTATATTCAGTGGCTGCCAATACATTGCAAGCTGATACAAGATGGTCAATTGTAGCTGGATATTTATCGCAGAATCTGCATTTTGTACTAACACAATTATTCAGTATGTGTGCTTAATAATTTCTAATTAGGAAGTATTAATCCTGTGCAGCAAGAATAAAACCTCCAGTTTCAGCTTTTAACCCTGCACTGCTTAACCACTGATGGGTACGAGGTTTGTCTATATAAGCTTGTTTGGTACAGGCAAACTATTGACGGTGAAGCGGTTTATCTTGCCATCGTCTACTTTGCTTTATTTTTTACGTATTTTGCAGCTTCAGTCCGTGTAGTGTGTTTTACTTGTATTTCTTCACCAATTTTGTACTTGTTGGATTCCTTTATTACTGAATAATGTCGCTTTCTCATTTCGTGTTCTTTGACACATATCATTAACCAGTCTCCTATAGTATAGGTATCTTTGAAGGTCAATTTTTGTAGTTTTGTAAGACAGCTCTAGTTGAAGTAATCTTCTGCCTCCTTTGGATCTGGGCACATACTGGCAATAAACATCAGCTTTGGGATGACGCATGCGGTGAAAAGTGAGAAGTTTCTCTTTGTGGTGTCTATTCGCTTAATTTCAGCTATGGTTATTATTATTATTATTATTAATATTAAAATCGTTTATAAGATATGTTCTTCCAAATTCTTCAATTTAATTTCTTTTTCTCGGTTTTCTGTTATACTGCTTGCCTCCTTCTGTCAAAGTTTATGCCTGGATGTTGATTGCGAGAGAAAAACTGTCATTTTCCTGGTCGCTTCCTTGTCCTTATTCGCTTAAAGGGATTTGGCTCTCTTAACTTCCCTCATCCCTTGACTTAGTTGAATGGACACGAAATTGTTTAGGAACCATTGGAAAAAAAATCAGATCTTCAAACACAAATATTCTGTATAACAATACCATTTTTTTTTCAGACAAGACAACTGAAAATATTGCGAACTCTAATAATAACTGCTAGTAGAACAATTTAGATACCTTCGTAAATGTATTATTCTGGCATGTTTTTTAAAAGCTAATTCAAAAGAAACGAATTAGACTAATATAGTCGCTTTTATGAATTTTTTTTTGTAATTTTTTAAAATCATTTCACCCCAAGCAACTTTATTCAATAGAGAGAACAATACCAGTGACGGAATTAATTAGACAGAATATAACGATTGCATTTAAATGTTTGAAGATCAAAGTTGACTGGATATAAACAAGCCGAAAGAAAGTTGACCAAGCAAGAAATGCAAGAGTTAGCATATAACTTTTAGCTTAGGAGTTACGGTTACAATTACAAAAGTAAAAGGGTAAGACCGTATCGCCAATCTACTGTTGCGCTTAAATCCATTGCGATACTAAAAGCCCTTTAACTCTACTACATAAAAAAACACTTTTCAATAACGTAACTATATATATATATATATATATATATATATATATATATATATATATATATATATATATATCTGTTATTATTTTGAACTAATAATTTTGCATTAATAATTTAATAATATATATATATATATCTGTTATTATTTTGAAAAAATAATTTTGCATTAATAATTTAATTAACTCTTATAATATAAATTGCGTAGAACTAGTGCGTAGTTTGACATATTCATTAATAAAATGCGATCATATTATATTACCATTATATTACGAACATTTGTTGTTAATTTTTTATACACTGGCATAAATAATTCTACTCGGTTTATAATATTGAAGCGTAGCATTTTTCTTTTTCTATGAAAGATAACGTAAATTTTGGAAATTGCAGGAACAGCTTTTCATGTCATGTATATTTTTAATTTCTTTAACTTTCACTATTGGGTTGCTTCAGTATCGTAGATTTTTCCCTATCATTTATCCTTCAAACATTTTAACAACATTTGCAGATAATTTTATTCTTTTCTACTTTTTCTTATTTATTGGTTATAAAATATGTACCGTAATGTTTTTATAGACGAGGATGTACTTTCAAATGTGTAGGAAAAGTGTTCCGAGTCATAACGTTATTTCGTTTTGTTTCGTTCGCTGTTTCATTTTTTCTTTGTTCATTTATTTTTCTACTGTTCGTTCAGAATCGTCAATTTCGTCCTCTATCCTTTGTTTTTCACGTATTTTTAACAAGAAATTTAAAAATGTTCTCATATATTTGAAGATGATTTTATACTTTTAACTCTTTTATTTATTGTTTTGTTTCTATTATTGTCATTAAAGTAACATTTGATGACAAGCAGTTTACCCCGACATCCAGAGTAATATATATATATATATATATATATATATATATATATATATATATATATATATAGCATAATGAGAGGCCACGTATACTTTCAACAGTTAAAAATATTTTAAGAAATATTTCTTGAGTTATGGTCAAAAAACCTTTTAAACAACATTTAAGACACTATCATCAGTCTTCCGCCAAAAATTCAAACAAAGTCGCATTGCACATCACGTGACATGCACGCTTCACGACAAACGCTGTAAACAAACACACAAACACAGTATCTCATTTGATTTCTGAGGAAAGAACTAGGTGGTCTGAAATATTAAATAAATAAATATATACAAAAACACAGAAATAAATACTTTCATAAAAAAAACACCCAATTTTGTTTCATTTATTTTATCCAGATATATATATATATATATATATATATATATATATATATATATATATATATATATATATATATATATATATATATATATATATATATATATATCCGAATGTAAGGAGAACTAAAATAATATATAAATTCTAACGGTGACAGCGTTAATTCAAAAGAGACCTGAATACAGATAGTAGAGCAATAATTATTTATTATAATTTTCCATATAAACAAAAACAATTTACTCACTACAAATATACAACTTCAGAAAAATTTCTATTTTAAAACAAAAGAAAATTAAGCTAGTAGTTTCATTTCACTTTAGCCATGCGTAGCACAAACATGAAATAGATTCAATATTTTATCCATTATAGTTTTGTTTGGAACCCATGGCTAAGTTCCGAAAATCAAACGGTGGAGTAATGGCTAGCGGCACGAAGTGAGGAATCGGAGAGCCGAGTTCGAATTCCAGTCGAATCCATTGCATTCACTTACATGCTAATACAATTGAAAAATGTATGAATCCTCTTACTCTCTCCCCAGCTATGGTAAAATAACAAGACAGACCGGGTTATGTAGCTTTGGATGTCTACCGCCGAAAGAAATGACAACGTACTGTCGAAAAATCTGCCTCGTCTGTCATGTATCGAAAGATACATGATCGCGTGTATCACGCAAGGCACATAACTGACTGGCGTTGTGTAGAGCGGTCTTGCAACACTGTTAATCTGTCATTGCATTTTAAATAAAAAATATATGTTATTGTTTTATTCCTTTGTTTAAAAAATGATTACTACATATACTCTTTTCAAAATCTATGGTAATTACCTTTAAAAGCCTCAAAAAAATTATCAAAGATAGGCAATAATCCAGGGACCCATTTGTCTACGGACGCAAATGTTCATGGACACAATTGTCTGGTACGCAATTATCCGGGTCGCAAATATGCAATACGTATTTGTCCTCGAACCATACTTTTCAGAATAATCTCTTTATTTTTCATGCATTTAGTTTCTCTTTGCAAATAAATAACATAGTTCGAGATTATTATAAAATGAGATAGATTAATATATATTTAACTAGTAACTGGTAACAAATTTCTTGAACCATACAAGAAAGAAAAGTCAGGAACACCCACCTTCATGACTTTACGGTTGATTTCCTTTCCTGTTGGTGTCTCTGGTGATACTTTTGACCAGCAAGTGATTTGCACAGGTTTTGAAAAGCAAGCTTCCTCCTTGCTGCATTGTTATCATGGCACAGTGATTTTTAATGTTGATAAGTCCACTCGCTGACCTTCATATTCTGTTCCATAGGTTGCATTTGAAATTAGTTTGGACATCACAGTGATAGAGCGTGTTGTCGTAGTGGCGACGTGTGTAACTTAGTAAGTCAACGTTTGAAATGAATACAAACATTTACAATCGTATATACATACATAAATGTATACATATCGGTGTGGTCATGTATCGAATATGAGGGTGTTTTTTTTAAGCGTATCACCCCAAGCAAGGCTGGAGGCCACTATCACGCATGGGGTTACAGAAGGGTTGGAGGAAGAGCAGATAGGAGTGGTAAAGGAGAGGATGTGGTTTAAGAGAAAGACGGAGGGTCGATCAAGGCAAGGGGGTTACAGAAGATTTGGAGCGAGAGCAGATAGGAATGAAAGATGAAAGGATGTGGAGAAGGGAAATATATATATATATATATATATATATATATATATATATATATATATATATATATATATATATATTTGAACAAAATAAACGTAATTTTTTTCTATACCTTTAGGATCCTTTCGACCAATGCAATTTTCAAAAATATTGCTTGGCGATATACAATCATAATCAAGACTCATTAACAATCTCCAATAAATCACAGGATGGTTTTTACCCTGTGAAAAATTCTTAAAAGTCTTTATTGTCCAATACTGTGTAGACGCATGTTGTTTTGGCTTTCGGTGTTTAGCAGTCACTTCTAAATATGTATGATGTTCGCAGTCGAAAACGACATTGTGATTTTCGAACTGGACTCCTTAAGTGTATCTCTCAATTTAAAAAAAAATGCATTGTTTACCTCTTTTACAAGGGTTCGAACACCGATATCTCATGTATATGCAACTATTTCAACCAAGAAGCATATAAAAATGATGCTATAATACATAGTTTATGTTAAACATCAAGGAATTAGCA
>OZ038500.1:28567768-28572768 GCA_964036315.1 Acanthosepion esculentum | reverse complement strand
CTAAAATAACGATAAGCATTCATATTTATGATAGTTACTGTAACATTTTCTTAAAGATGATAAGCTCGAATATTTAACGATGCGATGGGGGAATTTCTCCAAACATTTGTCGTAGAACTCACAACCAGCTTATTAAATAATTAACTTAAGAATTAAGAGTCATCAAAAAACTCAGATAGGTAAACCGTGAAATTTCCACTGGTATTTCTAGATATAACATTGGGTCAAAGATAGGACGCGAACAAACTGACGCTTGAGCCTAAGTACCTGAAACCCAGTATATCTATCATGGCATTCAGTCAGATAAGTGTAGACCAGGCACACATTTCCCAGAAAAATGTCCGCTATAAGTTGAAAAGTTTTTATAAATATATATATATATATATATATATATATATACCGAGTGTAACAACAAAATTATCCAAATCCTTTAACAGCAAAAATGTTAGATTAAGTTTTGGACCGTTGTATCTTAGAAATGATTAAAATATCTTACTGGAATTCTAGGAGTTTATAACATCACTGGACTCTACATTGACCAATAAAAATATATAATTACTCTCCAAGCTTAACAGAAGAATCTTGATGAATTTGATCATAAACGAAAATAACATGTTCATCATTGATTAATCATAGTTATGGGTCGGAAGATCACGAAGACGTGAAATAAAGTTCATATATATATATATATATATATATATATATATATATATATATATATATATATATATATATATATATATATATATATATACATATATATATATATATCATTTGGATCATTTTCCAACTTTATCTTCGTCCTCTCTAACCATCTAACTTTATGTCTTGGAGTAACACGTACGATTTCATTTTCAAGTCTTTTGCACTTGCTCTTTGTACTGTCATTGCTGAAAATCCTCTCTCACGTGCCAAACATCTTATTGATTGAGTTGGATCGTTTCTAATTTTATGAACAATAATGCTGTTACGCGATTTGGACAATTTTGCAGTTACATCCGGTATATATATATATATATATATATATATATATATATATATATATATATATATATATATATATATATATATATATATGTTGTCGTAGGACTTGCCATGAGTTTATTCAATCATTAACTTAAATATTAAGCTTCATGATAAAATTAAAATAAGTTAACCAATAAATTTTCACGGGTAATTATGCACCGCTTTATTGGGATGGGCATAAGGTGTAATATGTTCTCTGGACGAGAACTCAAAGAAGCAGAACCAATTCAGAATTCTAGCCGGGAAAATTATGAATTCATCTCATCTCTCTACGCCGATAATGATAAATGCTAACTGTTTTTCCCCTTGTAGATGAGAATTGTTTAATATATGTTTAATTTAAAATATGTTGATTTATAAGTAGATGATTAATGAGATACTTCATCCTAAGAAAAATATAATCATTTCAATATATTAATTTGAAAATATTTTTAATTATTTTTCTGATATATTGTTTATTTTAATATATCTTGAATTTTTAATTATCTCTCTTTCATATAAATTGTTTTATCTCTTATTATTGAATATAATATTAAATTTAATAGATTTAAGAATGGTTTCCTTGAGTCTAAACAACATTCAGTTTGCTACTGTGTCTAAAATAAATAGGTCGTTTTCTCTCTCATTTTTCTCTTTCTCCTCTGACCACCCCTCATATCTACTATTTCCTATTTTTTATTTGTTCCCTTCCTTTATTTTCTATTCTTTTCTTTTCTCATTCGCCATTTTTCTTTACTTCTCTCTTTTTTCTCTCTTTCTTTCTTTCTTTCTTTCTTTCCTTCTTCTGTCGGGCCATATTGATTACAATAATTTATCATCCCTGTTATGTGTGTGTGTGTGTGTGTGTGTGTGTGTGTGTGTGTGTGTGTGTGTGTGTGTGTGTGTGTGTGTGTGTGTATTGAAGTCAACACTAAGAGGTGACAGTCTGGGTGTTGACTTCAGTGTACACTTATACACACAAACAAAATTCGGTGTTACAAAAAATTGTTAGTCTCTTGCTCAACTGTGTCTCAAATATAATAATCAAGAGGGTTGGAATCTGGGACCTAAGAGACCAGATGTAAGGCGTGATGTGCTCGCAGTAATTGTCTGACAACCATAACTGGTTTCTCCAACTTGTGTGGCATGGTGCAGATTCCTGGTGCCAGACATAGGTTCTTCCAACAGCCAAAATCTTGTCACAGGCAGTACTACCTCGTAAAGGCACTTCATGTAGGCCTCAATGTTGAGTCTGTAATCCTCATCAACATATTTGGGAGTTTAACCTTATCATTACAATCAGATGAGTTTTCTGAGCTGCCGTATCTTCGTAATCACCATTAGATTAACCCAATGCTTTCAGAATCTTCTGCAGTGTCCACAAACACTCAGAAATTTTCGCACTGGTGTTTCTGGCGTGAATGCCAAGCAGTACAGCATGCCCTTTACAAATTTCTGGCGGAGGGAATTGCGCCATGTTGTTTTTTCTCGCGAAAGGTGCCCAACTGACCTTACTATATTGTGCAGTCGCCAAAACAAAAAACAAACAATACGCATCCATAAAATTAAAGATATAAAACACCGACAATTTACCCATCACACCATTGTGTGTGTGAGTGTATATATATATATATATATATATATATATATATATATATATATATATATATTTTATATTAATTGATTTAAAATATGGTTTTTATCGCTACACAGTGATATCCATGTTTCGAAAATGGAAGCCAAAGCCTTTGAATTCAATTTTGTTACCAAATTAAAGACATTAGTTCCAGTTCCTCGTCAAGTGAATTTTGGAGTAACTTACTCAAAAATTCTCCAAAAATTCTCCAAAATTACAAATTCTCCAAATTACTCCAAAATTCGCTTGACCAGGAAATGGAACTAATGTCTTTAATTTGATAACAAAATTGAATTCAAAGGCTTTGGCTTCCATTTTCGAAACATGGTTATCACTGTGTAGCGATAAAAACCATATTTTAAATCAGTTAATATAAAATATTAATGCTCTGTAAACTTACATTGAGCACTATTGTGTAAAAATAAAAATATCTATAAGAACACCGGATTTTATATCTTACTGTTCTTTCTTTATATCTTTATATATATATATATATATGTATATATATATATATATATATATATATATACACACACATATATATGTATATATATATATAGAGAGAGAGAGAAAGAGAGAGAGAGACGTGTGTTTATGTATGTAATACATTTGAATGTATCTGATAGTGTGATATTTGTACCTAACATAAAGCTTAAATGGATGAATTCGTGGGCAGACGTCGTTGTTAATATATGTCGAATTTTTCAGTATTTCCATGTCAACATCTATATTCATATCTATGCGTGCATTTCCAATTGAATATTTGTTTTTCCATAAATAAAGAAAGGCAACCTGTTTATAAATCGAATTCGTTGTTAAGCAGGAATTTCGTTCTTTAAAAAATAGAATCAGTAAAAATGAAGAAAAAATATGAAAGCTACAAGTACGTGGAGTCGTGAAAATACGTTTGAGATAACAGAAAATAACGCTTAAAAATGAAAAGAGAAAGTGCCAAGAAATATCAGCAGAATATAAAGTCTTTACAAAAGAAATCCGTTTCTTTTTAAATTTCTGTGTCAGTACGAAAAGTCCTCGAAAGCCCATGCAGAAACAATTAATGTCGCTGGCAATAAGAATTAAACTGACGGCATTCTTCCATGCACATTCGTAAGTATTTTGCTTCAGCATATGATATACGATGAAATAGCTTCAGCATTTTCCTGTGGGGGTGTAATTGAAAATCGATTTTATATTAGGTGGCTATGTTTTATTAATAGCTCTACTTTCATATCACTATATTGTTTGATACAAGATGATGAAAAAGCTCAAGAAAGTTTACATATCTACGTCTGCAGAAGTAGCCGCCATTTTTGGAGAAAGGAAAAAAAATGAACGTTTGTAAACGATCTTCTGTTTCTCTGGCGCGAACATCATATAAACGAGACAAAAACTAAACTAAGCTTCTTTGTTTTATCAGCAGAATCAGAAATTTTAAATCCAGACGTTTGCCATTATTCATATTTGATATTCATGTAAAACGGTTTAGAATATTTTTTAATCGAGCTTGTTGGTGAAACTGTAAGTAGTATATGTATGTATCTGTTATCTTGCAAGAAATACAAAGATCTTTACAGAGATAAAAAAAAAATATTATATAAACGACACCTAGAGGAAAATTTTCTTTAAGATATACGAAAATAAAGTACTCTGTAGGGGTAAATTTTGTGCCTTGAGAAATGTGTATACTTCGTGTGTAGGAATATATCTCTGTGTGTGCGGTCGACTTAGTAGATTGTTTTATTCGTCGTCAGTAGAGTAGGATAAAACTTACAATATCTAACACTAAATTTTCTGAGAAACATGTCTACCTCGTTTGGAATTTCGTCTAACAAAATCAGATTACTATCCTGGAATCATATGAGTCGTGTGTGGAGTAACATATCCAGACCGCATTAAGCACCGTCCTATGCAGAAACGTCCAGTCAGTTATGTGTGTGCCATGCGTGATATACGTGTAGGCGATCATATAGCTCGCGTAGGCGATCATATATCGTTCGATTCATGACTGACGACGCATATTATTTCCCGCAGTAGGTTGCCATTTCTTTCTGCAGTAGACCATTTGTCATCGAAGACTCTATAACCCGGTCTTTCTTGCTATTTATCCATAGGTAGGGGGATAAGAAGAGGATTCCTATCTTTCACACAGGTATTAGCACGTAATGTAATGGATTCGACTGGAATTCGAAATCGGCTCTCCATTTCCTCAATGCGAGCCGCTATCCATTTCACCTCCGTGCCTCATGTTAAAACGTTAATAAGACATAAATATATGTGTCTGTGTATGTAAAAACACTGCAGAGAACTGGACAAAGAATACGTTCCCCAAATTCTATGTTAATTTGGTCAGATTTCCATA
>OZ038500.1:28560268-28562768 GCA_964036315.1 Acanthosepion esculentum | reverse complement strand
TCTTTGTCTAGCTGAATAACTCAAAGGGATTTTCAGTAATTCTTACGATAAATGGTGTCAAGGTGGCTAAACGTCTTTTTAGATATCTGTCTATATTTGTCTATATTTCTGAGATGAGGTAGTATGTACATTATTTACATTATTCGGACTTTTGTCCTCATCTTTGTCGGCCTTCTTCAGCTGGTTGGAATGCCGAACTGAACACTTTATTTCAGTTCAATTCCCGGTTAAGGCAGTGGGGAACTTTCAGAGGGAAAAACTAACAGGAGATAACTGATAACTGACATCCATTAAACATGGCACGTGGAACCATAACAGTCTACCCCAGTGAGCGAAATAAAGCGTTCAGTTCGACATTCCGGACGAAACGTTGTAATAAATAATATGGCGACAAAGATGAGGACAATAGTCCGAATACTGTAAATAATGTCCTTTTAGATATTAAATATTTTGTGTGGTGGACAAATATCCCATGTTGCGACACGATATGGATAATTTTGCTGTTTGACCCGATATAGAAGGACAGATCTTGCATAAAATTTCAGAATTCGTTTCTATGTTTCTAATGACATTTTCCTGTTTCTTAATACTTTCTTTATGTTTTGTGCGCCTCTTATCCCAGTGCGCCTTCATATTTCTGTGTCATCTTCTATCCATCGTTAAAACACTTCCTAGATATTTAAATTTGTATACTTCTTTTGTGTCTACAATTTTTAATTTGTACATTAGGAATTTGCTCATGAACGGGTTTTGTGACAGATTCAATTAAATAAAGTTTACTATAGCAGTTACACGATTCTGAATAAGAGTAGGGTTGCAATGTCGGGTCTGTTGGTGTTCCACAACATCGGGAAATGAAAGAACTTGGGGGGTTGTTAGCAACTCGGTAAAATAAATCAAATTATCTAGTTCATGTCATTGTTTACAATGCCATTGACCAAGTAACTTGGGTAAAATGTCATGAAAGATGCAGGTTGAAAACTTCCGTACCGTCATGTATATTTGTGTGTGCGTTTATGTGACCGTGTGCATGTGTGCTGTTTCTCTCTCTCTCTCTCTCTCTCTCTCTCTCTCTCTCTCTCTCTCTCTCTCTGTGCTGGTAAATGCAGGAAATGAAGACAGGAAGCCTGTGTGGTTTTTAAATTACTCTGTTTTATTCTGAGACAATTAAGTAAGGACATACGTACATACAGTTAAAACTGTTAGGCAACCACCAAGCCTTCCTATAAGTACATTCGTATGTATAATATAACTCCACTTAGACATAAATATATATCTCTATACCTATATGTACGTATACTTATAAAATTAGGGACATCCATACACAAATAGAAGAGAATACGTTAATTAGAAACGGAAATTTGACTTTTATTGAAATTACACACATAGAGACAGAGAGAAAAAATATATGGCGAAAGAGAGTGTGATAAAGAAATTTAATATATGTAATTATTTCTTAATCAGCCTAAGCACGTGCTTCTTGTTCCTGTTTAAATGACATAGACCTCTACAGATGTTTACATTCATAACCAGCGTACAGGGCGAATATGTACTGTCCCAAAATTTTATGTGGTAAAAGTTATACACATCTTTTTCACATTTTCTAAATACTTTGCAAAAAGGACATGCTCAGTTAACCGCAAATGTCAGTAATGCGTTCGTTCATATCCGTTCGACCAAGTAGGCACCACGAGGCGGTGTAGTGGTTAGCGAGATTGTCTCGCTAGAACAATTGCGACTGAGTAGTGGGTTCGTTCCTCACTGGGTGCCCCCATACTTTCGGCCTTGTGCCGCATCTAAGCTACGCTTGGAAAATCATTTCGGGTACCTCAAGATGGTGTAATGTTTAGCAAACTTGTCTCGCTAGAACAATTACGACTGAGTAGTGAGTTCGATCCTCAATGGAAGCCCCATACTTTCGGCCTTGTGCCACATCTAAGCTACGCTTGGAAAATCACTATGCGTTCTACGAAGTTCCGGAAACTATGAACTCTATTCAAGATGTCGAATTTGTTTGACATTTTCTATCTATCTATATATATATATATATATATATATATATATATATATATATATATGTAATATATATATGTATATATATGTATGTATATAACATAATCAAAATGTAACATTCCAGAACACCCTGAAAGTAATGTTAAGAAGGTAAAGCACCATCAATACTGAGAAGAGACGTAACAGCTACTGTTGGGATATGACTTCTATTAATATATATATATATATATATATATATATATATATATATATATATATATATATATATATATATATATATATATATAGATAGATAGATAGATAGATAGATAGATAGATAGATGTAGTTGGTAAATTAATAACAAAATCGAAAAAGTCCAATCCTATGCTTCTCATGTTTCAAAACGTCTTCAGACGGATACACTTCATCTTTAGAAATTTATATATGTCGGAGTTTTTAGGTTTATCTTTCAGTTATACACTATTAGACTGATTTATACAGATGGAT
>OZ038500.1:28527768-28555268 GCA_964036315.1 Acanthosepion esculentum | reverse complement strand
ATATATTTATATTATTTGATAATTAGTATGGATACTTACAAAGAGGATATAAATCCAAATAGAACTCAGTGTAAGAACAGAGCAAATATAATAATGAAAGCGGAGTCCTTACAAATCCACAGATAATAATTTATTTGATCTGATACCTATATATTTAGACCAAAAAATTTCGCAACAATAAATGGATTTTAAATTTATACAGACACAAGCCAAAAAAAAAAAAGACAGAAAACAGAATTTAAAAAAAATTATAACGGTTGTTATCGATAACTTTTCACTGCATGAATTGTATAGACATCTTTATGTATATTGTTTGAATATGTTCCTTTTTGAATATAGTCACACTTTTTTACTTGTCATGTCCGGCGGAAAAGGAAGGATATTCTAGGTCAACCTGTCGACTGACTGCTTAACACTTTCTTTCCCTCTCTTGCTCCCCCTTTCCCTCACCCATGTCTGTATATATCTCTCTCTCAATTCCACTTCCTCCATAAATACCTTATTTTGAAATCTGTCTCTATTTTTGAAACTCTTACCTTTTTTTTTCTCGTTCTTCAAACTCTTTTTCTTTTGTTTTCTTTTTTTCTGTTTCCTTATTTTTTTGTTTGTCTGTATACATTTAAAATCCATTTAATGTTATACATCTTTTTGGTTTGAAGAGATGGTCGTCTGATCCCATGAAATAAATTATTATCTATGGATTTCTAAGGACTCCGCTTTCATTACTATATATATATATATATACATATATATATATATATATATAAAACATACAATAGGAATTTAAAATTACCTCATAGTTATGATCATTTCACCATACGAATTAAGATTTACTAGCATGGATTATCAAACCGATCAAGTTAATAAGATAAAATAAAATGAGAAAAAACCAGACCTAAAGTAAATTTTAAAATAAGGCAGAAGAAAAGAAGAGGAAAAATGAATAAAGAGAAATAATTATTGAAACCGAAATGAATATTCTAATATAAGTCAATGTCACGTCTATATGTATCTATCTCATTTTACCATCCCCGTGTCTAGACGTTTCTACTCTTTCTTTACCTATTCCTTTCTCCATTTATCCCTCTTCCTATTTTGACTTTTCAATATATATTTAATGTTTTCTTTTGTCCATTTTTTCTCTTCCCTTCTTCTCTTCTGTCTTGTTTTCAAATTTCATAAATATTTAATATATTTTCTGTAGCAAGAAATCCAGGAATTAAATTAATGTCTACCAGCCTCCGTATCCTAAGCGTTAATAAAGCAAATATTCCCATACAGAAATCGAACCTCTATTGACACATTAAACTACTTCCAGCTAAGAGTGCCTAACCGAAATGTTACGAGGAGACTTTATTCAGAATATGCACATTTTACCTCTTCCTCCTCCTACGTCGATAAAACAATTTAATAAAGTAACCCTAACAATCTCTCTTGCATTGTGTAAAAAATGTAAAAATATATGAGGTGCTAATCCCTCATCAACGTATCCGTTATCTATCATACCTATCTTCATAATCTCTACCTTTTATCTCGTCTTACGTCGATAAAATAATTTTGTTCGGTAACAATAGTGCTTGAGATGCCATGTATCGTGTATAAATTTCAAATTTCTCAACAATGTAACTGTTATCTGTCCTAACTACCTTCATAATATACATTTTAAAATCCTCCTCCTACGCTGGGAAATAAACTATTCACTAGCCATATGGCTCAAATGGCTCTTGGGTCTTCAGCCGGTAAAAAAATAGTGTAAAATCTATAACATACCAATGCCTCAACAAGTTAACCGTTATATATCCTTCCTCTCTTCATAATCAGCACTTTTTACCTCCTCCTACGTCGATAAAGAAACCCTATAGCTTGAGAGGCTCTTGGGATTTGCATTAGGTAAAAAAATAGTATAAAAATCTATAACCTGCTAATCACTCAACTGTCGCAAATATTTCGTAAAAGCTTACCTACAGCATTTCTTTGTTTTTCTTTCTATGTATGTGCTTTATACACCGATGACAAAATTATTTTTGTTATATGGGTGTGAGATAATATAACGACGGTGTAATCGTTGTTGTGAATAAAAATATGAATATAATAAAATTTTACTGGAGAAAAAGAAATTAATTAGTTGAGGAAATGTACAGAAAAACATAATGAAATATATTTTTTTCTTTCTTACCTTCCATCTACGTACTCACCAGCAGACATGCAACAGGACTATCCCGTCATATTTCTCTTTTTTAATTTCTTTCCTGTTCTCATAACAAACGTAATATTTCTGTCTAGACTATCAAATGTTTGGATGCTGTTGCGTGAAAATATAATGTATTCATTGTATGCACCACACAATATATCCATTGTGTGGTACACAATATATGTTTTATAAATTTAAATATTGTCAGTTGTTAGTGGTTTAAAGTGCTACAAGCACAAAAGTCATTGTTAGAGAAATTAAAGGGAATTTTTTTTTTGAAAATGAATACCGTGTATGGTTGCGTTAGCGGTATTATAAAGAAAAAAGAAAACAATTTCAGGTGATTTTTTCTATTAACCTCTTACGCTCTTACTGTTATTCACTCACTCACTCTTTCTCTGTAAAAATGTGTGGGTGATGTTATGGATAGCGCCGGAGAAAGAGAATTATGAGAGCGATTCGGGCCCGTTACGTTCACTTACGGGCAAAGACCTTTGTAAAAGCTATGAATTCATCGCCCTCTCCCCCTCATGGGTTAAATAGTAAGACCTGTATTTCGGAAAATGTTTTTATCCTAAAATAATGTCAATGCAATATGCACAAAATAATTATTCTTACAATCTAAAATATGACCCACAAAGGACGGATAAGCTGGGAAGACAAAAAAATAAAAATAAAAATAAAAATATCTCTCTTTCCTTCTTTCTCTCTCAATATATTGAGAGAGAAAGAAGGAAAGAGAGATATTTATTTTTTTATTAAGGGTGTTTCATTATGAAGGATGAAAGTCAGCAGTAAATAAATCAGTCTTATTTGTGAAAATTTATTTATTTCTCTATTGGATCATGTTATTTAAGTGATGGCAATTATGTGTGAAAAATAATATCGCCGAAATACCTGCCAAGACTTCGGCGGCAAACCTTCACTCGATGGTCAAAATTTTTGATGATATCTCTGCATAGCTGCTCCTCGATCTCACCAATATGCCTTATTATCTCATCCTTCAGCTGTTGAATTGTTGTTGGTTTGTTGGCATAGACCTTACTTTTGAGATGACCCAAAAGGAAGAAATCTAAAGGCGTCAAATCGGTCGATCCTGGTGGGCAATTGACTTCGCTGTTTCGAGAGATGTTGCGACCAGGGAACTTTTCATTGCATTTCTGTTTGAACGTTTGTTTTCGTAATAGTCTTCGGTAACTTTAACACATTGTTTGATTGTTAATCTTTCTACGGTTGAAATTGCTAAAGATTTAAGTTTTTAAATCTGAAAGAGTAAAGAAAAAAATCATTAGACGCTTAAATTAATTCATATTTTAAATCGGTCGAAGTTATAGGAACACCCTTTATATGTATATAAATATTTGCATTTATGCATAATAGCTGTTGACATGGTAATCGAGTATGTCCATTTCTAATACATTAACATATTGTCCAAGTCAACTATTGTACTGATAATTTAAACTGCTACGTTAATTTTATAATTCGTAATGTTCTGTAGAAATATATTTAGTTGATTAAAATTATAGGAAAGCATTACTATGTAGAAATTAGAATTTTATATAACAAAATTAGAAATATGAAATATCCTCTTACACAGTAAATAAATTACATAAAATCAGTAAAAAAAGCAACAATTTGAGTGACCAACAATGAATTAAACCTTTTTAATCGTCTGAAATAAGATTTTGCCTTCCATCAGAATGGTCGATACTAAACTCAAGGAAGATGACTCATTGCTCCTTCGCGTGCTAAAATTTTCTGCTGACAGAAAGTGTAGAGATTACATTAAATAAATTATCAGATCTGCTGCTAGGAAAGTCGATATACTATGTTGTGCTAGACATTTTTTCTCGTCAGAATCTATCTTACATATTTATAAGTCTACCATTCGTCTATGCATTGAATATTGCTGCCAGATCTGGTCTGATGCTTTCGCTAAGTATTTTGATATTTTTTGATAAAATGCAAAGAAGAAGATGAAATTTTAATTGTCCTGACCTGGCATCTCCGCTTCGCTTATCTACCTACAACCGTAACATAGCTTCCCTGGGAGTTTCCTAGAAATATTTTCATCATAATTGTTCTAAATAACTTTCCTCTATGATACCTAGATTTTGTGAAGTTAAGTGCAGAAAGATTGGCGGCAATGTCTCATTATTTTAGACATGAAATGGATAGATATAACTGCCAGTTCTATGAAAACAGCTTCTTTCATACTTCTCGCTTGTGGAAGTCACTTGCGGATTCTTGGTTTATGGTCAACTTTGATCTTCAAATAATGTAAATGCAATGTCAATCGTTATTTTTCTCTCCTTAATAATGTACATTTTCTCCCATAATTTCTCAGTAAAACATTGCGTCTTAGTGGTTTTTTGCCTTGCTTGGGGTGAAGAATATTGCGCAGGGACTACACAAGCTAGTGACATTCCAACATTGCCGATAGATCCCTGAAGTATTATCAATCTCGCTGAACGGAGGATTGCACGGGAAAGCTTTGTTTAAGGCCCTATTGGGCCTTAAACACAGCCCAGACCTCGTGGAACTCGTAATATGATCCGTCGCTTGAGATGCAGGTAAAATGGTTGGTTTCCTGTATCGTTCCATCAAGTACCCGACTCCACTTGCTATGCAAGAATCAAATCAGGCTGAAAATGGAATACTGCTGATATATACGGAGAGGAACTCTTCAGTCTTCGCTTTCCACTTTCTGTGAAGTCCAAAAGCGTCTTCACGTCCTTGTGGGTGATGAAATATTTTCCAACTATCAACCCTTTCCTGAAAGACGAGCCGTCACAAGTCTCTCGCTGCTCTGTCGCTATTTCCATTGACAATGTTCAAATGATCTACACTCCTTATTCCACCAGTCCTAACCTTCACGACTAATACAGGTAATGCCACCGGCATTGTAGCTAATCCCCCTCATTCCCTTCTTATTCCTTTGGTGAGAATAAAGTGTTTCCCACGAGCCGCTGTCTTGTGGAACCGACTATTAAAGAGATGCTTCGCTGTACACTACAATCTTAACCAATTCATGTCTAACATCTAACACAGGTATCCGCATAAACTATGCCTTTAACTCTGTAACCCTCTATCTCGAGGGGTCCTTGAGATTTGTATAGGGTGAACATTAAAAAAAACATCTTGTTTATTTGAACCAAGATCTATTTCTACATACTTTATTACAAATTGGGTAGGATAAATCGATAGAAATTCGTTCCGTGTATACAAAAGTTTAGTTAGAGATCAAAACATGTTTTTGTTAAAACCTTTTTTGTAATTTTCTATATAGTAGACTATTGTCCTGCATTTTGGTTAAATTTTGAATATAAATGTCTAATGTCTGAGTAATTTCGACTTTATTTATGCATTACCAAATAGATTTTGTTGCTAATGTTTTCACTATATGTGCGTATTGACTTTAGCGTTATGTCTATTTTACCTTTTATTTTTAATAGCATGTCTTCACGTTTATTATCTTCTTTTTTTTAAATTATAGCGTCTTTTATTAAAGTTAGAGCGTCTTTACGCGTCATTCTTAGTTATAAATTATAATTACTATGTTTGTTCTTAAATTTGATAACTGATTATTGGTACAGGGCTTTCATGTTTATTGCGTCCGGTATCTTTATAGGCATTTCATAGTTAACGTAATATAATATTTTTGTATTATTAATAAGGTTTTGACTGATTTTTTGCGTTTAAAACACACGTACATTCATATTATATATATATATATATATATATATATATATATATATATATATATATATATATATATATATATATATATGTATAATCTAAAATATTACGAACACTAACCTATTCCGCTACCGAAATTGAAATATTTTAGATCTTAACTAGTTCTACATTATATATATATATATATATATATATATATATATATATATATATATATATATATATATATATACACAAAGTCATCCATATACAAGGCTGTTTTGATGTATTACAGCTCATCAATGTAGTTAGACATCCGATTGATTAAAGCCGGGATCGAATCTCGACCGATTAGGCAGCAGTCAGAGATTCTAACCCTAAGCTCCCGGCAGAGACAGAGAAAATTTCAAAGTATTATATACATGATGTATACAAACACCAGTTTGTATACATCACGTCTTCAATTCATAACTGAAAAGTGATACGTTAATAGCCAGAGCAGCAACTGTTTTTAAAATTACTCTTTCTGTATAGTACTCAATCGGCAAACGAAAGCATAGTCATCCACATATGACTGTTTCGCTGTATCACAGTACATAAGTGTGGCTAGATACTCTATTGCTTTAAGCTGGGATCGAAACTCCACCGATTTGTCATCAGTTAGAGATTCTACCAGAAAGCTATCGGTGCAAGGCAGAGAAAGGGAACGTACTATATACAAACGACAGTATCCAAGAGTGCTCAATTCTTAAGTGAAGAGCGATGCATCATATGTATATATATATATATATATATATATATATATATATATATATATATATATATATATATATATATATATATATGTGTGTGTGTGTGTGTGTGTGTGTGTGTGTGTGTGTGTGTGTGTGTGTGTGTGGACAAGCGCATGTGTTGGTTAAAATGTAGCCTGTTCTAATTTTAATTCGCTAAAATAACTAGTTTTATTTATAAAGCCCTTTTTCATATTTTTTTATTATCTCTTAAGTATCAAGTTTTTAGCAACACAGCGTAAAAAATTCTGGATATATTTTTTTCCTTTTCCTACCAGGAATTCCATGTGGCAGTAATTCCTTCTATGGATAAACGGATAAGCGAAAAACCTGTTATACAATTTCTTTTTTGGAAAGAATAGATGCTACAATCATTCTCGTGAGGATAGATAACTCTTATGCAAATGCTCCTTTTATGACCTCTGCTGGGAACAAAGAGCTTGCATGCGGATAGACGACGGGTTTTAGGAAATAAAGTAAAGTAGATGGAGGAGTAAGAGAAAGACCTGTTGTTTTACTAGAATCAACCTGCACATCGCGAAGATTAGAAAAGATCTAGAAGACCTATTGGGATGTATTATCGCTAAAGTTAAACCTCTATTCGACGAGTTAGAATATATGAAAGAACTAATTAATATCTGTAAGAAGAAAGAAAGCCTAGTTTCGGCATAGCAAACAACCCAAGGTTAAAGGCGTTAAAAAGTTAGTAAGTGCATAAATTTAAGACTGAGTAGTGTAACAAATAATGGATAATGTGATATATACATCCAATGGTTGATAGGAACAGGAAAAGAAGTCTTTGAGAAACAGAAGTAAAAAGCTAGGAAAACATACTGAGAAAAAAATTTCCGATATGTCAGTGAATGTGGAACAATATATTATTACTTGATGAAAAGAAATGAAAGGACTTGTAGTGACAAGAATGTTGAGAATACCATAGAAGATACTTATGAGTAAGTAGGAAGTTTTATGAAAAACAGAAACCAAACCAATACAATTCCATAATATCATAAATAGACAGATAAAATTTCTTGGGCATATAATGAGGTTAGGGGTTCTGGAGAAAACGGAGCTCCTCCCTTTTAATCATCTTAGAGAAACTTTCCTTGCTTTGCATCAGCAAATAGTTGATGCTAGCCACCCTCCAGAAGAGTCACTAGTTGAATCTTCTCGGGCTAATGTTTTCCGTTGGCATGAAGTAGAAGGAATACATTGAATCAATTGCTAGGTTTGCTACTAGGAAAGTTGCTTGAAAGTGTCGTCCTTCAGAGTCTTTCTCGCCAGAATCTATTTATAAGTCTACCATTCATTCATGCATTAGGTTGTGTTGTCACATCTGATCTGGTGATTCTGCGTTCTTGCAGTTCCTCAAAAAACATTATTTTTTATGGATGGAATAGGTGTGTGAAATTCTTCTGACTGCTCGATCAGAAGCACATTTATTGGCTGAACACGTAGGTGATTGCAGAACAGCATACTTAACAGCCTGGATATTTTTTTGAATTCGAGCGCTTCCAGGTTTTCCATGCGGTCTTCTTTTAAGCGCTGAACCTGGACTTTTCATCCCATAGCATTATCGATTTTATATCCAGAACAGCATCATTCCGACGTAACAATTACAGATTCAGCAGTCTGATGAGTCTGATGAGTTTTCGTCTTTAGTAAGTGAACATTACGAATTTAAGCGCGGTACCATTTTGTCAACTAGATGCAATCATTTTACAGTTGAACGGACAAGATGTAGCCGTAAGTTCTATGTAACTATATTTTCTTCTCTCGCAATTTTCGTTTGTGGAACTTTTTGACGGTTTCTTGCTTTCCAGTCAACTTTGATCGTCAAAAATTAAAATGCAGTTTCAATCGTTATCTTTTGTCTAATTAATTCTTAGTCATTTGCTGTCCTCTTTTCTTCATAAGGTCTTATTTTTCTCATATGCTTTCACACAAACAAACTCTTTCATACGAGCGGCTTTATTGCCTTGCTTGAGGTGAAATTATTTTTAAAATATTAATACCCACAGGACATATTGAATGCAGGAGTATCTTAACCTATTTAACATGATGAATGAATGCATGACATTCCAAGGACAAAGATAATTAATAAATTGTCAAATGTTTCTTAGAATGACAAATGATAGGGAATTGTGGCGATCCAAGTTTGTCCGCGTCCTGACAGGACGTGTAACATTAAACGCTTGGACTAGTATATTCATCAAGGTTGTTATTAATAAGTAAATTATTTGGCTTTTGTATCCTCAAAGTTTTGTCGGGTGTTTCTCAAACTCGATAACCTTGAGTAAAGTATGGGTCTCAAAATTCCAAGCGTACGTAGTAAGACAGAATCCTAAAGAAAGCTGAAACAATTGTGTATAAAAACCAAAATGGAGATCCTAGAAAATCATATATTAATAGTTACATTATAAGGATAGAAAATAAATTGAGCAGATTTAAGATATAGGAATAGGCTTTTCCCCAGACTTATTCAAACTCTACAGTGACGTTAGCCTAAGGGAAATAGAGACTCTACAAGGATATATTATCGGTGGTCATAATCTTAACGATATAAGATACAAAGACGACACAGCGGAAAAGAAACTACACGGCCCCCACAGGGTAGTAGAAGAAAGCTACAACAAAGGACGAACTATTAAGTGAAAAAAGACGGAAAGTAAGAGAAAAAATCCCAAGATGCAAGTTACCAACTGGTGGTATGAACATCAAGCAGGTGCAGAAGTTCAAATATCTGGGGAGGGTTTTAACAGAGGATGGAAAAGGTGAAACCGATATTCGAACACGCTTTGTTCTAGCGAAAGAAGCATTCCAGTAGCTTAGCATGGTGCTGAGAAACTGAAACATTTTCTTAGAAACCAAGAAAAGAGAGCTGTATTGCTACGTGATATCAATCGTCTTATACAGCAACCCCCCCCCCCCGCGGCCGAGGAAAAAAGTCTAGAGGCTACAGTAATGTGCTTCGAAAGAAGGACACTGAATATCCATCCCATGGACGGAGTGAATAAGCAACAAGGAATTCTTAATGAAAATGGTAACTGAAAAACACTTCTACTTCGAATCAGGAAAAGACGGCCGCAATTCTTTGGACATATAATGAGGAAAGAGGGCTTGGAAAACTTAATCATCACTGGACATATATAAGAGGGATAGAGGAAGGCAGAAAGCCACTTACGTTATGAGTTTGTGTGAATGTATAGCAGAACAGAGAGCGGGAACGAAGAAGAAGAATACTCTGTAAGTGGAAGACATTTTAAGAGAAAGTGTCCAGCCTGACCAGTTTGCTAATCATTGCGCTAAATTAGGCATTCTAACCCAACTAGTGTAGACACGTATATTGTCCTTACTCAAGTGTTTGACAATATTCAATGTAGCTGATTCACCGCACGTCGTATATAATTAATACTAATTTCTTTAAAGGTCCTAGCTTCTATCACATTGAAAACGAAGTTTTCCCTTCCTGTATTTTGGAACCTGCTTCAGTTTCAATTCTTTAACACATTTCTTTAGCCCATTTTTCTCTTCTTATTCCTGTTTATTGCTGCTATTATTGCAATATTGTTTTCTTTATTTCCTATCCGTTTTTAACGTTCCCGCGGAGAGTAGGGCTTTACAATTTTAGATTGTATTTGCAGATTCTGAAACGGGCCTTAGAATATCAACACCTTTTGGATTTGTCAACATTTGGATGCGTCAGCATTTCCGTGAAGAACGTTTACGTTTTAGCTGTCACTAATAACATTTAGGCTTACTGTGTTCTTCAAGTAATAACTCGCAACATCTAAAATGGCAGATGCAATTGAGATAACGGCTGAATATTGCAAGTGGCTAATATTCATCTCGTTTCAATATTTAGTATATTTTGTATTCTCTTTATTTGATATTGAAATCAAATTCGCGTGAAAAACATTTCGCTACAAGTTTGCATGGCAAATAGACATAGAAGATTTTCGTAAATACAGCTGTTATTTCAAATCCCGTGATACGACGTAGCCATTAAAATTCGAGCTTTCTAGTCTTTTAGAATTGCAAAATATTTTCGGGTTTTTTTTTACTCGACACATTACATCAGCTAAATCAAAACAAATATATACGCGCTCTCACTCTTTCTCTCAAGTACACACATCTATACATACACATACACATGCACCCCGCTAGCTTCCATGTTACGTTGAAACAACGGTTCTCGTGTCATCAACGAAGTTAAGCAACGGCGAGCCTGCTTAGTGCATTGGCGGGTGACTGCTTCGCGGTAACAGCTGCAGTAAGCTTGGTGGTAAGGAATCAATGGCTTGGAATTGGAAAATCGCAGAGTCGAATTCGTGTTCATCATATTCACTTATATGCCACCTACTTTTAATACTTCAAACGTTATTTTAAGTGTATAATCATATTTGAATTTATTTTTAAGGGTATATGATTTAGCTACAGACTTGTGTAGTCAAGAGAACACACAAAACATATACCCTCTTTATGAAGTTTCCTCGAGTACGAAGGCCGGTAGACGAAATAAATATTTCACTTAATAATAATATCATCTAAAAGGCTGAAATTAATTCGTATTTTTAAAATACTTAAAACGTAATGAATTTTTCCAATTAAAAATTTTTAAGAAATGAAAATAAAATCCTGTAAAAATTCATTATTCATTGATATAAATCGCAAGAAAATAGAATCTTAATATATCTTTATATATATTTGTGAAAGTAGTTAAAATTATTTTTCTAAATAAATAATGGCTTTATTGCATTTTTTACTTTACAATTCGGAGCAGATTTTCGGTAAACGTTGTTTCTTTTTCACAAAAAACAAATTGATTATTTAAATTCTCCATGGAATCCTGTTTAAACTAATCTAAATATGAAGATGCTGACATTTTAATTTCTCGAACTTTCATAAAATTAAGTAAGTGGAAGTAACGGATGTAAAACAAAAATAAAAAATTCAAAAATATTTTAACTCATTTGTTGATAAATTTCAGTAACATACTCATTTCAGTAAGTGAAGTCTAGATATATCAAAAGCCTCAACAAAAAATAAAGCCACTGCCTCAGAAAAATTACAGTGGTCGTCCTTAAGAGAATCAATCCAAAATAATCCTAGCAATTTTATTTAACCTCTGCTTGAAGGAGAAATCTTTCGCAAGCGTATGCCCGGTCTTCAAGAACGTGGGCGAACGATCATCCCCTCTCAATATGACCAGTAACATTTTTAAAGCCTTAATCAACAAGAACGTAGTCGAGAACATAGATAGGGACAACCTCCTGGGCGACGAGTAGTATGGGTTCCGATCAGTCCGAGCCACTGCTGGCGTATTAACTGCCATTATATAAAAACTTAGTGAAGCCATTGACGACAAACACATCTCGAGGATCATTGCATTAGATATCTCGAAGGGTTTCTCCAAGGTGTGGCATAAATGTTTGTTACACAAGCACTCCAGCTAGGGTGCCCCATACTTTCGGCCTTGCGCCACATCTAAGCTACGCTTAGAGAATCAGCTATAGAATTACTGGAAGGGTTTTTATTTTCAATTATAAAATCCTTCGGGAATGTAGTTATTAACGACCAGTCCCTAGCGGTCAACACAGGCGTCCAACAAAGGTCACTTCTGGGACCATCCTGCTTTTTGATTTATATAAATCATCATCCTAAAAATACACTCCGATCATTTGTAAATATCTAAAATTCTTGACGATTAGAGATTGGCATCTGACCCCCTTTCCGATCTACCGCTAACTTTCCAATCTGGAAGAAACTGGCTGGTAACATACAATGCCTCGAAAATCAAACTAGTTAAATTCCATCACCGCCGAACTGGCCCAGAACTACCACCAGTCACGATGAACGGATGTTCCCTCGAGAAGGCTTGGAGAGAATATTGTGCCTCAAACTAACACCTGAACTAAAGTGGAACACTTATATACGATCCCTCTATAAAGATTCACGTAAAATCGATCGATTCCTTGTACGGATGCAAAGCGTACCTGACTCCTCATGCTATCTTCTACCTTTATAATAGCCAGACCAGGTTCATAATGGAGGACTGTTGCCATATTTGAGCGGGAGCTGCCCAGAGCTCACTTTCCAGTCTTGATAGAATTCAAAAACGGTTCCGAGTCCTTGCTGGAAAAGGATTATTTTCCATCCTCAAAACTCTCTCTTACAGGCAGGGGTGTGGCGAGTCTCTCACTGATCTATCGCTACTTACATGGAAAGTGCTCGGACGAACTACATTCCTTGGTTCCGCCAGGTTTAACCTTCATGGCTAGGACCTACCATAACACTTACATACTAGCAGACCACACACATTCCCTGCGTATTCTATCGGCGAGAAGTAAGTTCCACTGAAACAGCTTCTTCCACGAACCGTTGCTCTGTAGAACAGACTCCCAAGAGGATGCTTCCCCGAACATTACAATCTTAACCTCTTCAAGTCAAGAGTTAACGTTATCTTCCCCTCGTATCCTTATAATGTATCCTTTAACTTAACCCTTTGCCTCGCGTGTTTCCTTGGCCATGTACAGGTGAAACTTTGCAAACATTTCTAAAAGAATGTGGTTTTAAAGCCAAAAATGACGATAAAATTAAGCATAACAATGTTTCGCCCACACGCTGACGTAAGAAGAACAACCCATTTAACCAAAATTTGCTAGTAAGGATTAAAAAAATCAATACAAAATAAGAAAAATATTCGATGATTCCTCTTAATAATAAGATTAACATTTTGATGATAAAACTGTTTTTTTTAATGATATTTGGGTCATTTTCATCATGGTATGCATGTTTCTAGTAAATTTTAGAGGTACCTATACAAATTATTTTTAGCCTCTTCTTAAAAATAAACTTTTATATATTAATTTTTATTAGCTATTAATATACAAATCTGTAAACGGTCACCTTTTATTTGAAGTCTTCCGGAAAAAAAATCATTAGATAATCTAAAACCTAATTCACCCATACTTCAATTTCATTGAAAAGTGAAATCAGTCCGATTTGATTGGTCCTTGTCAGTATTGCTAAATTTCATATTAACCTAAATCATTTAAGGATACTCTAACATGTCCAAGGATATATCGTCATACTTTCTACTTTAAATTATTCCCGATGGATGTAGCTTCATGTAAATACTTTAGTCTCCAGACATTTCTGGTTTCAACAGAGGTAATTTATTATTTGTCCGTATTTTCGGCCGATATAGAAAGTGTAACAAGTGGGGAGATGACCATATCTAGTTTGACCAAGTTATATTCAAGTTAATATTTGCATTCAATTCCATAAGAACCAATTAATCAATTTATTTTCTCGAAACTAATTAACTTTTAATTAGATCTTTTGATCATTAATTGTTGTAATCATTAAATGCAATCAAAACTTCTTTCACGTTTTCACGGTTCTGTTCACAAAACCAGATCTTTAGATATTTAACCTTATTCGCGTTGTATGATACGATATTATCACAAATGAACTCAATGGAACTTCAAAAGAGGAAAAATATATTATAAAAGAAAATATTTTTTTAAAATTGTGTGAAGAGTGAATAGATATATAAAAAAAACAATTGTAAAACCGAAAGCATTGGAATCTTTAAAAACAAGGAAACAAATTGTACATTAAAGACAACGGCGAGGAGGGGCAAATATTTTGAGCTAGGATTCTTGAAATCAAAATTAGATTTCCCAAATTAATTGTTGAAGCTGTTAATATTAATAAAGTTCATTTTTGTAGGTTCTGGGAAAGGAACACCCCAAAAAATAACGGGATACCCAGTCTTGCTTTATCTTTACAAGAAACAGATCAGACCAAAACTGATGTATCGGTGAGATATCTTGACTGGCGATGGCCAATCCTCACAGTTATGAGTTACAAAAAACATTTACGCAGACTTTTGAGAGATGATTCATTTTCCGCTTTTCATCCCGTTCCTATAGATGCAACGTCACCAGATTATTTCTGTTATACCGCTTCTTCCATGTCAAATGTTCAGACAATCTCCATTCTGTAGTGCCATCACCTCAATAGATTTAAGGTCAAAACAAGTTTTGCTATGTCCACAGGACTACATTCCTCTCATTCTCTACGCATTCCCATGGTAAGAAGGATATTCTACGCAGAGAGTTTCTCCTGGAGAAAAGCTACTTTGTTGAATGGTGCCATGTGTGAATGCATCTTCGAACACTACAATCTTAACCTGTTCATGTCGCGGAGAAATCCTTATCAATCCCCCATATTCCAATAACCTTCATTTTCTACTTTCTCCTGTCACATTCATATCACACATATAATTCAATAACCGTCTACCTTGAGTAGGTTTTGGGCCTTGTATGGGGCAGACATTAGCAATAATAATAATAATAATAATAATAATAATAATAATAATAATAATAATAATAATGATAATAATAATAATGAGGACGATTAAAGTTAAATAGTATATTCTTGCAAAACAATGATCTTCCATATGCTGAAAGTCCGCCTCTTGCCAAACTTGCTTAAAGAATAGTTTAAATAACGTTTTATTTGAATGTTTCACAGTCGCTTCAGATATTGATTCCACAGAAAACGTGTTGTCTGTCTTTAAAAGAGAAATATATATATTATACTTAACATCAGAAAGAGACAGTTCAAATTTCTCAGACACATCATGAGAAAAGAGTGCTTGTAAAATTTGATACTTACAGGACTGAATGAAGGCAAGAGGGACAGGGGAAGACAAAGCATAAACTACCTAGTGAGTTTGTGTAAATGGATAGCAGAACAGGGTTTGGGAGAGATAACATGGTCAACATTTATTAAGAGCTACAAAGAACAGGGAATTGTGGCGAGCCATGATTACCAACGTCCTGAAAGGACAAGGTACATGGAAGAGGCTAGAATCCATTGATTATGCTTCTATAATGATTTAATGTCGCATTGAAAACACATTTTTAAACGACACATGGATCAGGGAAGGCGTTCAGATTCAGCGAACATAGCTTAAATTATTGGATATTAAAAAAAAGGAAGGGTTAGAAAAAAGGAGATAAAATATAGCAAATCTATAAAATCTCCAAAACGTATTTAGCTTTTGTAAATATCTTTTCACGGCCCCTGAGCAAGAAGCTTAATAACATATTGCAAGATCGTGTCTGCCCGTCTTCTCAAAATCCGTATTTGTCTCGCTGTGATTTCTCGTTTTACCAAAGATAAAATCGCCCCTGAAAGAGAGCTCATTTCAGACTGTATATAAGATTATAGAAAGCGCGTCGAGATAGCTGATGGCAGTCCCTATTGGCAGGATATTGCAAATGGATTTGCTGGGAGAAGGAGGCACTGATATGAATGTGCGAGGTCTCAGGGTGAGCTCTTTGAACGTGGACTCCAGCGCCTCTGACCTAAGTAGGCTAACTATTTGTTAATATTAAATAACTAGCCCTTTCCAGAACATAGCTCGTAAATCATAGATAATGTGTAATTGAAGAGAGGGAAACATTATCCTTTGCTTCCAACTTGCTTCCTTTTCAAATTCGTAATCATTTAACCATAGATGACATTTGTATAACATTGATTGTCTCACAAAAGCCACAAAGGACTCGCTTGTTGCCAATATATGTCTGTACTTTGGAAAAGAAATTCAATATTATTACGATTTTCTCATTTTCTACGTCTTCCGAGATGCTTATCATTCGGCAATCTCGTTTCCTTCTCTGCCGTAATTGTGCATTCCCATGAGAGAATTTCTCTGCTTTTAAGTATCAGGATCTTATTAACTTGGGCTGTTCTTTTCTGTAATATCTCTGCAAAGCCTTTGTTCAAACGTGTTATTTACACTTCCCCCGTTTGTCGTTGTTTGAAAAGGTGATATTCAATACAAATCTTTTCACACAGTGATTATGAATAATTAAAGTGTTGTATAGCAGCATTCTGTTCAAAAGTGGAGTCGGTAAGTAAATAGGTGAATAGTGAAATCGGTTATTTACAAGGAAGTGTTTCATTTAATCAGTTTTCCACCCGCGCAATGTAGCTTCTAAGAATACTTTCATGCTAATTGTTCTGATGAGCTTTCCTCTTTGGTAGCACGACATCAAAGAATTTAAACACAGCACTAGATTGGCAGCTAGATCTTATAATTTTAGCGTCGATATTTCTAAATCTAACCGTAAGTTCTATGCTAATAGTTTCTTCTGTATGAATTCTTGCCTGATTAACTCTCTTCCATTTATTTGCTTTCATCTCAACTAAAGTCTATACAATTCAACATGGCACTGCGAAATTCGGTATGTCTAGCTATTGGCTTTGACTAGAGCCGAGTAAATTTAGGAAAAAATGTTTCGAATTTTGTTTGAATTCTATATATATTAAAAGGGAAATAATAATATTTTGACAGTCGTTTCCCCGTGTGAATTATTGCTTATTTCATTATCTTTATAATTGTAATTATTTCATATAATAACTATATATTCAAAAGTTATGAATGTTATAAATTTTAAAAAGAAATCACTTAATGTTTCTATTTACACGATATACATGCAGACTATTATCCTCATCTTTGGCACCAATGTACTGCTATATCTGTCAGATTTAAATGAGAATACGCGATTCATATACGCATTCACATATACATGCCAACTCACACCCAAACAGCCATTGTTATAACTTGCAATACGATTTATATTTGGATGGGAATCCGAAGCGACTGAAAATGCATGGTAATTTGTAAATTTACATCTATTTACAAAATTGCAATGAAACGTTAGGAAGACATTCTCTAAGAATGATTATAATTATTTCCTATTTCATTGCATGGAAGAAACATTTTTAAATTGTATTAACAAATCATATATTTTCAATAATTAATTATATTTTCATGGAAATATTTTCCATCTTAACTATAGTGTGTTTGTATATATATATATATATATATATATATATATATATATATATATATATATATATATATATATATATGTATGTATATATATATATATATATATATAAAGAGATAGATAGATAGATAGCTAGATAGATAGATATGGAGAGAGAGAAATATATGTATGCATATAGAAACACATGTATATTTCGTGGGGTATTGAAAGAACACGTCATCTCACCTTGAATTTGGAACGTTTTTATCAAGTCAAATGTGCGTGAAGCATTATTTAATGAAATGCAAATGACACAAAATAAAAAATGCCAGAATTTCCTACATCGTCTTTGCCGTATCCATTTCTCTAATGAAGCTGTAATAAAAGTGAAAGATGTTCCATTGATACAGGTTCCCTGTTTGTTTTTACCCTATGGCTGACTCATTCTGTCGAGTGAAGATAGCTCCGTGGTAGAAACTCTGACTGACAGCAAATCGGTTGGGTTTCAATCCTGGCTTGAGGCATTCGGATGTCTAGTCGCACTGAAGAGCTATACAGCGAAACAGTACTGTCTGAGAATTATATATATATATATATATATATATATATATATATATATATATATATATATATATATATATATATATATATATATATATATATATATACACATACATAGATTGACAGACAGAAATAAACAGAGACAGTCAATAGAATTTTCACAAAGTCTAAGGACACCATTGAGCTTATGGTCAGACTCTCTATATCTCTAAAAGCTCTATCACCACAACTGAACTCTTTACCAATATATATAATTAATTTTAACATTATATATACATACACAATTACAGACACACACACACATATACATACATATCAACTTTCGTAAATAATTATATAGGCCACACTACAAATCGTTTAACACGCAGATTAACCCTACACCTTTCTGACAATAGCTCAATTAGATCTCATTTAAATATTCATGGAGACCTACCGGACACTATTCGGAATATACTTGTCGACAACACTAATATAATAGCATCATCCACTTGCAAAAAAAGGCTAAAAATAATGGAAGCCTTACTTATAAAATTAAACAAACCAACCCTTAATAATATTAACTTTGAACATGGACATAATATCTTGACCGTGTTTTGAAACAAAAAAATGAATCACTTTATAAAACACACACAAACTATTTCTAATTCTAACAGTTGAAATACAATCCTTGATAATGGCTAAAAGTATAGTCGAAAGGGCTCGGAAAAGAACATTCGACACAATTCGGACAATTTTTATATAATTTATCCTCTGAAAAGAAAATCTTTATTAGATCGCACGAGAAATTATATAAAAAACTAAATAAAAGCACCTTGTCAGTCGTTTTTAATGAAATGTGCTTGAAAGAAGGATTGCTGCCTAAATACACAAATATATATATATATATATATATATATATATATATATATATATATATATATATATAGGATGCGATGTATAAATTGCTGTCTAAATTACACAAGAATTTTAACAGATGTATTTACCAAAATTACACAAAAATAATTAATGTTTAAATTTCTTTAATAAAATCGGCACTGATTCTACTGCACCTCTTCATGACTGTCTCCTTGTTTAAGTTGGTGAATGCTCCCACAATCCTTGCTTTCAGGTCATCTTTGGGGATACATTGAGATTTCCAGGTCTCTTTTAAATGCGCAACGCATAATAATCAATGGGGTTGCAGTCTGGGGAGTTATGTGGACAGATGTAAGTGGTGATGTGGTCACAGAAATTGCCTTACAGATATGACTGGACGTTTCTGCTTGTGCGGCCTGGCGCACAGTCCTGTTGCAAGATATAGTGTCTTCCAGCAACCACCATCTTGACTCTCAAGACACTTGATGTTGGGCTATGTGTTGAGTCATAAGCCCTGAACGAAGATGAATGTAGGCATAACGTTGCGATAACTAGTGATCTCTCTAAACACTTTTGTGATCGCCATTAAGCTCCCCCGACTCTTTCTGAATCCGCTGCACTGTCCTCAGATTGACACCCACAAACTGAAGCTTCCGGCATCTGAAATATTCTGGCGAGAATGCCATGCAGTACTGCATGCCGTTTCCAAATTTCTGGCAGAGTTAATTGCCTCAAGGTCCTACTTTTCTCACAAACTCGAACTGACTGCTATAAAAAAACAACACTTTCTGAATACTCTTCGATGTCCTCAGATTGACACCTAAACATTCTGAAATGATCGAATTTGAGCTTACGGTGGGAAGGTCAAGCAGTACAGCATGCTGTTCCACATTTCTGGTGCAGTGATTTGCGTCATGGTGCTCATTTTCTCACAGACGCTGCACAACTGACCCTACTTTATTGTGCAGCCGACAAAATAAAAAATAAAGAACGTGCATACGCGAAATTAAAAATAAAAAAGGGGCCAATTTATCCACTGTGCCTCATATATATATATATATATATATATATATATAAAATATGCTCTGTTATAATAAATACATCGAGCTCTCTGTGGATCAGTTTAAATAATTAATATTACTAGGATCCACCCGGATTATATACCAAAGGATGTACAATACATATATATATATATATATATATATATATATATATATATATATATATATATATATATATATATATATATATATATATATATATATAATACAACAGGAATTAATATATATATATATATGCATGTTTGTATACATATGAGTAAAAAATCAGATCTAGTTAAAATATAGCTGTAAAGACAATATTAATAAAATACAAAAGGATAATGTCTTCCTTTTCTCTCTCTCTCATATATATATATATATATATATATATATATATATATATATATATATATGTGTGTGTGTGTGTGTGTGTGTGTGTGTGTGTGTGTGTGTGTGCGCGCGTGCGTGTGTGTGTGTGGTCATGCAATATTCGTATTCCTAATACTTCGGCATTTAAAGAATGTCCTCATGGAAATACAGTTTCCAAAATATAATGCGAGTTGTGTAAAAATATGTATTGATTATTTTCCTTTTGATTTATTAATAATTTTTTTTCTTCATTTCTAATTTGGGTTCGAAATGAAATAGTTACTTCTGTTTACATCCTCCAGATATATATTAGAGACCACCCATAAACACGTTGGTTTCCTTCTAAGAATAGTTCTTGATTGAAAACCATGAGATAACAACGCTATCAATTTTATTATTAACTACACACATTTTAATTTATATTAAAATAAAATTATTAATATAATATCATTGAAGCAAATTCTATAGTTTTAACAATTCATATATTGCTTTCACGGATACAGCTTTGCAAGAATAGGAAGATATTCCTCTTTAACGCGATTAATTACTATAAACAGCCTCTATAGTACTTCAAGAATATATCCAGTCTAAAATTGAAAATTGTTAAAATGTATGACCACAAAAGAAATTAAAAAATAAAATCAGCGTTTCCATTCAAGTACTAGTTGTCCCCTGGTGATAATTTATGGCAATTTTAGTATGTATATATTATCATTTTCTGCGGTGAAGGTCATTCCAGAAAGGAAATTACAAACAGCAATCATCTGCTTAGGGAGATATATATTTATTAAAATAAAATAAATTATGACGCCTCCTTTTTGTGCACTTCATTTTTTTTGTTGTTCGAAATATTAATTATATTTTTTTATTACACATATTGTTTCCTCCTCACGTTTATTTTGGAATACACAACGGAGGAAAATTATCGGGCGTTTATTTATTGATTTACGATCAATTCACGTAACATAGTTTTCCATCCACACAGATGACGTTTCACAATGGTACACCTGCATAGAATGTTTGTTCTAATGTACTGTAGCGAATCGTATAAATATATGTTATGTGATGTACATTTAAATTTATTTACCAATGTTGCTATAATGTAGTATGCTTGTTTATAATGTTTTACACACACGATAGGTGTAATACAATATTCAAGTGTTTGTTTATATACTCGGATTTATGTAGGTGTGTCTATTAAAACGAATATTGGATTTCCTATTAAAAATGAAGTAAAAACACAAAAGAATATCGGTACTAGCTTAAGAACCGCTTGTCTTATTTTAATGAAGTTTAACACTGAACTCGGCAGGGGTTCAAGATACAATATGTTTCTAAATTGATCAGGGTATTATATACATTTAAGCTGTATCTCGGGCACACACACACATACACACATATATATGTGTATATACATAAACACATACAGGATTAGAGTTTTAGCATTATATATATATGAAATGATGTAAACGGAATGCTTAGAAATCCATCAGAAATAGTTAATTTCATAGAATCAGATCGATTCCGAATCATCAGAACAAGAGATTTTACAACAAAAGATTTGTTGTAAAATCTCTTGGTTTGATGGTTCGAAATCGATCTGGTTCCATGAAATAAACTATTACTGATAGATCTCTAAGGATTCCGCTTCCATTCCTATAGAATTTGCTCTATTCTTACATTGAGCTCTCTCTGGATATATATCATCTTTGGAATTATCGCTATTAATTATCTATTATATATATATATATATATATATATATATATATATATATATATATATATATATATATATATATATATATTTTCTCCTTGCAAAATTAAATTCACAGGCTTTTTCAAATAGTGAATGATTGGTTAATTTTAAAAAATAAAAATGACAAGAAAGAAAGGAAGAAAAACTGGTGAAAAATGATGGAAAATAGAAATGAAGAGAAGGTGACAAAAGCAAGTGGTGTACGTTTTGATGTGAGTGGTGGCCATAGGGAAAGGAAGCGAGAGAGAGAAGGAAAGTACAGAAAGAGAAACCTATTTAATACATCCAGTAGAAACAATCAATATATATATATATATATATATATATATATATATATATATATATATATCGATTTTTTGTCGTATGCTTATCGATATGTGCACGCATTGCACTGAATTTCCATAAGTGATAAGTCAATCTATGAGAGAGTGTAATCCTTGTGTAGCCAATGCATGGATTTGATTGTTTTTAACTATTAGTATTTGAAATTCAAAGGCCATGAACAATTATGAATATTTTTTTACGTTCGTAAAGTAATTTTTAGGTGTAGAATTGTTGGCGATATGTATTAAAACATAGATATATAATTTTATTGGCATGCCTTAATCCCAAGACGATACTAGCAGAAAGAAGCATTAAATAATAAACATAAAAAAACATGAATCAAAAGACAGAAGCGTGGATGGGTTTAATCATCACTCGCATACATACATATCTACAGAGTTACATAGGATGTGCACTACAATTTTACGCTTTTTTGGTGCAGAAGACACATCTTCAATTCTTTTACGAAGAATTCCTCTTTTAAATGAAGGTGTAAATTTGAACCAGTACAAATGTTAAATCGAATTTGCGAAACGACAATTGAAAATGTTCGACGTGAAATGATTAAATTTACAAGTAAAATCAGTCAACGGCTTCCACAAATTAGTAGATAATGCTACTGCTTATCTAAACGTCGTTGTGAGTATATATTAGTGCATCTGCATGCATATGCACTGACACATACACATGTAAGCATGTATACATAGTTTTAATTTCACAAATATTTGGGGCAAGACACAGGTTTACATCAACCAATGTTTTTATTCACTGGATCATGTGTCCTTGGGGAGTTCAATACCTAACGACTGCAGAGTTCAACAAAAACTTTGAGATTTGTGTTAGTAAAGGGAAATAACTGAAACTGAGATATACAGAAAAGACATGAGACGTTGAACTAAATCAATGTATCCCCGTGAACTAAATAAAAGGATCGGTTCAAAATTTCAACGTATATAATCTGAATAAGGCCGGAGTGTACAACGGCCGAAACGTCGTGAAAATGAGAATAAAGATGAGGACAACAGTCCAAACAATGCAAATAGTGTAAAATATTACAATACCTCATCTCAGAAATACAGACAGATGTATTACGTCCAAGGCTTAGATTTTGATGAGTCACATTCAGAGGTGTGAAAAGTAATGATAACGGTAAAAATCATAAAGTGTATTTTAAACACGAATTGTTTTAAAAGTATCGTTACATTTTCTTTTTTGTATCAGATTCTATTTTCGAGAGTTATCTGCCATTTGTTTGTACATGTATAATTACTTGGAGTTGTAATTGAAGACGAAAATATCTCAAATGTTTACAAATTAAATCAAGAAATTTATTCTGTCCCTCATTCATTTCCGAATGTCTCTTATTTTTCTATATTTATTTTATGTTATTATTCTATTGCTGTTAGACATTTATTCGTTTCAAATTCTTCGTAGTCGGTTTTCTTAAACTGTTTGCATTTTTTTGTTTAATATAGATTTGGGAGTTTAATATAGATTTCTGAAGATCTTTCATGGAGTCATATATATCTTCAATTTCTTCATTTGTGTCCTTCAGTTTGTATGTCAATGGTTCCCAAAACGTTGAGGTGGGCAACCTAAAGCAGCGGAAGAGGATAGCGGGTGAGGCGGAATGATTGAAAAACAATAAAAGATTTAGAAATAGTTTCAAAAATTCATATGCTAAAAGTAAATATGATTTCAAAATTTAAAATATTATGAATTACTTGTAATTACACGCATGAGTCCCAGTATAAATTATTATAAATAACATTAGACCGATTTTATCATTATTGAAAAGCATTATTCATAGTTTTACAGTTCTTTACGATATATTTATGTGACCAAGGATTTTCAGTTCTGACAATTATAAAAAAAAGAGAAAGGCCTTTTTGTGTTGATGAGGAGATGAGAGTTTATATGAAATTAGGCCTAATATAAAGGAGATTACTCCTCATAAACAAGCTCATCTCTTTCAGTAATTTTGTGTATTTTAATCATATTATATTTGTGATATATATTAAATTAAATTAAACGCCCTATTAGTCGTTGTGTTTATATTTTCAAAATATACGTTTTATCACTTAAATTTTGGAAAGGCGCATGCCTGACAAATATAATCCCCAACTATTTAAGTGTAACGTCAATCGACATCTCCAGTTGCCTTGATCTATCTACTTCCCTTCTCCACATCCTTTCCCCTTTCATTCCTATCTGCTCTCGCTCCAAATCTTCTGTAAGCCTTGATCAATCCACAATCTTTCTCCACATCCTCTCCTTTACCACTCCTATCTGCTCTTCCTCCAATCCTTCTGTCACCCCTTGAGTGCTAGTGGCTTCCAGCCTTGCTTGGGGTGAAAAGCTTTAAAAAAAAGTTTAATTCAGAAAATGCGGCTAAAAAAAAGAAGCTGCAAACGAACAGGAATCTCCCCAAATTACTATTCCAGCGAATACCTATTCTCTCATCCACTTACACAATATGTTTTTTTATGTATATTACACGCCTTTTCCTACTTACTCGCTTGCATTAAATATATCAGACTGTCAAAATCTCAGCTTTCCAAATTATGTGTCCACCAAAATATAAGAGTGATTTTCTGAAAATTATAAGTCTGTTTCTCAAAATGTGAGTTCCATTCTCGAAATTTTAATAGTCACTTAATAAGTGCTGTTAAGTTATTCCATTTTCCTTAAAATATTCCTCTTTCCTCCAATTTTCCGTTCATGGTATTCTCAGCATTCCTCTGGGGAACCACACCTCCGCTGCCCCAAATCACCTCTTCGTTTCAGAATGAACGGTTCACTACTTATTGATTAAATTTATGTTCCTACAATTGCTTTGCTTCCTTCCTTTTTACGTCATTGATAAATGCTTTTTCCTCTTTGCTTGTGCATTATATATATATATATATATATATATATATATATATATATATATATATAAACGACAGAGTACTCTATCGTACTGCACTACCGTGGTTTGGACCATAAGAGATTTTCAGGTGGCTGGATAAAGATAATCCATCCACCTGACGAGGCCTCACAGTCGAAACGATGGCAATGCAATAGCTACGGCGTTTTACCTGTTTTTTCAAATTCGTTTGCTGTGCATGTCTGTTTTTCCAAGCTTGTGCCTTGAGCAAATTTTTATACTTCAGTTTATTTTGGCACGGTAATTATTCATACTTTTTCACATATATCTTTGAAAATATTTTAAGGAGACAATACTGACTTAATTATATACATACATGTATATATATATATATATATATATATATATATTAATCTCTTTTTAAAACATTCATTTTTTTGTTTCGTTAATCCTTTTTTGACATTATTTTACTTTTCATTCGTCTAACTTCGTCTCATTTCATTTTATTCGTTTTCTTCTGTCATATGATTTTCCTTCTGTAACCCAACATATATTTAAAATTTAATCTCTTCTTTCCATTAATTTCCGCCAGTTTTCTATTGAAATACATGCGTTCGTAGAACATGCTATCAAAAGCCATCAGTCTTTCTGATTAATTGTATTAACTAAACTAACAAAGAATCTTCCATATAACTTGCATTCAATATATATATATATATGGATGAAATGTACTCTCACATATTATATATATACACACACACACACACACACACACATATATATATATATATATATGTATGCATACAATTACACACATATATACATATATATATGTCTGTGTGTGTGTGTGTGTACGTATGCATTGAATTTGATATTCGTATATATCAGATGTGCAAAATAGTATTGGAATAAATCTTTTTTTGCGTGTTAAAAATTAAACTTGCACCTGTTGTCAAAACTTTTGTGAAGGTAATTCCAAGATAAATGCAAACGATAAGAAAAAAGATTCAGATAATATATGGAATTATTATATATATAATTGAGTTTTATTTTTTATGTAATTGACATTATATATATATATATATATATATATATATATATATATATATATATATATATATATATATATGGGTGGACAGAGAGAGAAGAGAGAGGGAAAGAGAGAAAGAGCGAGCTACAAGAAAGTAAGTTAAAATTAAAGAAAGACAAATGGGAAAATTATTCATATTTATTACATATTTAATATATGGCATTACCTCCCTTCTGTTGACACACACACACACACACACACACAGACACAGGTGTTTGTGTGTGTATGTTGGGGAGAGAAAATGTAAGTAATTTAAATGGAGAAATGAAAGATATATATATATATATATATATATATATATATATATATATATATATATATATATATATATATATATATATATATATGCAAATATATGAATCGAAAATTGACTGATAGATGCAAGCTTATATGGAAATTAAATACGCACGGTAGTCACAAAAAATTGCCTATTGCATCTGCGAATTAATATTTGCTTTCTTACATCTTTTTTTTTTCAGCATTCCCTTATAAATCTATTTCCTTTCATTCGTTCATTTATTGTTATTTTTTTCGTTTTCGTTTTCTAATTTCCAAAAATCTATTTCCTCTGCACTAGCAACACCTCTGTTGACTTCCGGCAACTTCTTTATTGCATTTTCCAATCTTGAGTAAATATTCTTCTGCATTTTATGTTTGTGTCTTTTGCAAATTCTTGTTGGTGACAATAGAAGTGTGATAACGTATTCCATTGACTGCATCGCTTTTCTTTTGTTTTTATTAAACTTAGCTATAAATCTTTGTGCCTATATAGACAGGCGAAATTTTAAACAACAAAAATAACTCGCCTTGAAGATGATGCTAAGAACTAAATTATATCAAACTTCTTAAAAAATACATAACAATGGCAACTTTTAAGTCGTTTCAGCAGATACCTATTAGCGTAAGAAAAATTAAGAATGTAAAATCTTAACACTAGTAAAAATTAATACAATTCTAAAGACTAAATGAAATGGAATTCGCAGGCAGATCTTGGAGGGATCTTAATTATTTCACAATTCATATATTTTAATCGTTTTTTTTTATAGATACAATTATTTAAGTAAATGCTCTATTTATAATAAAAAGAATTAATTACATTTACCGGCCTGAGTATCCGAGAAAT
>OZ038500.1:28492768-28522768 GCA_964036315.1 Acanthosepion esculentum | reverse complement strand
GCGTAGCTTAGATGTGGCACAAGGCTGGAAGTAGGGGGCATCCAGTGAGAATCGAGCTCGCTACTCTGTCGTAATTGTTCGAGCGAGACAAGCTTGCTAACCATTATACTGCCTTGAGGTGCCCATCCCTAGAAATATATACGGTGAATAAAATGCTAAAGAAAAAAATTGATAGTAAGAGTTAATATCAACATTAAAATGTATGATTGTGATGAATAGAATTGTCAACCTGATAATGACGGAGGCGGTAATGTTGAGCATTATAAGAAATTGCATATCCCATCATCGTTGCATCGTCACTAATGTTATAGTTTTGATAGAAACATTATTTTTAATATAATGGCAGCGTAAACGAGTGCTTATATTTTGGGCATCGCAAATCGTGTTCGAAATTCACTATTTTCAAATCATTGATTCCAGATAATATCGACCTGGAGAAATATTCCCAATGAAGTTCATTTTATTAAAATTAATCAATTGAACCATATGAATGAAAAAAATAAAAGTATATTGTAACCAATACAGTTAAGAAATATACTCAATAATACCTACAACATATATATATATATATATATATATATATATATATATATATATATATGCAAACACATAATTACAGACATGCATACATCTCTCTCTCTTTCTCTCTCTCTCTCTCTCTATATATATATATATATATATATATATATATATATGCAAACACATAATTACAGACATGCATACATCTCTCTCTCTTTCTCTCTCTCTCTCTCTCTATATATATATATATATATATATTATAAGTTTACTTATTTAAAATATGGTTCCATCACTACACAGGAATTACCATGTTTCAAGAACAGCAACTAAAAAATTCAAATTTAATTGGAGAAGTAAAATCCCTAGTAGTGTTTCATTTTCATTTTGGAATATTTATGGTCTGCAGTAATGTATATTTGCACTGATTCTTTAAAATAAAAACAATTAATAAGAACACCGGATCGAAAATCTTACTGTTCTTTCTCTTTATTTTATATATATATATATATATATATATATATATACAATGAACTATCCCGTCGATTTAAATTTTGTGATACAACTCTGGCACAAATATCCCCAGTTATTTCTATCCGAATCAACTCACTCGAAGTTAGTCTGACAGCTAAGGTTACACTTTAACTTGTCTTTATAGCGGAACCACGGCCGTCCAAAATTCCTTTGTCCACTGTCAAGCTGGCTATACATGAGGACCTTAGGTATTCTGTCTTCACTCAAACTTGCAACATATCATCTAAAATAAAATATGAAGTGTATATATATATATATATATATATATATATATATAGTGTCATTATCGTGTAAATCGAGGTCAATACCCAGCAGCATCAAATTGTTTCACGCTTAAAATCAATCGCCAGGTCATGTACGTTGTATTCTGATTCGACGGTTTATATCTGCTGTAGGTCTATTGTATTATAGAAAACAATTGGTTCAAATTATTCTAGAGGCTACTGAGTAGAAATATGTATACGAATGCGGTTATTTGTAGCTATTTTATAGTGCAGTTTTTAACATTTTACTCATTATTTAGTACAGATTACTCGATTACTCATTATTTAGAACAGATTACTCTATTACTTGTTGTTTTTTTGTGTTTTTAATATTCCTTCTATTGATATGTGGGTTTGTAGTGTACACATAGTTACAGGTGAATGAATTCTTCCTCACAAAAGACGACGCAGATTCGATCCCGGAGAACTCATTTTCTTTGCTAAGACGTCTAGAATGCACCTAAGGAGATAGATAATACACACATTTTATTAAATAACAATCTATTTCAAATACGAGGTATACTTTATAATAACGTTTGAGGTAATATGCCTATATGTTGAGTGTACACAGGAATCAATTTTGTTTACAGATCGCGACATCTATCAGAGAGATCAAATTTAAATTTTTATAATTTCATTATTCCAAAATTTTAACACATCAGCCGATCGCCATTAATGTCAACAACTGAGCAAAAAATAGTTATTAAATAAAAAATAGTAATTAATCTATAATAATATCGATAATTACATGCACAAGAATGTCGATTTGATTAAAGTTAAAAAATAACCCTGAATACTTTAAAAAAATGCTTTTTTGTCGAACCTTCCTCTTTCCACAATATACCTTTTTTGTGCTATGTTATAATCCTTGTTATCTAAACAATAATAATACTGAATACTTTTATTTTTAAGCATTAAAGTAAATTTAATCCAATCTCCCTAATAGCGGTCGCGATCAGTTACAGATATACATCTCTCTCCCTCCTCCTCTCTCACTCTCTCTCTCTCTCTCTCTCTCTCTCTCTATATATATATATATATATATATATATATATATATATATATAATGGACTATGACACAAAGAAACATTCATTAAAATGCAGTTTCGTCTTTAAAGATATTATATATATATATATATATATATATAGATATAGATATTATATATATATATATATATATATATATATATATATATATATATATATATATATATATATAAAAGTATTTATTAAAATATAATAAGAGCATCAGTCAAAATAAGAACGGAGCTTCCAATATTTGTAAATTAACCTTTTGTATTATATATATAGGCTGTATATCTTCATTCAAACATGTTTCACGGAATAATATACACACAGTATATGTTTTCGCATTGTCACGCTTGTTTTGCAAAATAATCTCATAGCTGCAAAGAATAAGATTCAAATTTAAATATTATTATAAAAGAGCACGTCCATGCGTGTCTTTAAGATTCCCTATCACAAGGATCACAGTTACAATCATTTTTTCTTTGTAATTCATCCCTGATGATGATCTCAGTGGAGCACGATAGTACTTGGATAAGAAAATACTACGGCGCTTGATGAATTTTATCTTAAAACCAAGAAACTGATTAGAGAACTAGAAACAATTTTATAAAAATAAATAGACATAATTATATGTATCTTATTAAACGAAACACTCACGCACATATCTATCTATCTATCTATCTATATATATATATATATATATATATATATATATATATATATATATATATATATATATATATATGTGTTCAAACAAGCAAGGAAGTAAGCCACTACGATACAAGGGGTTACTGGGTATGGAAGAATTAAAAAACCGAAACATTACTAAGGCATGATAAAAAAAGAGTAATCAGAAAGGCTGTAGATAGCGATTGACATTGCATTAACAGTTTTAGAAAGTAAAGTTGATTGGAAAGCATGGAGCCGGTAGAAATTTCCACAAGCGAGAAGTACGAATTTTAGCATAGTAGTTATGGTTACATCAAGCTGACACAAATGTAAATTAGAGTAACTTCGTCAAGAGTCTATTACTGTGCTTACATTAATAAGGCCTGGGTGCTATAGCGAGAACTCATCCGAATACAAACCTTGAAATTATTTACAGAAACGTGAAAGGGAGGCAATTTTACGGCGTTGGGAAAGTGATTGAAGCCGAGACGCCAGATTGGAACCAATAATATTGCTGATTGTGCATTGGATTTTATCAAGGATATTTAAGTATGTAGCAGGATCAAAGGACCATATTTGGCAACAATATTCTTAACAAGGACGAATAGCATCTTAGTATCATTATCTTCTTGCTTGGGGTTAATTTATTATATATATATATATGTATATATATATATATATATATATATATATATATATATATATATATATATATATATATGCACACACACACATACAAACACACACACACACACACACACACACACACACACACACACATATATATATATATATATATATATATATATATATATATGAAGAAATATACTCTTACGGTGTGCTATATTTATAAAGTGGTCAATATCAGAGATAGAGCGTGTTTAAATATAAAATGAACATTGAAGTCAACACTTAGTGGCGACAGTCTGTTTCATGCTAGACGCAATCGCCTGTTGACTTCAATGTTCACTTTTATATATATATATATATATATATATATATATATATATATATATATATATATATATATATATATATATACACACATATATATATATATACAAATACATACACACATATAATGACAATATGAATAGTAAATTTGCGTGTTTAGCAATGTTATGCATTCGACAGATTTTCTTATTTCTTGATATGAAATTCTGTTGTTTACACGGCTTCACTAAAAGCCCCGTCTTGCATCAGTATTTATATTCTGAGCTTTTCTCTTTTAAAGTCCATCATGACGATTATGTAAAGTAGACACACGCGAACACAAATCCTTCTTTTACATTGGCTTTGACCCCGGGACGAATTTTGTCGAATCTTACACGCACATTTCATAGTTCGTGTCATTATGAGAGGCTGATTAAGAACTTTACTTCTATCACTTCTTTATCAGAAGGCTAAAACACGAATACAAGTGTTTAAACCTCATGAAACTTCCTTAAATTCTATTTCCTTTCTTTAATGCTTATCAAATGTCTGTCTACAGTTTGCGTTCTGCTGACATATTTTTCACAATTCTCCATCCGGTGTTAAGCAAACTTTCTTATGTATTTAAAGACAGTCACACTTTGAAAGGTTTCGTGCATAGCGGGATAGATTAAATGAAGCGTGCAATGTTGTTGGCGATTCTTACCCCGTACATCAACACTCCATTTGCATAAAAGAGAGATACCAGCGATAAGACCGTGACGTCTGCAAATAAAAACGGTAGTTTTTTTGTTTTTTTTTTACTGTAAATTTCACCCTGTAAATGCCCGGGACCACCTGAGGTAGAGAGTTTATATGGATAGGAGAGGAAGATAGTTGTTAACTATAGACTTGAACAGGTTACAGTTGTACTGATTGGAGGAACCTACCACTTGGGAGTTTGTTCCACAGAGCAGTGGTTCGCGGAAAGAATCTGTTTCAGTGCAACTTACTTCTCGCCGATAGAATACGGAGGGAATGTGTGTCGTCTGCTAGTATGTCGCCGATGGAATACGCAGAGGATTTATATGTGGTTTGCTACAATATATATGGCATGGTGTGTCCTGGCCGTCAAGGTCAGACTTAGAGGAACCAATAAATGTAGTTCGTCCGAGCTCTTTCCATGCTAGTCGCGATAGTGCAGTGAGAGACTTACCACATCCACCCTGTGTGAGAGAGGGCTGGATGGAGGGAAATATTTACTCCCACAAGGAGATGCTTTTGAACTCTATGATGATTGAAGAATCATGTTTTGGCAGCTGCTGCCCAAATATATCAACAGTACTCCATTTCCGGCATGATCTGGCCCATATAAAGGTGGAAGATAGCATGTGTCAGGTATTTCTGGAGCGGTGCAGGAAGCCGATCATTTTACCTGCATATTTAGCGATGGATCGTATATAGGAATTCCACTTCCCGTCGCGTATAAGACTGAGGCCCAATATTCTCTCAAAGCACGGAGCCTTCTCGAAAGGACATCCGTTTATCGTGACTGACTGTAGTTCTAAGCAATTTCGGGTTCCGCAATATTAAGAATGGATGTAGTGCTACATATTAAAATAATTTTGAATTGTCTTTGTCTTACTTATGTGTGAAATTTAAACATATGAAAAAAGATATTATAAAATTTGTTTTCATATATAAGAATAACTTTTTCAAGCCTATGTAAAAACATCATTCATCTAATTATATATTTGAATGAATAGAAATGAATATCACTGTCGCTATTCTATCATGATTTCCATGTTCACATGTGCTCCCGTCTTTACTTTCACGTGTTCAGGTCGTTAGAGAATGAATTTGCCATAACTTGTCCGCGAAGTGGAAATAGGCGTCGAATCACTCCCATTTACCCTCGATTTTTTTCCAATAATTGCTGATTTGTGGAACATATTCCCATGTATATGTTTACCTTAACATTTCATTTTTAATATTTTTAAGTTAACGTTCTTTATTTAAAATTTCCACCTTATTCTCATAATCATTACTTCCTACCACCGACTCTTTCATTCATATCAAAAGTTTGTTTCCATAACCCGGTTCATTGGTTGATTTTCGAATCTTTTCTTGGGTGAATTTTACAAAGAATTTCGAATGAAAAATTTAATTTAAATCTTGCAGACTGTTGTCCTCATCTTTATTGCCATATCCCCCAAGGACACATGGTCCAGTGGATAACAGCGTTGGTTGATTAACCCAAAAAGTGACTTGACCCAAACAGTTGTGAGTTCATTACCTAGACACACAGAGTTACTGTGTTATAAAAAAAAGTGCAAGTCCCATGGATTTAGAACAATCTACCCCCGTGGACTAAATAAATGTTCGGTTCGAAATTCCAAAGTATATAACCTGAAGAAAGTCGGGGTGTACAACGACTGAAACGTCGTGAATATGGCAATAAATATAAGTATATCAATCCGCACGATATAAACAGTGTAAATAGTTACAATACCTCATCTCAGAAATATAGACAGATATTGAATAAATTTAATCTCTTCATTGATGCATTAACAATCATACCAGATGGATAGTTTATGAATTCCATGTTTATTGTGACACAGCTGATGGGTAGATTTTGAAGAATGTTTTTTTGGTTGTTTGTTATCCTTTTTAAGTTGAATGAATCCACAAGATAGCTTTACTATATTTTCGCTCTTTTTTTATTACCTCACTGGTCATTGTAGTGGATGCTTCGCATTTGAAATAGATGTTCGCTTTATGTATGAATGATTACTATCGGTTGATTGCATTCTACAAATCATAGTAGAGAAAATTCGTTCACCAGCACTGATCGAACCTGCGTCCTCATTTGTAGGGAAATATAGATGTAATACACACGGTATATTAAATAAAAGATGGGGTGTCTATTCGAAAACAAAATGAAGTATCCACTAGAATAATAACTGACGTAATACAAATGTCGGATTGAGAATAAAGATCACTTACTTCTTTAGAAACCCCGTACTGTAAAATCAGTAACTAGAGAATTCTTTAAATTATTTGTGTTACTGTCATATCATGTTGAAACATCCGATCTCATAAGGTCACATGAAGTTAAGCAACGTCGAAACTGGACAGTACCTAGATGGGTGGCCACTTGGGAATAGCAGATGATATGAGTTTGGATGTGCTGGTGATGTAATGAACAACAGCTTGGAATTGGAAATCGGGGAACCGAGTTTCAAGTCCAGTGGGGTTGGTTATATTCACTTAAGCTCAAATATCCTTGGGAACAGGTATGAGTCAGCACTTCTCTAACCAGCTAAGTGTAAATTTACTAGGAATTGTTACAGTAAATCATTATTATCTTCCCAAAATACTTCAATTCTAAGAAAATATTTTTCTGGCTTTAAATAACCTGCAAAAAAGATGATACGCTTGCGTTGTATCGTAACGGTCCCAGTTCGATTCTCGGTAGTGAATGCGCAGAGCCGTCCAGTGATTTGTCTATCTTCTGTTGAGGTTTCTAGATCTAGGCATGGTCAATTATTATGACACACACACACAGACACACACACAAATATATATATATATATATATATATATATATATATATATATCCATAAGTTTAACATTATGATTGTCATTTTTCACTATTGCAAATGTTTTCGGTGATTTTTTGACGTGAATTTGTGCGACGAATTTTTTGTGCGATAACAATTTTTCTAAATTGGAAATAAATTTAAGAATAACTGAATTTAATTGCAGAATATAGCAAAAGTCAGCCAGTAAATGAAAAATATTTTTTTGTACGGAAAATATATAATATTGCCTTTAAATTAAGTAGCGGCAGAATTATTAGCGTTGAAATTTAAATGGGCTGCATTTAAGCTAATATATATATATATATAGAGAGAAGATTGTCATTTTTCACAAGATTTTATTAAATAATATACCAATTTTAATTAAATCTCTCCGTTCACGATTCTACTGCAAGTCTCTCGCCTTCAAACCCATGAGTGAAATCTTGTATTCCAAAATTAAAATTGCTTACATGTAGAAAAACTATCATCATGTCATAAAATTAAATCTGTGTGTGTGTGTGTGTGTGTGTGTGTGTGTGTGTGTGTGTGTGTGTGTGTGTGTGTGTGTGTGTGTGCATTAAAACAAAAAATAAAGAAAATAAAAACTCCTGGTGGAATCATCAGACAAACTTATCCAGATAGTCTCGAATAAAACTGGCAATCCTGAAAAATGAAAGAGAAAAGTCCTAAAAGCAAACTTACCTACTCGGTAAAGTAAAGCGCTCGGAACATAGATTGCCTAGACCAAGCAAAAAACGTTTACCAACGTTAAATCCTATGAAAGTACGGTTCTAGTCATAACTAGAATATCACGCACATGCGATCTAAAGAAGACTTGAAAGGTATATATATGTGTATGTGTGTGTGTGTGTGTGTCTCTCTGTGTGTGTGTGTGTGTGTGTTTGTGTGTGTGTGTGTGTTATGGGAACTTACCCATAATAATAATGGACTATTCCGGACATTATAAATACTGCGCCACAAGAGGGAGCAGGGAGAATATTGGAATAGTGATACTTCTCGAGACAACATAGTTCACTCTAACCAAATCTGATAGTTATTACTAATACTTCTACTGCTTTGTATATATTTCTGTTTGCAATATATCTGTGTTATTCCATACTTGTGTTCGAGTTATTCTTCTTTGGTTCTACCTTGGACCATCATCGTGGTACAAGGAACTCGGACCATAACACTATATATATATATATATATATATATATATATATATATATATATATATATATATATATATATATATATATATATATATGTATATATATATATATATATATATATATATATACACATATATATATATATATGTATATATATTAAAATAATAAGAAAAAACAGTAAGATTTGCAATTCGGTGTTCTTAGTAATTATTTTATTAATTTTTAAAAAACAATGATCGATGCAAAAACAGTAGAGCATAATATTATAATTATTTTCTATTTTAAATTTATTTCCTTTTTAAACCATATTTTTAAAATAGGAAATACTTATATATTTTTTCTTGTTTTAAATGACCTGCATAGGGTAGATAACCGTATAAAAAGAAATCAATCAATCAACTTTGGTATACAAAGTGTGCGACTTAGGAAATCAGCATTAAATTTCCTACTACATACACCTTAGTAGCGCTGTTCAGGTTTTCTGAATATTTGAGGATAATGTACCCACATATATATTTAAAAACGACTACAAATAATTCAAGCTTTAACCATAGAATCCAAGCAACAAAATATTAATAAATGTTATTTTAATTTAGCAATGTTCATGCTAGATATATTTACCAATTATTATTATTATCATCATCATTATTATTATTATTATTATTATTATTATTATTATTATTATTATTATTATTATTATTATTATTATAACACAAACCTACTAATCGCACAAAAACTCAACAAATAAAAGAATCTTATAATTTTTTAAGAAAGCTAGAATCCAGCAATCAATTAGTTACAATGTAACGGATTCATTTTATAGCACTAAATAAACTAATATACTAAGGCTGTCTCCGGTTTCTTTAATATCAACTTCTGATATAAAATAATTTAACTCTAACGTTTCATACCAGAAACGTCTTCACGACATCAGTTATTGGTAATTATCTAAACTTCTCAAGACAAATGAAAACTTTTTTTTGTTCTTGGGGATGACAAGCAACTAATCAAAATTCCCATATCAACAATAAGAATTATGAATAATTCAAACTTTCTTCAACCAACCATTACTTCTGTCGTATAAAAGCAGGAAAATTATATAAAGATACTAACGAAATAGTCCGTTGCTCATGGACGCAATAATTTTTGTGTATACCTATTTGCGTTTGTGTATCAATTTCAGTTTAATGTACGAATATTTGCCTACGATTATTACGCGTAGGAACACGCACGCATGATGAAGTACATGGACATTAAATTTATCTTTAACAATATCGGTGGTTATCCCCCCCCTCTCTCTCTCTCAAATTGTTCACGTTGAAGATTAGCAACTAAGGAGACATACTGCTTCTACCTAGAACTTTTATTGAGTGCATTTTCATTTTATAAGTAACGGTCAGGGCAAACATCTTCGGCGCCATTGTTATTAACGGTCATTAGCACTTCCGATATCCGTTTCTATTTCCTCTTCGAAAGGTTTTAATATTCCTGCTAGCTCATTCTTCCGATTGACCTACGTAATCCGAAAGGTTTACTTCACATGACAGGCACAAACTGTCGCTTATGTTTTACGGGTAAATTTAATTACTGGCAACCGAAGTGTACAATTACGAAAAAAAAAATCGATTTATAATCCCTGTTGAGAGGAAAGACGACCTAATGATATTTTTGTTGGTTGGTTTGTTGTTTTGTTTTATGACATATCAACCTCAGTGGGTCATTTAATGCCAACATTTTTTGAAATAGATTCATAGCCATAGTTTGGAGAAAATAAGTGTGTATGTATACATATATATTTGAACCATTTTTCAATTACTCACATTTTTTAGTACAATCCAAGAATGTATAGCTGTTTGTATTACTGTTATTTTTTTTAAGTATTGGTGATAATAATTTTTCTTCAAAAATTATTGCTACTAATAATTGTTTTTATTACAAAGTATTTCTGGTATTAAAACCTTTTTTTACACAAGTTTGGTTGTTAACTATTTGTGCATAGCTGGTACCCTAACAGGTGCTATCACCCCGGTTCAGGGTGGACCTGGGAACACCAGCAATTAAGAGGTTGTTCCACGCTCCTCAAAACCTCCTGATCAGAGGTCTTGCTGTTGGACGTAGTTTATCGTCATACCCAGGTCTCGGATGTAGTTTATCGTCATACCGAGGACGGGATATTTTTCTATGAATACAAAAATATGACACAAGACCAAAAATGAGGGTGGGAGAAGACTGGTCATCATCTGCCTTATCTTAATATTAGTTAGCTGCGACCCAAACAAACTATACAATATTCCTTGCATCAAAATACTACATTCTAACTTATCATTCTTGCTACAAAAACTATAATACCTCAAGTTTCTATAAGGTCTTAACTGGTCATCATATGCACCATCTGTCTGTGGGGGGTAGGGGATAAAATAAGTATTTTTAAAAATGAATACCCAATGAATATTTACAATGTGAATTATGTACAAAAGACTAAGCAAAATTGTGTTAGTAATAAAAAAAACACAATCCGTATTCGTTGCAGAAGTATCAGTTAATTGGGCGAACTTAAAGCGGGATTTGGATAAATTAAAAACTAATCATTCGACCATTTGTTGTTGTTTATTATTCCGAATTTACTTGCATTAATATGTGCGTTCGTAGTGTACACATAAACACGGTTGAATGAGGTCTTGCCCAAAAAAGACAACGCAGGTTTGATCCCGGACAACTCATTTTCTTTGCTAAGATGTCTAGAATTCACCTAACGAGAGATAATACAAACATTTTATCAAATAACAATCTATTTCAAATACGGAGTATATTTTATAAGTATACGTTTGAGATAATATGCCTATATGTTGAGTTTCCCATGGAATCAATATTTTGTTTACAGATCGCGACATCTGTCAGAGAGATCAAATTTAAATTTGTATTATTACATTATTCCAAAATTTTAACAAGGCAGATAGCTATTAATGACAGCAACTGAGCATAAATAGTTATTAATTAAAAAATAGTAATTAATGTATAAAATTATCGATAACTACATGTACAAGAAAATCGTTTTTGATAAAAGTTAAAAATATCCATATATACGTAAAAAATGCATAACGAAAGACGATCAAATACATATTTAGGAGATCCGATATGCTATTTATCAGAAATTCCACTTTCGTACAAACGAGGGAAATATTACATACATTTATTACCTATTCCAACCAGGAAATTGTCTAGGAGAAATAATTTTATTAAAAAATTTATTTTATATTTATATTTTATATTTATATTGTATTATATTATATTTATATTATATTATTATATTATTATATTTTATATTAATATAATTTATTATATTATATTATTATATTATATTATATATTATTGTATAATAATATATTATATTATGTTATATTATAATATATTTATATTATATTTATATTTATTCTATGTCAATGTACTTTATTTCTTATAAATATAAACGTTATTTTAAGTCAGTTCGGGAGTTTGATTTGCTATCCCTGTTTTGTATTTTATTAAACAGTGAAATTTATAAAAACAAGCCTAAATTGAGGAGTCCTAATAAGGAAAATTCTTTTTCCGTCAGGAAAAATACTACACCCGTCTTTTCTAGAAGGGAAACCTAGTTTTTAGCCAATGTGTGCACTCAAACAGATTTACCCACTAAAAACCATGTTTATAGCAATAGGAAACCAGATCGAGCTTGGTGTAATTAATATATTATTTACTTGATTCATAAGGGTTATTTAATATATTTCCGTAAATATATTTTTTGAGGAAATTTTGAAACTGATGACGCGGGGGAGAAAATTATGAACCTGAACTTAATATCTTAACTTTTCATACACTTTAGAATTTCATTTATTTGCCCACATCAGTACGAGTTTTAAGGTTTAAAGAGGTTTTAAATGGGGATCGCCTGGGAGGAAAAGAAACAAATGTGGGTCTCTTGTCGAAAAAGTTTGACGACTCCTTGTCCAGATCTATCTATATATCTATCTATCTATCTATCTATCTGACTGTCTAAATGTACATGCATATATGTATGAATATATTCAATAATTTTGGAACTAAGTGGAATCATAATCTTTTAGGACTATCCTTAATTTACTCTGACCCAATGAATTACAGACACAATATTCCGTTTTATTTGGATTTCAACAGCTTTATTCATGAAAGAACTTTGGATATTTCTAAGTGCAACAATATTGATTGTACACTTTTTAAAGTGATATTTTCTCATTGTTTTTGTTGCTGATCTAACAATAGAAGCATGGACCTTAAGCGAGGAAAATTTTCAGCAGTGAATGTTATGTCTACATTAATTTTAGGCCACAAACAGGTTTTGTCTACTTGAATCTGAGAATTGTTTTTGTTGTTGCTTTTATTAATAGTAGTCGTAACATTTCCATTTATGATAATCTGATATTTGATATAAGACATTATCAAGAATTTTTCTTAGAAGGTCATTGGGTATATTAAACTGAGAAAGTTTTTTTGTTTTTCTGAAGATATGAATGGTGGTCACGTGCAACATTTTTGTATCTCAGATAGTGAGAGGAATTCTATAATTTTCTTAACATGTGTACCAGTTTTCTTCTTCTTCTTTTTCATTGTCTTCCTCCTCCTCCTCCTCTTCCTCCTCTTTTTGTTTATTGCACCCTTCTACCGGGTGTAACATAGCGTATAGAATGTTCGCAAGTAGATGCATTCTGTTTGCACAAATTCTGATATTAAGTGAAACTTTAAATGCATTGTGTTCAGAATTACTTAGCATTCATAATAATCTCCGGTCTAGATTAGCAGGTTGACACAGTGAAATTCCTAGTTGAGGAGAAGTCCCAAAACTACTACTACTACTACTACTACTACTGCTATTATTATTATTATTATTATTTCCTTTAATTTCTGTTATATACAAAGTTGCTTTTTGCACACACATTTTACATAGATACATCTCTTCGTATAATAATAATAATAACAATAATAATAATAATAATAATAATTATTATTATTATTATTATTATATAATAATAATAAAAATAATAATAATTATTATTATTATTATATAATAATAATAATAATAAAAATGATAATAATAATAATTATTATTATTATTATTATTATTATTATCATTATTTTCATTATTATTATTTTCATTATTATTATTATACTCCCAAATTCGTGTCCTTAATTTCAATTTGTTGTTTTCTATTTTCGTTATAGTCGCCAGTGTTGTCTTATTAATCCCCATTTTCTTTGCTTCCATCATCACCTGTCTGTGGCTCTTCTTATTTTCGTCATTACTGTTTTTGTTATCCTGGCCTATGACTAAAAGCATTATCATCGTCGTAAATACACGGAAACCCAGTTTCACTCGATGTAAAGACGTAAACAAGACGACTTAGTGAATGTCAACATCGAAGAAGTAGAGAAAATTAGAAAATATCATTGTGTGCTTTTTTTTTTCATGCCAGATAAGTTCGTATCAAATTACGTATAAAATATGCAAAAAAATAAATAACAAGGTAAAAGCTGATACCAATAAGAAGCCAAGCAAAGAAAATAGATAACACTTTGCATATGAAAACAAATCAAGAGCGGGCGAAAAACAAATACGCGATAAATTTATTAAAAAAACACCACACGCAGACTAGCAAAAATACATTATCAAATATAAAGATACGCTTACACACACCACTATATACACAACAATATATATATATATATATATATATATATATATATATATATATATATATATATATATATATAATGTTAGCACACACACACACACACGCATATATATATATGTGTGTGTGTGTGTGTGTGTGTGTGTGTGTTTGCTAACATACATATATATATATGCTAGGACACATATATACACGCACAGACACACACACGCGCGCACGCACACACACACACACACACACACACATATATATATATATATATATATATATATATATATATATATATATATATATATATATATATATATATATATATATATATACAGCACTCTCTCGAATGTATATGTATTGATGCACATATCTACACTTGAAGATAAAGTTGTTTCGGTTTTACGCAAACAATTAATTTCTACGCCTACACAGAAGTTAGCTGACACATAATATATCTTGTGCGCCTTCCATCGGGAGAACACTGCTAGCATATTTAGAGAGACGATGTTTCAAAGTATAGGATGATCCGACTCGCAATAACACTCTGTATTGATTATTTTGAAAAATGATTTTTAAAACACTGGCATTCTAGTCACAAAAAATGATGAGACGATCTACGTAAGGATCGGCACTACTTCTGAGGTCAGAGTGTCTGTACGTTGTGTTAATAGGGTCACAATCACCCTGTTGGTCACTTCTGCCTAGGATTATTGCACGTATATGTGTGCGCTCAGTGAAATAATTTGCCCACCGTTGTAAACTATATTCAAGCATGAAAGAGGCGGTTTATATTTGCATATATTTTTACACTTTATTTATATCTATTTACCGGTGGGAATGTTCTTTTAGAAATGTGTAGATTTAAACAGTAAATTATTATACTTTTGAAATAATTTATTCTTGTTGGATTTTATGAAACGCTGTGTCTGTATTAAGCATAATAATAATCAAAGAGGGGACAACAGCTCGGATATATTGAATAAGTTAAAGTATATTAAGAATCACATCTTTCCGAAACGAATTTATGAAACAAGTGGCCCGAACCCGTCGTGATAAACAAATGACGCCACTGACACTGGATATCAAATCTCCAAAGAACGCATCACTGCTGTAGTTTAGGCACAGGACAATGAACTGTTGCTGCGATTTCGTTCTCATGAGTTTTATCTTCAGATCAATAAAAGATTGATTCATTTTCTACGGCTTATAAAATCCTTTGTTGGATATTTAAAGCCAGAAAATATTTTTATATTTTCTTCAGATAATGACAGTTTAATGAGGCAAGTCTTACTAATTAAGCCATAACTGGGGCGACGTGATAGGTTCATACGTGTCCCAAGAATATTTGCTCGTATGTGAATATAAAGAACCCATCATGAATTGGAACTTTTCTCTCCGGTTAAAAATTCAGAGCCATTTTTCATTACACCTGGTATTCACTCATTAAGATACTGACCAGTCCCGACATTACTTAACATCGGTAATCGTACGTGAACCGCTGTTTCAGGGTGACGTATCTGTAAGCCTCTGGATCAACGAGTGAAATAGTATACTCTGGTTTTGATGGAAAAGGAGAGAAACATTATCTCTAACACACAAATAATACATTCAATTCATTCAATCATTCCATATGGAGAAAAATAATGGACGCTCGACGATGGCCAACATATACTTGATCAAAACGTTGCCTTTTTAGTAATTATTTAGCAGACTGTTGGGACGGAGAAAAAGATGAATCCATACTCTTCACAAGTTATTTAATGCTAAATTAAACTTAACAGATTTGGTCCAGATTTGATCATAAAATCTGCAATAAAGATGATAGTGACAGATGGCCAACGGAAGATGGCAGAAGAGGACAATCAAAACGTTGTATCTCGAATAACATCTGCAAGGTGCTTAAGGTATTTGATGACACATTAAATACCTTATGAAAAAGAAACCACATCTGACAAGCAACTAAATGTGTTGATAAAAAACATTGAGACACATACAGTAAAGGCTGGGTTTTAAGTGTATTCGATGTAACAACCATAATCTGTTATGATGGCTTCCATGCGGTAAGGGAATATTTTGCTTCATTTCTAGTATTTTGGCTTACCTAAAGTTTATATAAATATATATATATATATATATATATACATATATATATAATATATATATGTATATATAAATAAAAAGGAAAGAACAGTAAGATATAAAATCCGGTGTTCTTATAGATATTTTTATTTTTACACAATAGTGCTCTATGTAAATTTAAATTTACAGAGCATTAATATTATAAATTAATAGATTTAAAATATGGTTTTAGCTTCCATTTCTGAGACATGGTTATCACTGTGTAGCGGTAAAACCATATTTTAAATCTATTAATTTATAATATATAATATATATATAAATATATATATATATATATATATATATATATATATATATATATATATATATATATATATGCAGGACAGACCGGGTTCTAAAGCCTTGGATGACAACTGGTCTACCGCTGAAAGATACGTGAATCACGCATGGCGCATAACTAAACTGAATAGTGATTGTATCATTAACCGTTTTCCAACTAGCAAACGGCATTCAATAAACGAACAGCCAGTGTTAATGTCGGTTGAAATTTATAAAATCTTTCTCTCAAATCAATTTTTCATGAGAATATGTTTTGCATGCCGATAGAGAATGAGTTCAGCAGATATAAAAAATAGAAAGCGGCGTAAGGCAAGGATGTGTCTTTCTCACCGGACTTATTCAACCTATACAGCGAGGCAATTCTGAGTGAACTGGGAATTCTACCAGGATTCATCATTGGCAGGCACAAACTTAACAACATAAGATACGTAGATGAGACAGTGATGATAGCAGACAAATGACAAAACTTCCTACAGAAGGTAGCAAAACAGAGCTAGAAGAAGGGACTAAGCATAAACAGAATGCATGGTCATCAGAAAAAGATGAGCCCGGAATGCGATTTACAGGTCGGGGACACTAAAATGAAGTAAGTGCGGAAATTTAAATATCTGGGAAATATTTTGTCTGACGACGGTAACTACGACGCTGATATCCCAAGACGTATTGTGATATCCAAAGACGCATTCCAAAATCTAGGTAGGGTATTACGACACAGGAGAATTTCTTTGGTAACTAAACTGCTACGTGATATCTATCCTCCTTTACGGTAGCGAATGTTGAATTGTCTCCTCAAAGATGAAGATGAGACTCGCGTCATGGAGGTATGGTTCTACAGAATGGTTCTAAGGATACTATGGACCGAACATGTGAGCAACGATGTTTTGGAGAGGATGCAAACAAAAAGGAACCTTATACGAAACATCGGGAAGGGGCAGCTGAAATTTCTGTGACGCGTAATGAGAAAGGACGGCTTGGAGAGTCTGATATTCACAGGGCGGATTGAGGGAAAAGGAGACAAGGGAAAGCAACGTGTGACATACCTGTAGACCTCAAAAAAGTGGATGACAGAACAGGGTTTGGGAGAAGTAGCAAAAGGGCAAAACATATTGAAAACGACAAGTGAGGGAAGGTGGAAATGGAGATACATCGTCGCCTACGTCCTGAAAGAACACGGCACATAAGAGCCAGTCCATAACGTCAAGAGATGGATGAACCACAGGCTTCAAACATTCAAAACCATTTTTAATAATTGATCTCAGTTTATGCAGCTGACAGTTTAGATATTTCTCAACGGTTCTGGCGTCATTCATGACATACACATGTAAGTCTGGATCTGACGACGTTATTTAAGAACAGAGTCGTATTTTGAAATTAATGTTTTGGTTTTGTGGAAAATGTTGGTGGTGGGCGAAACTACCTCAAGCGCGTCCAATTCTATGTTGTATTTCCTTTTCTCCTGTACTAAATTTGCTCGTATCATTAAATAGCTTTTCTACTGCATTAAAAAGATATTGATTTTTCCTAACATTTCGAATTATACCCTCAGCTTTTGACTCATTCTCATGACAGCTATTATCTTTGTGTGTTATATTTTGTTGATTTTATTTGTGATTTATATAAATAGTGCTTATCTTAAGATGTACACGCACTTTTTTTCTTTAATAGCATATACGCTTATCAGCTGAAAGTTTTTTTTTTAATAAAATAGAACAAACAGAAACATAAAATAAAATGTTTAAATGACGGATATTCGAAGAATGAAAAATATACAAAAGAAAGTGTCTTGCAAGGTGTTCAGTTAACAAGCTATTTATAATTTTGGTGTTGTGTCTTCAATTAAATAATCTTGCAAAATTAAATGTTGCGTTAGTCGATGTTTATTACAACTTCCGATTTTTACAGTAAAAAGACTTAAGTAATTTCAGTTAATATTTATAACAAGTTAATATCGATACGATTTTGACAGGAAAATGTGTTCTTTGCTAGAGACAATGAAGAAAAATTGGAATATGTCCATTCCATTTGGAGTTAAACACACAAAATACATATATTTCACATAACATAAAATTAATGTTATATCCGCGGAAACTATATATACCCCCTTTTAAAAGTTATTTCAGTATACTCGGGTTGCTGAAATGTTGGTAGCCCGATCTACTCCTAAAGACATAAGAAAAATATTCAACATTAGAATTAATTTTGTGATTTTTTCAGCATCCACTCATTTGTGTGCGTGCGAGAAATACACTCAGAACATCCGTCGCACATACAAACAAATTTATGGCATATGCATCAACATGTCCGTCTGTCTACTGAGTGAAGTAGAAGTCAGCGTACGATTTCAATAGTGTTTAGTAATCTATTATTGATTATCTTAAAATAAAATTGAAAATATATTTTCGTTATAATCAGGCGTACGTTCCTCGCGCTACTTCTCTATCAATCATTCTTATCCTATCCTATTCTATCTCACATTATTCCTAATCTAGCTGTTTATATCTGTCTGTCTGTCTATCTATCTATCTATCTATCTATCTATCTATCTATCTATCTATCCTCTCACATCTTGTAATCTGATACATCGTATAACATCTATTCTTGATTTTTGAAATAATAATTCGCTAATTGTATATACATATATATATATATATACATACATACACATATATATATATACATACATATATATATATATGTACATACATACATACATATACATATATATATATATATATATATATATATATATATATATATATATATATATATATAACAAACAACTGAAAAGATATATTTGATATTTCAGATCGACCCCGATCTTTCATCAGAAATAACTGTTTTCAGAAGTTTGTTTATAAGTAGCGTCCGTCTCGAGACGCGGACGTCACGTGATATGGAATGCAACTGTGTTCGAATATTTCTAACGTAAATCTAACTGTAATAATATTTTAGATGTTGTTCAAAAATTTGTAACTATATCTAAAATTTGTTTTTTGTTTAGCTATTGAAATATTTATAAAGATTTAAAATACCCAAGTCTTTATTTAACCCTAGTTTATATGTATTTAATTTTAAAATCCAGTATTTTTTCTTTTTTTCTGCATGTGTATGTGGAACTGAAATCAGAATCTATCAATACACATTTACAGTTTTCTAATGAGTGTCCTGGTTGATTAAAGTGTTCAGCTTTGGGGGAATAAGGATTGTTTTGACGTATGGTTAGTTTATGATTGTTGAAGCGAAATCTAAAATTATTTCCAGATTCACCCATATATCCACTATTGGGACATATTGTGCAGAATAAATAGTAGATTATGTTATGGCTATCACAGGTGAGGCGAGTTGGGTGTATCTTAATATTTGTGTTGGGTACAGAAAATACAATATCGATTATTAAATGTTTGCAAACTAAGCAACGAGGTTTGTTACATTTGTAATTTCCTGATTGGTTTGTATTGTTTAGATATTTGGTAGATGTGAGGATAGCTGATACGTTAGGTGTTTGTTTCTTTGCATTAATGGATGGTTTATCGAAAATGTCTTTGATCTTTTTGTTTAACTGGAGGTTCTTGTAATCCTTTTTTAAATTATGAATAAGTGTGTGGTAATATTGATTGTGGTTAAAAACCATGGGAATCCGATTGTTCTTTTTACTTTTCTTGTATGTGAGAAATGTGTTATAATTTATGTGGATAGTTTTATTTGGTGCTTCTTTTATTACATTTATTGAGTATTTACATTTTAGGAACTGTTTTGTTAAGTTATTAATGTTGTGTATAAAATCTAGATGGTCTGAGCATATGCGTTTGATTCTTAGAAATGAGCTGTATACGATAGATTTTTTTAGTTTAAGAGGATGACAGCTGCTGAAGTGTAGGAATTTATGCTGGTTTGTGAGTTTGTTGTATAGACTGGTAGAAAGTGTATGTTTGTTTAATTTTATCATAACGTCTAAGAAAGGGACGGATGTGTATGAATGCTCCATGGTAAATTTAATTGTATCGTGTAAGTTGTTGCAGAAAGTAAAAAAGTTTTTTTAATTTTTCTGATCCATGAGTCCATAATAAGAAAATGTCATCAATATATCTAAAATAATGTAATATTTTAAATTCTGAATTGTCTAGTATCCTCCTTTCTAGAATGTGCATGAAGATATTAGTATAGCTAGGTGCCATTTTCGTGCCCATTGCTGTGCCACTAATCTGTAAATAGCGTTTGTTGTTGAATTTAAAATTATTATGTGTTAAAATGAAATTTATTAATTGGCATATATCTGTAATTTGGTTGTTAGGTAATTTTTTACTAAGGAACTCATAGCAAGCTGATACTCCTTCAGCATATGGGATGTTCGTGTAAAGGGACGAAACATCCATCGTTACTAGGATTGTTTCATAGTGGACTAAGTTAATGTTCTGTAATTTGTTGAGAAAGTCAGTAGTGTCTCTAATATAACTAGGTATGTCAGGCAGTAAAGGTTTTAGGATATTGTCTATGTACCCAGATATAAGTTCTGTGAGGTTACCTATGCCGGATATTATGGTTCTAACAGGTGGTATGATTTTAAGTGATTTTGAAATTTCATAGATGTTCTCTTCATTATTTGATTGTGTAATTTCATGTGGGTTGGGTGAAAAGGTGTTAGGGTGTTTCTCTGAAAGGATTTTGGGGAGTTTATGTAGATTTGGGATAGTGTAGAATGTTGCTGTTTTAGGGTTCTCAGGAATAAGAGATTTTATGGTATTTCTTATGTTGTGGTTCAGGTTCTGAGTGATAAATGATAATTATGCTATATATATATATATATATATATATATATATATATATATATATATATATGTATATATATATATATATATATATATATATATATAACAGGGTGACCAAAAAAAACGGGAACTTTTTAACAAGCCAGTAAAACCAAGAGTGATGGAAGAAAAATATGTAATTCATAGTAATTGAAACCTTAAAACATGCCATTTTAGAAACAATGATGGAATTTTAATTTTTTTTAAATTACGTCCTGTAGATGGCGTCCTCCTTTACGAATGCATTCTTGAAATCTGCTGTTGAGATTCCTCATTGACTGCTACAACATCTCAGCTGGGATACTGTGAATTTTATTCTCGTTACTAAAATGGCGAAATGTTTACTTGCTCAAGGTCACTGTCTCGCAGTGTTGCCACTTGCTCATGTCTGGCAATACGCACTTCAAAAATTCTCGTTTTTTGGGGGTCACCCTCTATAACGAAAACTGAATAAAAAAGAATGAAGTTTTAAAAAAAGGAAGAGTAGAGTGTAATAGAAGAAATTGATTGAAATCAACAAATGGAATATATATTTTTAATATATTTTATGTTTATACGATATTTTTGCAGATAAAAATATTTAAGTAAATGGCCTGTTTATAATCAACTGTGTTAATGAATGCCTGAGAAATTTCATAAAACCATTCTGCCCTCCAACAGTAAACGGACCAATATCCTCTACGGAACCGTCATTTGAACTGACGTATTATACCATTTAGCTACAGAGGAAGAATCCGCTTAGCGAAGTCAAATTACTTTTTTCTCGGATCTTCAAGCCGGTAAATTTAACTAATAATGCTTATTGAAAAGGAAATCATTTACTTAAATCTTTGTATCTGTAAAAATAACTTATAAAGAGAAAATATATTAAAATAATTGTCGTCCGTCGATCATTTCAAAGATATATATATATATATATATATATATATATATATATATATATATATATATATACATTCGCAGACAGTAATGTTTCGCTGTTTCAACTATACATCCGAATACCTCAAGCCCAGATCGAAACCCTGAACTATCTTAATTCGACAGACAGAAACATCTAAATCTAGGGTATTTTTTACCAATGTAAACAAATGACAATCAGCCCAGAGTGCTCCAATTCATTATACTGAATAGCATTGCATTAACGCAGGTGGCTGTTGTTTATAGAATCTGCCTATCACTCAACAATACTCAATTGAAATTATATATATATATATATATATATATATATATATATATATATATATATATATATATATATATATATGTGGGGGGTGTTTGTGTGTGCCAAATTATAGGATTGGTTTATACGAAATAAATTCCAATAACCATAAATACTATTCTTAAAAGATAAATTACACGAAAATTATAAGATAAAAAAATATAAAATCACTTTTAAATGGCATTCTACATTCAACACCATCACTTGTTAAGACACCAGAAGTGTTGAAACAAAATGGCTATTTTTGTAGTGATTTTATAACATGTGTATATTATAATTTTCGAATATATATATTGTTGTGGTGGGATCCACCTAATCTGCATAGGTGACTACCAACTATATAAATAATGGTTGATACCGGAAGACGAGAGAAGGAATCACGAGATCCAACTAGAGACTCTGATCGACTGCGACTAGTCAACACATTCTCCAGGAACATCTTCCCAGAAATATACAGAAATACTATATGTACTTATTGTGTACACTTTCTTGTTATAATACATTCTTGTTCCAAGTACATTTTGTGTTGCATTATTATTCCATGCAATAGGCGAGATTCAACATAGAGTCAAGACTCAACATATATATATATATATATATATATATATATATATATATATATATATATATATATATATATATATATACATATTAAAAACAAAGCTAAATTTTGAAATAAGCTAAAAGCTTAAAATATCAAGTAGACTGAGTGTTCAGTGTGAACATCGACATAGCATAAATATGATATTATAAAATAACATCAAATCCGCTACTCAAAGTTTCATCCCCTTGCATACATCATGAAGAACTCCGCCTAGAGTTAGATCTAGCCAAAAATGGCGTACTACTGCCATATATGTGCAGGGGCGGCCAAGTCTTTAATTTCAACTCTCAGTACATACATATATATATATATATATATATATATATATATATATATATATATATATATATATATATATATGTGTGTGTGTGTGTGTGTGTGTGTGTGTGTGTGTGTGTATATATATATATATGTATTTCACCCCAAGCAAGGTGGGATGTCACTAGCACGCAAGGGGTTGCAGAGAGTAGTAGCGAGAGTAAAGAGGTGTGATAGAGGAAAGGATGAATAGAAGGGCGGGGAATACATCAAGGCATCTGGAGATGTCGATTTACATTAAATTTGAATAGTTTGAGGATATAGCCCTCACGGAAACAAAGTTCCACAGACGGGTGGTGCAAGACATGAAGCTATTGGAGTAGAAGTGACGGCTACATTTAACTGTTTCGACATTGAGAAGGTGGGTTTGAGATGCCAGCTTAGCTGCACGTTTAAATTCATACAGTCTGCGAACTAGTGAAAGTAGCTTGTCGGAGCAGTTACCGTGAAAGTATTTCTAGAAAAGTGAGAGGGAGACGACATCACGTCTGTTAGAGAGCGACTGTAGACGAGATTCTAGATCAGGATCACTCACATTGCATATCCGTAGACCAAAAGCCCCTCCGCGTCCTTGTTTGTGACGAAATATTTTTCTCCTTACAACGCCTTTCACACAAACGAAGCGTCGCAAGTCACTCGCTGCTCTCTCGCTATTTCTGTGAAGAATATTCAGATGAATTACAATCCTCGGTTCATCTAGTCTTAACATTTATGGCTAAGGCCCTCCGCACATATTTTATCGAACGACGCTCATTCTCTTCGTATTCCATTGTTGAGATATAAATTCCACCCAATCAGCTTCTTCCAGCGAACCGCTGTCTTATGGATTTAACTCGAGAGAGGTTGATTCCCCGGTCACTACAGTCTTAACCTATTCAAGTCTCGGGTTAACCGTTATTTTCCACACCGATTTGCATATTCTCTGCCTCTTAATCTGTAACCGTATTCCTCCAATGGACCACGGGCCTTACACAGGGTGGACATCATTATGATATATATATATATATATATATATATATATATATATATATATAGGAATTGCATAAAAATTAAAGTCAATTGTACCACATCTTAGCATAGAAATGAATTGCATATAAATGGAAATGGGATATAATTGAGTTTCATTTTATGTCATTCATTTCTATGCTCTATAATAAATATATTGAGCTCTCTTTTCTTTTGTGGGTCATATTTCATATTTCATTTTAATAGGATTCATTTGGATTACTTACCCATGGATCTTTACATATATATATATATATATATATATATATATATATATATATATATATATATATATATATATATATATATATATATATATAATATTAATCGTCAATATATGTGTGTATATATATATATATATATATATATATATATATATATATATATATATATGTATAAATTTCCGTGAGGATAGAATCCAGGTAGAACTCAATGTCCAGGACAGAGTAATAATACAAGAAAAAAGCTTAAAGACTAATATTCCATGGTTATAATCTATCATAACCATGGAATATTAGTGTTTGAGCTTTATTATGATATATATATATATATATATATATATATATATATATATATATATATATATATATGTGTGTGTGTGTGTGTGTGTGTGTGTGTGTGTGTGTGTGTGTGTGTGTGTGAGCATGATATCGATAGATAACAAGTTTTGGCGCGTACATTTTATAATCAATCTTGCCTTGATATCAAGAGATACGTAAAAATATAAATAAATATATTTATTTCATTTATTTTCGTTTTGCTTTTCATTTACCTTCTCTATTTTGTTAGCCTATTCTTAATCTCATTGCCTGCTTTTCTCCTTTTCATCACTCCTTCCTATCTGCATTCCTTCTGTCCTTTCTTTCCTAATTCTTAATGTGTCAAGTCTCCCCTTTTTCTATTTTATAACTAAAATACTCCAATTATTAGACCTTTCCCAATTCCTTCTGTACGTTCTTCCGTCTCATTGTCTTTCGTCGTTACCATTCCGCTGAATTTATTTTACATTTTCCGCCAACTGCTATTTTTTAAGGTACAATTTGTTGATTCCAATCACTTTCTGCCATTTCTATCGATTCTCTTTATTTACATCTTCACCAACTTCTCTTCAGTTTTCGTTTCTTTTTTCCCCGAAAATCTGGCAGTGACATCAAACGTATTCCATAACTCATTTAGAAACTCTCATCGTCTGAGGTCACTCCGATACGCAGGAAAGAAAATATAATTTACAAGAAAAACACCGGACATGACGTATCGGCCTGCATATCTGTTTAAGGCAAATCATGTTATTTTGCTCGATTTTCCGTCTGTCTCCTATATTCTTTGTCTTCACATTTTCTTTTGTTTGCTGTTTGCTGCCATTCGTTGTGCGCATGAGTCACTTGTTTTACTCTGAGTAGCCAATCATCTTTACTTGGCACTTCGTCAAATATCGTAAACAAATGCCGTGAACTGAACGTTTGATTGTGAACAAGTGAAGACATTTGACGTTGAGCGTATACCGAAGAGATTTAGACATTTACGTTTATGTGGATGGCTTTATGGAATTCTCTAGATATTAACGTATATAAATAGTTCCATATGATCATGTTTAGGATGCATGACTAAAATATATACATTCTCTAGATATGAACGTATGTAAATAGTTCCATATGATCATGTTTAGGATGCATGACTAAAATATATAAATTCTCTAGATATGAACGTATCTAAATAGTTCCATGTGATCATGTTTAGGATGCATGACTAAAATATATAAATTTTAAAGTAGTATCGATAAAATACGAACTAGAAAGACATGATTGCTCTCAGAAAGAGATAGTTAAAATTGTTGAAGACATTATGAGGAAAGACGGGTTGGAAAATTTAATACTCACTGGGCCATTTAAGGATGGTGGTGTAAAAGGAACTAATGAATAAGTTACTTAACACGTTTGTATGAAAAGACAGAGCAGGGACAAATCCGAATGTTAAATAGTTATAATTTGCTTATGGTTAAAAGGGTTAAGAAGTTGTGGAGACCCATAATTTCTTACCTACTGAAGAATTACGGTACGTAAAGAATGGTGTTGGTGACATATTTCACAATATGCAAAATATATAAGTACATTTCAGTGTCTGAAGAAATTTAAAAGGAGATATTTATTCAACATGCGAGACTTATCAGTTAAACAATAATCTACGGGTTGCTAATACAAAAAAGATATACACATTTGCATCTATATACAACGTATAATTTGAAAGTAATGACACAAATATATATACATAGACATTACAAAGATAAAGTTTGCAAATAATACCTTTGGATAGAGCAAGATTTCACACACCATTTTGGCCCAAAGGCAAAGAAAAATGAATTCCGGTTTGTTGGAAGTCCTCCTCTGTAGATCAAATTATCGTCCTATTAGTCTCTTACCGTTTTCTGGATTTCTAATAAGTGCTGATGCGGTTACGCATCTTGCTTCTCACGATCTCCTCTCGAACAAGAAATATTGCTTCCGTTTCGCCAGGTCTATCGCTGATGAGTCAGCGACTATCACTGAATTTTTATATCAAGCACTGCGACATTCGAGCTGTGTATCTCTAGATATCTTGAAAGTTTTCAACAGGGTTTTACATTTTGGCCTTGTACGCATGATCTAGAGCTACAAAACGAATGTTTCATTTAATCCAATCATTTCTATCAAATTGTGAAATGAAGCTCGTTTTGGAAGGGATTCCAAATTATTTCACACAAACTCGAGAGTCTCCCAAGGGTCTATATTGACTTCTACGCTGTTTCCAATCTCCATGAATGAACACCCGGATGTCATCAGTTCCGAATTGGGTATATATTTAGATGACACTACCATTTAATCCTCTCTCAACAGCAAATCCGTCAGGTCTGACGAAGTAAACGTGGCAGCTGCTCCTGAAAATTATTTCCAATCAGTGTTTAACTGGGACAAGAAATGGTTTGTAAATTTGAACACCCCCAAAACAAAACTGCTTTTATTTAACCACCACTTTTTCTTCCTGCCATCAGCATAGCTAACGCTTGACCCCGGAGATCAACACACTGCACAATCTTGCCCTCATGTTTTTCACTGACTTGAAGTGGAGCGACTACATCGAATTAATAGCTGCATCTTCTGCAAGGCAATTTGAATAACTGTGTTGTGGCAGAAAATTTTCAAAATCCATCTTCACACTTACACATCCATCATTCATGCGTGCATTGAATATATGACGCCATATTTGGTCTGGTGGTACTCTCTATATATCTTGAGATTCGTGACAAATTTCAAAGAAGATCTGTAATGTAATCGATCCTCACCAGATATCTCGATTTCAGTCTCTTTGTCACCGATGTGGCATAACCTTTTCCCCAAATATTTCATGGCAATTGCTCTGATGAGTTATTTCTTTGGTGTCCGGACTACATAACGTTAAGCCTGCTACTAGATTGACATCTGAATTCCACCCGTATACTGTTGAAATAGCTAAATGCAATCGCCACTTCTACTTAATCAGTTTTTTTTCTCTCGCATTTCCCCGCATATGGAACTCTTTTCCGTTTGCTTGCTTCTCTGATAACTACTGTCTTAAAAACTTTAAATCCAACATCAATCACGATCTTCTGTCTTTTTGAATACCGCTCATCTTTGTCCTTTTCACAATCCTACCTATTCTCAGTCTTCCCTTTCACTTTCATTCCTTGTAATCCTCAACGTACTAGTGGCCACCTTGCTTGGTGTTAAATGATTAAAAAACAAAACAAAATTGATCTAGCGAGACACGATTGCTAACCACTGCACCACATTTAAATGCCCAACATATGCCAGCGTTGTAAATCATTACTAGTCGTCAGTTCGAATTTAGCTATGTATGCCTAGTTATTTTCTTTTGATAACTTTACGTGTGCCCTTTATACTTTGTTAAAAATTTAATTGTGTACATGGATATTCCCTTTGTAAATAACGTTCTATTGATGTATGGGTCTGCTTTTTAATCATTTCAAATAACTATATATTCATTTGCGCATCTACCCTTTGTAGAAAAATACTTTCTATTTAGTTATGTATTTGCGCTTCTGATCAGATTCTTCCTAAATCAGTGTCAGGCACCCTATGACTTAAACTGTATCATCAAATGTGATATTATATCCCAAAACAATTCTGCTTCCTTCTTAACAAGTTTAGTACCGTGACCTTTAAATATAGTGTCACAATTTTGTTTATAAGATAGATAATGTTAAATGAGTCTATCTCTGGCTAATGATGAGCAATTGACTTCATGAATTCAGTTCAATTTACTGTCTTCGTATCATCGTCGTGAGTTTGGTCTTAGTAAATAACATTCTCACTGTAAGGAAGCAAAGAAGAAAATATTAGTAATAGTTTACGGTATAAAAATAAAATATACAATAAAAAACAAAATAATGCTTTTCGAAATCATCCTTTTTAACTGAATCTTTGAAAGTAAGAAATAAAATAATATATTTATACAGTGACACAAGAAAAGACAGGAAATTAAGTAAAATAAGAAAAAGAAAAGAAACATGGCCGAATAAAGGAGAATAAGACTAAAAAGCAGAATTGAATGATGTTTAAAGACGAACGAAAGAAAGGAAACAATGAAAGAATAAATGAAGAATTGCAGAATGTAATAACGGGACAGGAAATTGTATATCAACCTACATCGAAATAAGAATAAATAAAAGAGAAATGTGCAATGAAAACCGGGTCGGAAGGAAACAGCAATGCAGAATGGATGTTCAAGAGAAAGAAAGAAAGAAAGAAAGAAAGAAAGAAAGAAAGAAAGAAAAAGACGCTAGGGTGAAAGGAAATATTCTAGCCAATACAAAGAGCGATAGGAATAAAGAGGCGAGGAAGAAAATTAAGGAAACACAGTATAGATAAATCGGAAGAATGAAAAGGAAGCACTCAAGGATTGGGTCTGATTTAGTTATAAATGAAATCTACTTAGTCTTGTTAATGTCAAAGAAGCAATTCCTTTCATTCGTTCTGGCACCTGACACGTCGCTATAGAAATGTCTTGGCGTAGCGAATAAATGCCGCCAGACCATTGCAATTCCAATTCTGTGCAACTAACTCAAGGTTGTTCAACAATGAGTCTATAAACGTGTACGCATGATCTACCTTCGTGTAAAGTATTCAAAATACTTGTTCAATACATTCTATTCGAGACGTCTATAAAAGGCGGAACGTATTTTTCAAGGACCCGTAATAAAGATATAAACGTTGAAAGTACTTGAAT
>OZ038500.1:28425268-28487768 GCA_964036315.1 Acanthosepion esculentum | reverse complement strand
GGAGATATCTCACGTGCTGAGCAAAAATCTTTTCGGCACAATCCAGAAGATACTTGATAACAATGCGCCCGATTTTATTGCTTTATTTAAAATGTATTCGCTTCAATATTTATTCGTCTACACCAGAAATAAGGACCTACTTTCCGAAAATATTTGTCGAAATTCGGAGTCGAATAAACAATGTTCACATTTTTTATTTATTTTACTAAATGTTCAAACAATACAAGGCCCAAGTATATCTCCAGTTATAGGTTAATGAAGGAGGTTGGTTTTGGGATGTAAGAGGAGGATGTAAGTAAGGGACTATCATTATAGTTCAATAGGTTAATATTGTATTAATCAAAGTAGCATCCTGCCAGGAGAATGTTTCAGAAAATCCCACCATGGAAAGAAGCTGTCTCAGTGTGAACAGCTTCCTAATGGGATGAGAAGAAAATGAAGATGATTCGATCCTGTGTAAGTGGCTTAGATTCCTAGCTGTAAAGGTCTGAACTGGTGGAACTAAGAAATATATGTCGTCTGAATATTAACCATGGTCATTTTCATATAAATAATGTTCGACCTGTGACTATTCGCCTCTGAGAAAGAGGGTGTAGGTTTGGAAACATTATCGTTGCATATAAGAACATATTAACGTATGAGAGACTTAGACTTGAGATTTTATCAGTCTAAATAATGTAAGGCTACACAAGGTTTATTGGAAACTATACTGTTATATATTCTTAACAGGAATATAATACTTATCTATGAAGATTGAAATAACGAAGGGACACTGAAAATTTGCAAACCGAAAAGAAGGCTAGATTTTTTCGGTTCAACACCAAATAGACAGAATATAAACAAAGCTGGTTTTATTCACTCGCATAAAATAAACATTATGATTATCGATATTGTGTTCTGAGTTACTGGAATATCAAAATATCGAGAGATAAAAACATGAAAAGAAATATTTTATGAATTATACATGTAAATAGATGCGAAGTGCGATAAATGGAAAGCGAGCGATAAAATGCTGATTGTGTAGAGATTTATGACTGTATGAGTTGTCTATTTAGCATACATGTTAGTGAATGCATAAAAAAGGCAGACATGAAACATACACGTACTTACAACATGGACATCGACAAACATACAAATAGAGATATACACAAACGTGTACTAAAACTGAAATATGTCAACCGTTTTTTAAACACTACTGACAGTAAATATAATCAGATCTATCTATCTATCTATCTATCTATCTGAGTTTGCTAATTATCTATCTATCTATATATACAGCCTCAAAAGAAATAAAGGAAAGGAGAAATGTATGTGTTTTTGTTAATGTATGTGTGGTCTTTAACTATGAAAAAGAACTAAACAAATATGAATATGTAAAAATATACTTTGTATATCTACACTCCAATTTACATTAAACTTATTGGACCCATATATATATATATATATATATATATATATATATATATATATGTGTGTGTGTGTGTGTGTGTGTGTGTATATACATATGTGTGTATATATATATATATGTGTGTATATATATATATATGTGTGTATATATATATATATATATATGTGTATGTATATATATATATATATATGTGTATGTATATATATATATATATATATATATATATATATGTGTATGTATATATATATATATATATATATATATATATATATATATATATATATATATCAGTGCTCATCAGTGGGATTAGACATGCCATTACTTCAAGACAGGAACGAAAGTCAATTGATGTCAAATTAGACGTGTTTCGATCCCAGCTTGAAGCAATCGCATGACTAGCCACATTGATGAGCTGTGATACAGAGTCTCTTGCCCTTAGGCTATCAGCGCACACAGATGAAAAAGGGAATTTTTAATACATATACGAGTTATAAGCATTAATGTCTACCTGAGTGCTCTATTCATAGCGAAGCGCGTTTAGCATTAATTAGTAGCAACCGACAAATTCCTTTTCTTCCAATGTGCTCAATATATATATATATATATATATATATATATATATATATATATATATATATATATATATATATATATATATCCCTCTCTCTCTCTCTCTCACCATATATATATATATATATATATATATATTTCGGCAGCAATTTTTCATTAATGCATGTTTCATTAAAAAATATAGACAAGTTTTGTCTGTTTATTTTAAGTAAGTTCCTTTCATATTGTCTGATAAGCTTAATCACATTATCGTTGAAAGATGAAAGAAAAACACCATATTGACAGATGTTTGAATCCAATCTAAGCTTTCGGCTTACATAAGCCATTATCAAAGATGACAGTTTTAATAAATCAAGCAACACATATAGGAAATGGTCCGCCCTTGCTGTTTGAATTAACTCAAAGTAACGACAAATACTTATTTACGAGCCAAGGAAACGAAATTTACTTAAAATAAAAACTTGTCTATATTATTTAATGGAAAATGCATTAATACCTGTGTATATATATATATATATATATATATATATATATATATATATATATATATATATATATATATATATATATATATATATATACGCGTGTGTGTGTTGTGCGTATATATTTATGTATGTTTGTTTTGTGTATGTATTTATGCTTGTATGTTTTTGCGTAGGTATTTTTGTATGTGTTTTGATTGTATGTATTTACGCATGTGCATGTATGTTTATGTGTGTGTGTGTGCGTGCATATTTATTTATGTATGGGTGTGTGTATTTATTTATGTATCGTTATATATAAATATAGATAGATAGATAAAGATATATGTATATAGATCGATTAAGACTTAAATATATACACGTGTGTATATATATATATATGTATATAAACATATATATGTATATACATATCTATACATATATATATATATGTATATCTATTATATATATATATATATATATATATATATATATATATATATATATATATAGATAGATAGATAGATAGATAGATAGATAGATAGATAGATAGATTCGAAAAATATCATTAATATAGCGTGTAGCCTTTTGTATAAGTACATACAAAGAGATCTAGAGAAACTATTTTTCGAATCAACGAAAAATCGCGTAAAAAACCTCTTCTTGATCAAAGAAGCGAATCCGCTTCAACGGGAGTGTTCCATGGAACATTGGGTTTTCAACGATATAATCCAAAACCCAAATATTAAGGTTCAAATATATTTACAGTGTGCAAGCAATCCGTACAGTAACTTTCATCATTCCATTTCCTGTCCCTTTTTATAGTTTGATCAATCTACCGGCAAAAACACAACCATCATTTTTCTGTAAATAATGTCGCTTCTGCTGTTCGGATTTCAACGAATCTTCCTTTTTTACCTCCATTTCCAGAATTTTTGTTACATTTAATATCCTTAGTTACCATCGTAGTTCTTCAAATCCATACGGGGGTGGTACCACCTGTTAGGGTCCCAGCTATGAGTAAATTGGTAACCCCCAAACTGCGTTCCAAACATTATGATTAGCTTTTTCTTCCGCTTGTGTTGTTAGGCGTCGCAGGGAGACACTGTCGACTGTCAGCGCAAAAGCGATTGGCCTGGGGGAGAGATATCTCGTGGACTCTGAGAGTGTCTTCCACTGAGTTGCTCCAGCGTCTTCTTGGTCTGCCTTTCGGTCTCCAGCCAGAGTACCTGAGAGTGTATGCTCGTAGGGCTGGTTGGTTTATAGGCAGGTGTCCCAATTACCTGATCTTCTGTCGTCGATCATTGTATGATTGGTATTACTCCTACCATATCTCTTATTGTCTCATTCCTGATCTTGTCTCGCCTGTCCTTGTTCACTGCTTTCCTCAGGCATTTCATCTCACAAGTGATCAGTTGCCTCACAAGGGTTTTTGTTAGGTGCCGTGTCTGGCACTGGTATGTCAGCGTTGGTCGGAAAATGGCATTGATGAGATTTGCCTTAGTGCTCATAGAAATGCTAGGATGTTCTAGAAGAGGAACAAACTGGTAACACTATATAGATTTTCTAGAAAAAAAACAGTAATTCCTGAAATATATATTATCAGCAATATATTTGACTATTGACACGTTTCCTCTTTACAAAAATAAGGCGAGGAAACCTGATCTCATACAAACTGATTTATTACAAAGAATAAATATTCTATTCATACGAATCTATTTTAAAAATCTTGTCGGTATTAAATAACCCACTGAGGTTGATATGCCGTAAAACAAACCAAACTCAAATCCCTACTGCTCAATTCTCACTGTCCAGTTTTAAAAATGTCCAACATCGTTTTCCGCAATCTTGCGGGAGAAGACACATTCTCCACTATGGTGCCTCTTCCCTAAACAAGCAACATTTCAAGCGGGAGAAGACACATTATCCACTATGGTGCCTCTTCCCTAAATAAGCATATTCCTAATCTAGTGCTATTTCCATGGCAAATGTGCAATGCTCAAGGGGAGCTACATTCTTCATTTTCCAGCAATTTAACATATTACAATTTAGACACGCTATAATTCTTCCACAGAGTCGAATCATCCTCATTTCCCCCAGCCCTAAACTTAAGAAGAAAGGCCCACTCAAATATTATATTCCCTAGATATGGAAGTTTTGGAATATATCCCATCGTTGTTGCTATGCTGAATCCTAAAATTTTAAAGTCTTCAACTCAAAGCTCAGTCTTTATCTCTCCACATAATCTTCACTCCTACCATCTACCCTTCCATTCATATCGCACAGAACATTCATAGTTATCATTCTAAGAGTTACCCTCGGTCTTGAATGGGATTTAAACTTTGTATTCGATGAACCGTAGTATTCAAATATAGTAAAGCTCTAAAGAACTGAAACTTTCTTCGTTTACTTTCTGTTCTTTCATCTAGACCTTTAAGAATATCCACATTTGGCTGAACGCGTCAGTACTATCGTCATATCCGTATTTATACTATGAGGAACAAACACTCAGAAGGATGTTTTCCGAAACACTACCATCTTGATCTCTTCAAATCTAAAGTTAAGCTTTATCTTCCCTATATAGCGTAATGAGCTGAATTTCTTTCATTCTCTTACGCTCATACAACACCGCAAAGAAACCCTCTAACTTGATTGTATCTTGGGCTTTGCATTGGGTTAGCATTAGTATTAAGCACCGGTCAAGGGACTCAGTCTATGGTGTTATTTAACTGATAACATGTGCAAAAGATTTGGAGATATATGAAGAGAATTTAATATACTCAGGCAGGAGGAAAACTTACTTTATAACATCTCCTATATTACCTTATGGTAGACATTATTAAATAAAGAATGGGAAGCGGTGTAAAAAAAGAAAAATGGCGGTCACAGCCGTCATTTCTTATATCAGATGCGTTCTAATTTCAGGATTGTTCCACAGGGAAAAATCCTAAATAGCTGATTTGAGATTTTGGTGTCGTAATAATTGTGACTGCAATCCTGAGGCCTTGCAGTAGAGATTAAACTCATTGGAAATAGAGCGAGCAATAAATAAGACATTAAAAACGAACGTGACCAGCGGAGCGAGAACAATATACCTCCACTGATAAAATTACATGTTTCAGTTCAGTTCCACCAGTTATATTTTGGAATACAGTTTGATATCCTTAAGAAATCGTAGGTTATTATATGGATTAATATGATGAAACAGTCTTTTTTCCTTTTGGTTGTTTCATTTTGTTTAGAGGAATATCAACCTCTATAGGTTATTTAATATCAAAATCTAACTATTTTGAACACAATTCTATGGCATCAGCAACGATTAAAATGTATTGCTAGCTATTTTTTTTATTATTGTTGGTGATTCTGCTTTAAAAATGTATTGCTGGTAATTGTGCTGTAAATGTGTATCGTTGATTTTTTTTTATATAAAAATATATGGCTGATATTTTAACTATAAAAATGTATTTTAAATTCTGATATTGTTATATTTTTGTTTGCGGAGTCATTATTTTCCCATAGATTGGACCCTAATTGGTGCTACCACTCAGGTGAGGGTGAACCTGGAAATATCAAAAATAAAGCGGTGGTTCCACACTCCCCAAAACACCCAATCTCCTGATAAGAGGCCTTGATGTCAGATGTATTTTATCGTCTAGCCCATGTGTTTTGTTGATCTGTACCCACAAAGCAACAGTCATTAATAAGTAAGGGATATTAGTCCAGGATTTAATAGTTATTTCCCTTTTATATGAGCTTTTCTCAGCCTCTTTGTGGAAGAGACAATGTAAGTGAACAAATGAGAATGAAATCAAACACACAATTTTAAGAAACATTATATTCCGCAATAAATTAGGAGTGCTCTTCAGAAGGCCAAACGGGCTGCAGTTATCCGAAAAATGGTTTAGAGATTTGCCACATACACTGGATCGCATGATCATCATGCCCTTCGTATTCCTTTCGTTCGAAGAAGGTTAAAAACTGACATATTTTCAACGATAAGCAATTCTTGTTGGAACAGATACAAGAGAGAATGATTTACCAATCACTACAATCTTAATTTCTTCAAGTCTGGTGTAAACAGTTCTATATCCCACATATTCTCATAATTTGCAATTACTTCCAAGTCTAATGCCCATATAACAACTACATTCAATACACTTTTACATCGAATGTTTCTTGGACCTTGTATTATGCGAAGAGTTATAATTTTTTCTGTGCTTGCAACCCATAGTCATGGGCTTTTAAGCAAATCTAATAAACATTTTTTATAGATCAAGGAAAAAAGGTTTTGAATCAATGTACTTCCAGTCGATTGCATTGACTCTCCGAATTGCTCATAACAATATATTTAAAGTTTCCATGACAAACTGCACCCTTAATACGCCACGAAACGCAAGCCATTAGATTTCGTTTTCTTGATTTTCGTATACCATAAGCCTTATTTTATTGACGAGCTGAATAACTTTATCAATAACACACTTTCATTCATTAGTAACGGTCTTTCCCAGAAATGACAAAGCAATGTTAACTGTATTTAAATTGAGAATCGGGCGGTTCATACGGAATCCATTAACTAAGATTTATTACATTACTGAATTTTTGTAGGGAGATATTATATATATATATATATATATATATATATATATATATATATATATATATATATATATATATACATATATATATATATACATATATATACACATATATATACATATATATATATATATATACATATATATATACATATATATACATATATATACATATACATATATATATATATACATATATATATATATATACATATATATACATATATATATATATATATATACATATATATATATATATATATACATATATATATATATATATACATGTAATTGTCTATATTTTTGGGATGAGGGGTTTTCACTATGGATTTCGTTAATCGGACTGACTTCCTCATCTTGGTTGCTTTCCTCACAACGTTTCGGCCGTCTGATCCTCCGGCCTTCTTCAGGTGCATCTCGAACTCGGGAACCGTCGGTCTGGAATTTCGAACCCAACCCTTTATTGTTAAGGGGGTACCATGTTCTCGTTCCATTAAGGCCATCGCTGCTGCTACTACTGCTTGACGCCATCGTTGCTGCTGTTGTTGCTTCTATTATCGTTGTCACCGCTCTTGTTTGTTGCTGCCACTGCCATTGGACTCTCTGTCCCCGTACGTGTTAGCACTTCTCCCCAAGATTTCGTTTCGATCGGTCAATATATGGCTATTTTAGAGAGTTTAAAGGAAGGACGGACGGAGTAACTGAAATATCAAAATCTTTATAGAGGGTTTGATGGATAAATTGTGTAAGTTACGCAAAAAATGAATATAACCTTTCCCGCCAAAGATTGAGTCTTGGATTTGTTTTTTGCTGGCGAGCCAGGATGTTTCCACTATATACACTTTTTTTTTGGATTCTGAATCATGCTGATCAACCAACGTTTCATCTCCTGTGAGTAATTCTGTTTAAGAATATTCGTCTTCATGCAAAAATTAATCACGTGAACACAGTACTTCAACTATAAGCACGCATCCGCAGAAGGCACTGTGATATAACTAGAAGATATATTATGGCGAAAGTGCGAATAATTTTTGACTTACCTTTGTAAAATAAAGATGTTTGAAGAATTGAAAAATGCACAATTTAATAAGATTTTCGAATGTGAATATTTAAAAAAGTAACTGGTGAATTGTTGGCGTGAAAGCAGAAAGTAATTTACGAAAGATTCGAGTAACTAAAATGTTAATTAATGGTGATATACGTCTGGTGTTCTTTAGTTCGACTTTTTTAAAATCCTTTAACCGCCGTGTCTACTTCAGTATATTTGTGTAGATGTATTGATAAAAGTATATGAATGTCTTTTCACAAAAGACAAGAAAAATTAAGTCGCGATTTGAGATTCAAATCTTTGCTTAATTAGTCTTTAAATGACGATGTAAATGTTTGCTTTCTTTTCTTATTTGTTCTGAACACGAACCTGAAGACGTGACACTTGTTTATTTGATCGATGTAAGTCTATTAAGAATGTCGAGATGTCATCTCTTAATCAAGTCAGCCGAACATTTCAGTGCAAAAGCTGCCAACAACAAAGAACATTAAATAGGAACCGAGGAATTTTCAAAACCTATGTTAATAAGTCATCTGGGAAATTAAGCCGTGATATATAACTGAGATCATCGAAATTATAGAAGTTTGACATTTATTATCAATTCTGTCGAGCTGGAAAACGTATTCTTTCTTCTAAAAAATCTCGGCATTAATTAATTATTTCCATTCAATATTTTTAATATTTGCCAACGTGGATATATTACAAGGTAATCAAAAAAGTTCTGTCCGTTTTTAAAGGAAAAAAAAGAAAACACTTCACAGTATGTGTAACTTATATTTTGTCTTCGAAGTAATCGCCATCGGCATCCAGCATCTTTTCCCAACGTGTCTCCAGCTGTTCAATGCCCTTGCGGTAGAACTCGGAGGTGGGGGTTGACGTAAAGAAGTCCGTGAGGGCTTTGCGCAAGTCTGTTTCATTGGTGAAGGATTTCCCACGAAGATGAATATCCAGGGAGTGGAAGAGGTAGTAATCGGGTGGCGCAAGGTCAGGTGAATAAGGTGAATGGCACAAAGTTCCCACCCAAGTTGCTGTATGGTATCCCTGACCACTTGCGCGACATGCGGCCTAGCGTTGTCATGGAGAAAAAGCACACCTTTGCGATTCACCAGTTCTGGCGCAATACTTGTTGCATACGTTTCAATTGCTGCGAGTATAGGTCTCCAGTGACCGTTTGGCCCGTTGGTAGCAGTTCATAATGAACCACTTGACGACCTATCCGCCAGACAAAACATAATCTTGCGTGGGTGCATAGGCCGTCTTGCGGTGTGAGGGACAGCATTCTGAGGAGACAACCAATGTCTGGAACGGTTGGGAGTTTCGTACAGAATCCACTTTTCATCACTGGTAAGCACTCGATTGAATAAGGATGCGGTACGGTAGCGAGAAAGCTGCAATACGCAGGCTGCCACTCGTTGTCCCTTGTGGACCTCCAACAGCGTTTGCGGAACCCACTTGCTCAGTTTGTACGTCTTACCTAGGCTGTACAGGTAAAGTCTAACGGTTTCATCGGAAACGTTGAACTGTCTTGCAAGTTCACCATACGTTAGACTATTGTCCTCTTCAATGACCACCTTCAGGACTCCGTCATTCAAGACCTGTGGACGTGCACTGCGAGGCTCATCATGGAGAGACAAATCTTTCGACTTGTATTTTCGAAACCAACGCCTTGCAGTACGTTCATCCACAAAACTATCCCCAAACGCTTGACATATGCAGCGACTTGAGGCAGCTGATGATAAGCCCACTTATAAGTCGTAATCAAACAGCTCCGAACGAGATACTTCCATCCTTCTCACAGCTCTCCGGCTTATAACTAATGGCCGGGCACGGTGCTCGTGTTTTTTTATAACGTCTGATGTTCCTATTTCCGGCTGTCCGAATTTTAAAACAATTGCTACACGCATTCCGTATATATTTCAACATCATTCAATGACTAATCAAAAAACGGACAGAACTTTTTTGGTTACCTTGTACTTTTAGTAATACGACATCAATGTTTTTTTTAAACGCCAGCATTTGCTTTGGTGAGCACTTTGTACTTTTGACCATATATTTTTCAAATTCCTTTTCTGGCATAAAGAATTCGTTTTTAAAGCAATCTAACTGTGGTTTGTATTTATACCTTATTTACGTACTTGCTCTTTATACGTTAATGAGTTTAATGGTGGCGGGGTGTTCGACTAGAAATTAATTTTGAAAGGATATTAAAGAAATCTTACAAGGACTCGTGTTCTTGGAATGTGAGGTTAAGTGGTTGATTCTGAGATGTGAATGGCGAAACAACCGATCTTGCATTTCTAAATTTCCTTTACACCTATTTCAAATCATTTTTAATCAATCAGATCGTAATCGATAGAAATAATCGTCTGATGATAGCTTGAGCGTGAAGCTCGAGTTACGAATAATCATCATTTCATAGGTTTAACGTTGGTAAGCATTTTTTGTTCGGTCTTGGTAATCTGGTCTTCGAGCACTTTTGTTTACTGTGGAGGCAAGTCTGCTTTTAGGCCTTATTTTTCTTTTTCTTTTTTCAGTTTTGTCGGTTTTATTCGAGACTGCATCGTGAGAAAACGGTTAGGTTTCGGCAAATTGTCCGATGGTTCCACCAACGATTTTATATATATATATATATATATATATATATATATATATATATATATATATATATATATATATATATATATATATATATCAGCGCAAAATTTTAAACATAATCTCTTATTCAAGAAAGTAACGTTTCTCGTGATTGTACTGTTATATTTTGGCATCGAGAACTTTACCGGCATGCATATCTAAATTAAGTAATATGTTTAAACATGCCTTTGCTCCAAGGCCTTTAATTTCATTTCGTATCGTAATAATATTAAATGATTTAATAAACAATTTATCGCGTTTCATTTAATACATTCATAGACTATGTTAGTGGGGTCACCTCTAGGTGGTGTAATGGTTAGCTGGTTTGTCTCGCTAGAACAATTACGACAGATTAATGAGTTCGATCCTCACTGCTTTTCAAATTTTCGGCCCAATGCCATATCTAAGCTGTGCTTGGAAAATCTCCATAACATTGTTAGTGGAAACACTTTGCAAACTGCAGTAGGAAATACACTTAGACATTGTTTTATTTAGACGTGTGTTGTTTCTTTCTAATATTTATAACATTTCCTACTTTGTAATCCTTTTTAGTTGACTATGTGAGCGCTAACCTTCTCAGATGTTTATGTATTATTTTTATCGCGTGGTCGTGAGTGTCAGTTCTTGGGTCATTCATCATTTCTGTATTAATAGAAATAAGATTACATTACAACTAAGAAAAGTTAAATATTATGAAATATGGCTCCGTATAGACAACTTAATGTTGTATAAACAAACCTTTGGAATTGAATAAATGTTTATATTAGAGACTTAGATAATGTTAACATATAACAGAAACACAAGAAATTCAGAGTATGGAACGGCTGTAATGAAGACGGGGACACAATATGGAATAAATCTATGTAGAGGTCTCCTACTTCTTTATATCGTAATACAGACAGAGATGTAAATTGCTTTACTAATTATCAGTGTGACAAATGATTTTTCATGTGTTTTTACATGCATTAGAAACGTACATAATAATGAACAATTGTCAATGAATGCCAATTGTTCTACTTTATGTAACGTACTTTGAGTGAATACGTTGGTATGAACATATATTTTTATTTGCTTCGTTACAGTTTCCAACGTTTCACGATATAGGATCTTCGTGGGATCTTTTCTGATAATTCATCCCAAATGATATAAAGTTACATATCGTAAATATTAATTCACCCCAATAAATTATAAATTTTAAATCAAAGTTTATTTTTGCATTTTGTATTAAATGTTTAGAACTCTTGAAATTATAACTTTTAAGTTGAAGTTTGTTTAATTAACCTCACAACAAATCCAACTCTGAATGAAAAATAACCAAACCAAAAATCAAGGAGTTATAAATATTTCGGATGATATTCGATGTAAATACAAGGAACTTTTTACAATTTAAAAAAAGGAAATAATCTATTTTTGGCTTGTTTATGTGGTCGTGCCTTTCAGTTCATGCGTCATTCATCTTTTCTGTGTTAGTAAAAAGAAGACTTACAACTACGGATAAACGAACAAAAGTTAAATATTACGAAATAGACAAACTTAATGTGGCATAAACTACCCTTTTGGATTGAATAGATGTTTATATTAGAGACTTTGAGAATGTTAACATATAACAGCACCAGAAGAAGTTCGGAGTATGGAACGGCTGTAATGAAGACGGGGAATCAGTATAGAAGAAAGCAATGTAGAGTTCGTCTACTTCCTTATATCATAATTCAGACAAAGATGCAAACTTCTTGTTTCCTCTTATTCACTAACACATGGCTTTACAAATTATCAGTGTGACAAATGATTTTCATGTTGTTTTACATGCATTAAAAACGTACATAATAAAGAAAAATTGTCAATGAATGTCAATTGTTCTACTTTATGTAACGTACTTTGAGTGAATACGTTGGTATGAACAGGTATTTTTATTTGTTCTGTTACAGTTTCCAAAGTTTCAGGGGTTACACTCAATCCATATTTGTTTGATTTTGGGATAAATGTATAAATTGAAAATAGAAATTTAACGTCCCTCCAATGCATTATGTGATCGTTATTCTGTATTTATTTATTTGATATCATTATCGCTACACATGCAACCGGTGAAAAAGATTCTTGAATATTAGTTTAACACGATATGCAAAATTAATATTGATCATTCCTTTTAAGGGAATTTATTCAGTTAAATAGATTCTTTAATGTAACTTTCTCTAATCTGGAAAGCCGGTCGCGTGCCTCGGTAAGCCGAACTGATTTTTTTCACAATACACTCATCTATCAAAATAAGGACCTTGTCTCTAAATAATATATTGCAGACAGAAATTGCAATCGAAATGGTTTCATATTGCATACCAAATAGAGGTTGATATGCCGCTAAACAAAAACAACCAATCAACCAACATTACATACCAAGTTGAAAAGTGTATCTTCGTTAATGACTTCTGTTATACAATTGTATAAATATCCACCCAAAATTGAATTAAAAAATATATATATGTCAGCTGATATACTTTATTAAATAATTAGTGTAATTTCAAGAGTATACTTTTCCATCGACCACTTATATAGCATACACTTAATATTTTAAGCCCTGCAATGAAATTTAAATTCTCCCATTTTATCCCAATGCGTTAGACAGTGAATGTTGAAATATTACGTATTTAGGATTATATTTTGAGCGCCAACGGAATTACCGCAGTGCTGTTTTTTTTTGTCTGGGGAAAATAAATATAAAATTATAGACAGAGTTTAAGACTTTTGCAAGAAAGAACTCGTGTATTTTCATATTAGCCATTTACAAATTTGCTTGAAAAAAAAATTATTTATATTTTCAGAAACATCCTCAAAAATAAATTTGTCAATAGGATTCCATTTTATTATTGTTATTAACTTTTCTGCCAGACTCTGACTAAAACAAAATATAGAATAACTTTCTCAGTTCTTTATTCTTGTATGCAATTTATGGCAACAAAATCATACTTTTCTGTCGTAATTAAAACAGAACCTAGGCTAGTAGAGTAGCGATCCATTTATATTCTTAAATTTTTTTATGAGAAAAAGATAAAGGATATTAGACATTATATACAGCAAAGTTTTGTTGGTTGCCTTGAGACATTAATATATCTTCGATTATTAATATAAGGCAATAGACCTAAATGGTTTTAGAATGTTTTAGATATGTTGACTAATGTGTGAATGCAATATTTCATTCGTAGTATGAAAATAGTGTCGAAAGTGATTGCGTTGAGGTAATTTTCCTTATGGGATTACCTTGAAACAATTTAAACTGGAATATATTGCAGATTTGTTAGTTTTAAAAGTGATTCTTATATACTAAAATATATTTTACCAACTATATTTAATATATTTCCAATTTTTGTTTGTCTGTATTTCATTTTTAGTAATATATTCGACTCAGCTGATTTACTTTATTGAATAATTAGTGTAATTTCAGAAGTATACTACACCATCGGCCAATTTATCTAACAACTTAAACTTTATATTTTACGCCTTGCAATGGAAATTAAATACACTTATTTTTATTCCAATTCCAATAATCAGTAATTATATAGTATTACGAATTTAGGTTATATTTTGAGTGGCAATAGTTTCTTCAATGATCTGGGAAGATAATTACATAATAGGCCTAGTTTAAGATTTATGAAAGAAATAATTACTTATTCCATATTGTCTCTTTCCAAAAAAGCTTATTAAAAATAGCAATGACGTGTGCCACTATAAATATTCTCCCATGAATGTACTTAAAGAACTGTCTATTTTATAAATATTCTAAAGATAAATATTTAAGAAACCGCGTCAAATGTGGCTACGGCTCATCAGACATGGATATAAATCTGGTTGAGCTTGACCTTGAGTAGGCATAATATTCGCCCCTAACCTCCAAAAGTAACTCTACGAGGTACATGCCACAATGCTAAGAAGCATAATTATATAAACATTTCATTCGAAGTATATAAATTATTAAACATATTGGCATGAAATCTGCAGAAATGCTTTTCTTTGCGTTTGGCCTCGTAAGGATTCACGTGTAAATCGGATTCGTGTAGATTGTCTCTTCGACTCTGTATTGTCTCGGAAGTCATGTTGGGTAAAGTCTCACGTAGAAGGACTTGTTCATGTCAACCTGTATAAATCTGTACATCGACATTGAATCTTGAACGATTTGCATGGCAGACAGTTCAAACAGAATGCAAGCTGTTTTGAAAATTGTTACAGTTCACTGATGACATTCTCCTGACCTTGTCGTCGTCAGAAATATGGAACACATATAAAGGTTAAAAATACCGGTATATGCAACGAGCAATTATCATTGGACACGTTTTATCTGAATGATTGGATCTATCTTAATTATCATAGTCTCTTTTAGACCGTGGCGATTTTCAGTCTTCAGTCGATGAATATGGAAGTTGGATGTTATTTAACTTTGCGTATATTCTTAATAAGCAACTACTTTCACATTTGTTGTCTTAAATGCCACGACGTAGAGACTGCTGCCCAGTGAGAAATTGAAGTGGCTTCGATGGCAACTTTTAGGAAACAGTGCGAACGAAAATTTTAAATTGGATTCAACATAAATACGAAGCATTATTTTCTCTTAAGAATATTTACATTTAGCATATTTTATTCGCGTTTCTGCTTTTATTGAAACAGTAACTGATACAAAAGTAGGGAAAATGGCCAAGCGCTAAATAATCCTTGGTGATATGTGCAACAGACCAGATGCTATTATCTCATTCTTGGAAGCAATTATTAGGTGCAGACAAGTTTTACATTATTGCAGCATGCACAACCGTGATTGGCGAAGAATTTCGGTTGCACGTCTTATATCAAAAGTGAATTAACAAATATATAATGATAACGACAGCAGACATGATATCTGACTCCATATAATCACGGGGTATTGGCGCGATAGAGTCAAATAGACCGACTTCTTGGCTCGTTTCCAAACCCAATCATGTATCTGAGGAGTAACTATAACGGGAAAGCGTGGCAAGTTGCCCGCTTGTTGTCCAGAAACGTAAATAGTAAAGAATAGGTCTTTTTGCTCGACATGACTAACGTCATATCCCTTTCCTTCCTTCGAGACCTTTATGCTGAATTAAATATACACATGCATAATCTCATTCAGAAGAGAACGCATACTCATTTAATAACTTCAAGAGATAAAATATGAGAAAAATGTATTGTGTGTCTCTCTGTGTGTGGGATTATGAAAGAAAGACATCGTGAGAAAGGCGTATAAACACCCATTATGTAGAATATATTTATTGATAAGAAAGCACAATAATTTGAACAGCTGTTCTCAGCAATCAAGGCGGGTGACTTCTAAATGAAAGAAATTGATCAATTGTACTGCGGCTTCTGTCCAGGGAGGAAAAGAACAAAATTGCTAAGAATCCATTCATTCTTTTTATTCCTTTTTGCACACTGACAATTTTCTTTTACTGGCAATCTGTCTTTCTTTCGTCTCTTTCTTTCTTTCGCCTCTCTATTTCTTTCTCTTGTCTCTTTTGTTCTTCTCTCTCTGTTTCTTCTCTCTTTCTTTCTTTCTTTCCTCTCTATCTCTCTCTTTCGTCTCTCTCTCTTTCTTTCGTCGTCTTCTCTTTGCCTCGCCTCTCTCACTTTCTCCTTACGTCCACATCACACTGAAACACCGGTTCCCGCACGATCACCGAAGTTAAGCAACATCGAACCTGGTCAGTACCTAGATGGGTGAACGTTTGGGAATACCAGGTGGTGTAATTTGGGATTTTCTGCTGGTGTAATTGATAATGATTTTGAATTTTTTAATCGGATTTTCAATTCCGGTTAGGTTCGTTATATTCACTTACGCGCAATTACCCTTGGGGAAGGTATGATGAATCCACCTCTTCTCTCCCGAGCTATAGGTTAATTAGTAATAAACATATCACTTAGACCATTATTATCTAAAAAAAAAAAATCAAAAATCAAATAAAATTGGGCACAAAATATTGAGATTTTAGCATTAAAACATAGAGATTGATATGCCGTGAAACAGAAACAACGAACGGTATTTTCCTCTGATTTTGTGTCTCCATCCTGCATCTTTCTCTCTCTCTCTCTCTCTGTGGCTCATTCTCCTTTTGTAGTCTCATTCTCTCTCTCTCTGTCTCTCGCAAACTCTCCAGTTGTCGTTACCTCGCACCCACCTCTCTTTCTCTGTCACACATCCAATTCGGCTCTCTCTCTCTTTCTCCCCACCCCCATTCCTCCTCTCTCTCTAGCCCACTCCGGTTGTCTGCCTCTCTCTCTCTCTCCCTCTCTCTCGCACCCACACCTATTCTTTCTCTCTTTCTCTTACACCCTCTATTTGACTATTTCCCTCTTTTTTCTCTCTTTTTGCTTTTGTCTATCACTCTTACTATTTTCTTTTCTTTTTATCAATTTTTGTTCAATTTCTTTTATTTTTATTAATGTATCGATTTTACTTTTACATTTTATCTTTTGTTTTTTTTCTTTTTTGTGATCTCATTGATTCCTTTTGTTCATATATCTCCCTTGTTTTTATTCTTTGTTTTCCCTTTATTTCCCTTGACTCTTCCTTAATATTCTGCAACATTTCAGCCTTTCTTTCATTATAGAGCTTCTTTGGAATTTGTTTTTATTAATATATTCATTTATATTCTCTTCATTCTGTTTGATTTCTTCTTTATGGCGGTATCTCTCTATACATCTCTATATATCTGGTACTTTTTCACCAGATATCTATATCTCTCTCCCTTTCCATGTTTCTATATATTTCTTTTCCCTTTGAATTTTCATTCATAAATTTGCAACATTAATCCTTTTCAGTACCTGGCTGTTCCAAAGGAATATCAAAACGAAACCTACCGAAAGGATACAATAATATCCCTCATTAAAATAAATCCACCTCAGAAATCGCTCTACTAGACAAGGTACTTCAAAGCTGTAATTATATCTGCAGGTCACGTCTTCGGAAATGACCAATGATATTGATATATATTGGATTTACTCAAATAGCCTGACTTTTGCTCTTAAGACTGGCGACTGTTATTAGCTTAAGATTAAATTATTTTATAGATATGAATATATTTATATTATACGAGTTTTTGCATATGGTTCGACTCTCTCTGTGAACTATCACTTCAGGATATAGGTGCTAATGGCTATCCACTACTTCCTATTTGCTATGAGCAATGTGTATAGTATTACTATCCCTCTCAATCTCTGTGCTGCCATTCATATATATATATTAGCCCATTTCACCCTAAGGAAGACGATGATGCTACTAAGACGGAAAGGGTTATTATTGCGAGTGGAAGAGAATTAGACTATGTTGTAAGAAAAAAGACAATAAAAGAAAACGTTGCAGAAAGAGAGAAGATGGTGATTGGTGATGTATTGTACTTTTTTGGAGATAGTAAGTAGCAGGGAATCATGAAACCGGAAGAGAGTTTCTCAGGAGTGAAGGGCGAGAAAAATATTTGAACAGAACTTACGTTTATAACTAGTTATTTAAACATTAAAAAATACGAGACCTAGTTGCCAGTCTAGGAGTACGTTCAAATTCATGCGATAGATGTACCAAGGAGGAAAGCAATACGTATTTTGATTAATACAAACATGTGGCACAAGGCCAAAATGGGGTGTATGGAAAGGCTGGTCTTCAATCTGACCAAAATGTAGCATAGTATTCCTTACACCAAAACAACACATTCTTACTTAACATTCTTACTACAGCCAGCCTAATACATCAATATCTCTATCCTAATTAGTTCCCATATGTACAGTTTGTCTGTGGTGGGTGGGGGATAAAAATAACAAAATTTGCCAAAGAGGAAAGCAATATTTATTTTGAATAATAATAAAAAGTGGCACAAAAGATGGGTGTAAAGGAAGGCTGGTCTTCAATCTCTCGTATATTAAACTTAGCTATACACGAGTACTCACCCAAAACATACCACAGTTTTCCTTACACCAAAACAACACATTCTTACGTAACATTCTTACTACAGCCGCCATAACACCCCAAAATCTCTATTTAGTCCTAACTAGTACAAAGAGGAAAGCTCATTAGAACAACTGCCACGAAACTATTTATACAAAAGGCAGAGGGAAGCCACGTCATGATTGTGGGAAAGTGTCTGAAGTCGAGATGCCGATAACATAGATAGGTTACTTACTGTTTCGTTGTAACCTACTTGTCTATAATAGGAATACCGAGTCTTATTGTCCATGCCCGCTCTCCTCATGTTTTCCAGTAATTCCAGGTGTCTCTTTTGGTTATATGTAAAATTGATCTTATTTTGTTTGAAATTCATTAAAATTTCTTAATGGCTCAGAGGTCGCATCTATTTCATGCTTAGTGTCCTTCTGTCGAACCACATCTCTGTTACTGCCTCAAGCCTCTTATTTATGTGTGAGGCAATGGTCTCGTTTTCACTGCAACATAGAAAAATTGATATTACGTAGAAATTCGGCCAGAGTTTTTTCGCTGACGAATTTCTTAATAATTTAGCGGTTTTAAAACGATATGAAAAAATGACAAGCGAAACGAGTGATAATTTTTATATATCTGTAATTTTTCCGAAGTTTCTTAAAAAACAAAAATATATGTCATTGTCTCATATATATGTATATGCATCTGGGTTTTGTTTATATAATAAATTTTATTAATGTTTATATAAAGACAAAAGGGATATTTTACCACCGGTGCATAAGATGTTCATCCTAATGAGTTTGGCCATAATTTTGATTTAAAAAAAAATCGAGTCTAATTAAAGGAGAAAAGCATTTACTAAGAGAAATATATAGAAAAGGCCTTAATAACTCGATAATCCGCAGTAAATTTAAGTTTTTACAACATATAAGCTTTCTTAGCAGATCTGTTATAAAAAAATGGCATATTTAAGAACAAAAGGGATAAAAACAAGCCTAAAACTAAAGTTAGTTTGAATATCTTCACAAAATACATTAATAAAACTGTCAGCATTCCACCTCCTTCTTGCCCATTTGTAGTCGCATCAACATAAATATCGCTTTAGCCTGTTGAAGTGCTAAAGGACGAATCGCCTAACACTTTTCTCATGGAATTCACGAAAATTTTCCTAATATATTTTATACGTAAACACACACATAATATATATATATATATATATATATATATATATATAATATATATATATATATGTATGCATGTATATATATATATATATATATATATATATATATATATATATATATATATATATATATATATATAATACAATATATATATATATGCATATATAATATATAAAATATAAATATATAATATATAAAAAATATATATCCATATATAATACTATATATATATATATAATATATATATAATATTTATAATGTAATATATATATATATATAATATATATAATTTAATATATATATATAATATATATATATATATATATATATAATACATGTATAATGCACAATATATATAATATATATAATATATATATAATGTAATATATATATATAATATATATAATACATATATAATATATATAATGTAAAAATATGTATCTAATATATATTAATATGTATATAATATATAATATAAAATAATATATATAATATATATATGCATAATATACTATATATATAATATATATATACATAATATATATAATATATAATATATATCAACATAATATATATATATATATACATAATATATATAAAATATTTAATATATATAATATAATATATATATATGATATATATATATATATAATATATATATATATATACATAATATATATAAAATATTTAATATATATATATATATATATATATATATGCGTGTGTGTGTATGTTTGCGTGTATGTATGTATTTTGATAGAAAGTCACGCGGCTGACCAGCAACGCTTCTGGCAAATAATACAAGTGGATCGAACGTTTCTTACCACCACCTGCTCGGGCTTAGGGAAATGATCCGATCTAAAATAACTGCTATTATTGAACAAAAGCCAATATATATATTAAGCATCAAAACATTTCGAAAACTTGTTTTGATTTCGTACCGCCCAGAATATTTTTATCACTAAAATAGCAGGTGTTTTGCATCATTTTCTTTTTTCTTTTTTTATGAAGCCAGATGACTTTTGAATTATTAATGTCGAACGGAATAGATGAACCGAGGATTTCTTTTCAAAAAAATAAGGATCTTATACCGATTGTAAATAGTCAAAATATTAGAATTGTTAACTTGGTATTGGTATTTATATATCATTGAACAGACACGAGAATGCATAGTAAGGCAACATATATTGCTTAAAGCGACTGAAGTAGGATGTTGCGGAGAGCTATGAAATGCCACATGCTGTTGCTGTATGGTATATACCTGATTATCTACGCAATTAATCCATTTATAGCTAGTGGGAAAATGGCTCATACGATACAGTCTCTGACTCGTAATTTCCGTTCGGTCCTCTTTAGATTTAACTCGGTCATTACCTGATTCAATGCGGTAATTCTATATCTGTGTCTTTTGTTGTATGTATATAAATATTCAAATTAATAAATAATGCCGGTGAATTAATATTGTAAAATAGTTATTCAAATAATAAATCAATAAAGTTAATGTAATTGTGTAATGGATTAGATGTTCGCTCCATATTGTTCGCAAGTACTTTCGGTAAAACATTGACCATCTTCAGGCATAGATATTATATTTTCCTAAATATCAGGTAATTCGGTAAAATTCCAAGACGAAAATGAATGTGATACTTGTCGAAAGATGTTTTATTAAAAAAGTGTGCTAGCATAAACAGGTAATAATATTTTTGAACTTGCAGAAATGTACAATTAATAAAAACAAGGATCGCGTCGTTCAACAATTGGTCAGTAATTTAAGACCAGGTAGGAGTGTGATATATATATATATATATATATATATATATATATATATATATATATATATATATCGTCCGGTTCACACGATATATATATATATATATATATATATATATATATATATATATATATATATATATATATATATATATATATCGTCCGGTTCACACTGCTACCTTGTTTTTTGAAACGGAGTAGATGTTAATCCCTTGTTTCTTGTTAGGATTATGTTTCATCTATAGTCTACTTCAACATTACACTTCTGACGTAGACGACTAAACACTGAAATTTTATTTACTATTTATTAATTTTATTTTTTAAATTTTATTCTCGATAGGAGTAGATAGGTTCGTTTACCAGACTGTTTACACTTCTTCTGTTCTATTGAAGACAAGGAGATGTTGCCCATTGTTTCATATTTCGGATTGTGTTTCCTGTTACTTTTAAAGTCCTCACTTCAGTCTTTCACATCCAGTAATCCCCTGCGTCTAGGTAGTATTATCATATTGCTTCCTTGAATTGATATATATTATATATTTGGGTAGTAATCGGTTTCTGTAGGTTTCGTAGAATATGTCTGGCAAGTAACATCTTGTAAGATTTTTTTTTAATTCAGCTTTTCTAGAGATCTTAGAATTTTGCTTGTTTGAAGACTGTGTGGAGGAATTGGCCATAGTTTTTATTGTCTCGAACGCTTTCGGCTACTTCCTTAGCTATTGTCAAGTTTCTTCATATTTTTTGTGGTAACGAAGATTTTTATTATATTTGTGTTTCCTATCTGTAGTCTGATAGTAGCAATAACTTTATTCAAGAAGTTTTTCTTCAGTTTTCAAACACGGCGATTACACTCATGCTCTTTGGGTCCTGTCACTGGATCTAACTAACGTCTTTATCCACTGTGCCATGTGTCCTTGAGGATATTTCTGGGTATTATAAATCAATTGTCTTCAACATCCATTTTTACCAGAGCTCATATTGCAATTTTTTGTTGTTATTATTGCTTTTCTCTGGCACTCCTTATTACTAGTTCCTATATTGTATTCATTTCTATGTCTGATCGGCTCAGGAGAATTTTGTGACCTAGCATATATGCTGATTCCTTAAGTTTACGAATTTTCCAATGGTGTTCCTTGTCTATGATCTCAACCTGATCCCATAGTGGGCGGTGATCTCCCTTTTCTCTCCATATATGGTCAGCCAAGCCTGATTTTTCCACTTCCCCTGGTGTTACAGCTTTCTTGAAGGCTTACCTTAAGGGGGCGGCCGGTCTCCCCTTTATATTTCTTTCCGCAGCTGCACGGACTATCGTACACACAGTCTTCAGTCATATTCTCCTCTATGGGGGGGTCTTACTCGGGAGAGATATCTCAGAAGTGTCGTCCACCTTCTGAAGTTTGTCCTGATGTTATATGGACCGCTGATCCTTTGTATTTTCTCTAACAACCCCTTAATATAAGGCACGTAGACTGTTTTCTGAGTGTTGTTGTCCTCCTCCTCTTGTACCCGCCTATTCCAGCCTGTTTGCCTGAATATTCCAACCAAGTCAAGAAGGTCCGGGCGTACAAAGACCGAAACGTTGTAATAAATATGGCGACAAAGATGAGGACAATAGTTCGAATGATGTAAATAGTATAAAAAGTATTCCATGAAAATTACCAAAAATTAACCGTATGTGCTCGGGACAATTAAAAACTGCGAGAAAGATCTTTCAGGCGCTTAGATTTAAAAAAATAGAAACTGTAAGTACAGTAGAAAAATGTATAAAAAATAATACATAAATATTCCTTTTGAATCAACATCCACATTCTATATATATATATATATATATATATATATATAATGTTAGAGAAACTTCAAGTAGTTTAAAGAAGACTAAATGAACACAAAAGTGGCATTTTAAAAAACAACACGCAGACCCTTTTGTTGCCCACCGTAACGAAACTGACCACAATTTTGACATAGGGAATGCTACTTTCATTAAAAGATAAAATAATTCACTAAGAGGTAAATGTCTGGAAAATGCCTTGACGCTAGTTCAGCCACAGTAAATTTGCGTTCAGGCCCTTACAATATATCACCATTCACCAGGGACAAAGGTGGTGGAGAGAAAACGAAAATGATACAGAAGAATTTTGTTAGATTGAAAAGCTATTCTTTCAAACATTTTGAAACTACCAGCGTCTCTCATTTCGGATGCATGTGTTGACGTGGCAAGCTCAACATCGGCCAGTCCGATGAAATTCTAACGACTGGAATTAATCACAAAACCCTTTTTTCCAATTTGTCATATTATTTTACGGTATATATATATATATATATATATATATATATATATATATATATATATATATATATATATATATATATATATATATATATATATACATATATATATATATATATATATTTATATATATAGTTCCTCTCGTTCTCCATAGAGCATTTGACTCATTTTAAGGCCAAGGACGAGATAATAGTATGAATGGGTTATTTTGATTCGCAAGCGGTCTCCAGCCGCATGTATACACACTTTTAGAATATTGCGATCCGGTTTGAATTCAAATTCATTCTTCTAGACTGGTTATCATCCAGTGTTATAGGACCTAGTCAGTTCTGCTATTTCAGCCATAGCTGTGGGGAGAACATATTGATTCAAACCTATCATGTCAGTGATTATAACGAACTTAGCTCTCAGATTCCACTAACCATTACTCCACCGTCCCCCTCTCTCTCTCTCTCTCATATATATATAATGTGTGTATAAATCCTTCAGAGGACATAACACGTCGACTAAGAAAAGTTTTTGTTTTGTCTCTATTGATACACATATATATCTCTCTATTCACACACACACATACACCCACACATACATATATATTGTAGGTTTGTTATAACTCTAAGTAAATAATTACAAAACCCTTAACATTTATTTATATATAACTACTTGTAAAAATGGAGAGAGTAAATCGTGTATTATTTATTATCTGGTGGTTATGTGGTGTTGGGGACAAGAGAGGCAGAAATACTGAGTAAAAATGAAGGATACGATAAAGAATAAGCAGAAGTATTTATAGTCTTGATCGCATGTGTTTTTTTTTAGTTTTTTTTATAGGTGTGTGAAATGAGTGTCAAGATAATTTAGTTGGGAAAATACAAGTGTCTGGGGTTTTCTTACCTCGAGATTTTTGTTTTAGTGCTAAATAATAAATGTTACTATTAAGAGCTGAAAAAGGAAAAAGAGATGAAAGTTTCGTTGACGCACGTGTTAATGTCCTCTCCGTGTTCACTGCTTTTCTGAAAGTAAGAATGTCACGTTTTGTGTGTGTAGAGGAGAAAAGTGTGTTCGATTTCCATTGGTTTAGAATGAGTTACTTAATGATAATTATAATTGCTGTAATTACTTTTTTTTATAATTATTTGGACACTATATGTCCTTTTTAAAAAATGTTATGGACACGAAAAAGGCTCCTTCCTTATTAGAATATATGAACTTACATGGCTATGAAGCCGATCAAACATACGATGTTTCGTCATAGGGAAGTAGAATATCCGAGAAATTTTCAACATCCACCTCATCCTTTTCTTTTCAAATCCTGTTGAAATAGTGTTTATTTTCATTTTTTTCCTCTTCCATAATGGGACATATCTCTAGGCATTTAAATGTCCATCTATGTTTATTCATCTTTGATTTTCTTTCCTCCTTTTAAATACCTGCTGGCATGTAACGGACAAAGATTGCAAGCTACGGACATGTCGCATTAGACAGCTGAATTTCTAGCAGCACTCTTGTTACCCGTAATGCGCATATTACCGTCATTCGTCCTGAAAATATGTATATGAATAAATACCTTCCGAGAAAAACATCTCGAACAGAATTCAACAATTTATAACAGTTTTAACTCTTTACAGACGAATTCAAGTCTGAGCAAACCAAATAAATATATTAAATTATCAATAGAAAAAATACCAATACTAATCTTGCAATACTTTATAAATTAATTCTCTACTAACTGACGAGTTAATAAATTTGGCTTGGGTTAATATTAGTTTGGTATTGACGTCGAGCTTTCCAGCTTGTTGGAAATTTTATTCTGTGGTTTCTCTCTTTAAGAACTCTAATGCCTCGAATTAACATCGTTTTAGTATTTTACCTACTATTGGAATATTACTAGAGGCTCTGATCAACTTCAAACTGATTAATCGTCTCACTTCACATAGCCTTCTTTCGGATAAACAATATGGTTTTGGTTTCCCTAGGTCAACCGCCGTTATTGCTATGGTTATTACTTAATTTGTCTATCAGATAAAGACGCCGAGACTCGTGCTGTGGTTTCAGATATCTCGAATGCCTTTGACTGGGTTTAGCCTTCTCCACAAGCTCAACGGCTATGAACTCTCTTGTCGAATATTTGATTTAATCCAAACCTTCTTAACAAATCGTGTAATAATGTTAGTGTTGAACGACCACAATCTTTGACCATTTTGCTCCAATGGGAGTGTTCCCCAGGGGTCTAGACTTGGATCTACCCCATTCCGAATGTCATCAGCTCCAAATAGCTCCGAATATTTGCTGATAACACTACCATCTACCACTGTCTTAAGAGTAATTCCGAAAGTTCCCGTCCTGGGCATGACGATAAACTTCATCCGACAGCAAGGCCTCTGATCAGGTTTGAGGAGCGTGGAACCACCTTTTCATTGCTGATGTTCCCAGGTCCACCCTGACTCGTGGTGGTAGCACGTATTAGGATCGCATCTATGGAAACATAGTTAACCCCTAAACTGAGGTCAAAACGTGTAAAAATAGATATTAATACCAGCAATATACGCTTGTAAAAATTTATTACCAGCAATTAATTTTTCAAGAATAAAATTATTATCAACAATAGACTTTTGCAAAAAAATATTACCAGCAATACATTTTGAAAAGATATTACCAGCAATACATTTTGAAAAGATATTACCAGCAATAAAAATCTTATTGGCATTAAATAACCCATTGAGGTGTTGATATGCCGTAAATCAAATCAAACCAAATGAAAAGAAAACTGTTAGTTGCGACAAAAAGTAAAATTAGCTGTTGCTCTAGAAAATAACTTCAAATCAGTTGTTAAATGGAGCAAGAAATGGTTTGTAAAATTTAACCCATCCAAAAAGAAAAATCCTATCATATAGAGCTATTTATTTTACCTCCATCGTTACAAATGCAGCGAACCTCCAGGAGAATAACTAACTGCACCTTCTCCCGATATCGACTGACAATAAATGGAGTGATTATATTAAATCAATTGCTTGGTATTTCTTTTAGGAAAGTTTGTTCACTCAGTCGTGCCAGACAATTTTCCACGTCCGAATCAATCTTACGCATTTATAAATCCATCCTTCGTCCGTGCATTGAATATTGCTTCTCCTGCTATATATCGAGATTCTCGACAAAATCCAAAGAAGTGTATTTAACATTATCAGTCCGGACATGACATCTCTACTTCAGAGCCTTTCCCACTGCCATGAGGTGGCTTCTTTGTTTTGTCTAAATACTTTCATGGCTCTTGTTTTAACAAACCTTCCTCCTTGCTACTCCGACTAGATGCATTAATGCGTACTAATAGATCGGCTATGTGGTCTCATCCGTTCTATTATTGAAATAGCTAGATGTGACCGCATGTAATATCCTGAGAGTTTATTCTCTTGCTTGTGGAACTCTCTTCCAGTTTCTTGCATCCCTGCTACCTAAAATCTTCAAATATTTATTTGAAACGTCAATCGCAATTTTCTGTGTTTCTAAACCTCTACCTCTATTAGTTTTTCTGCAAATATTTAAGTTTCGCATTCTGTTTGACTCTCAGTAACCCTTTTCGGCATTATGACCTTCCTTAGGGAGAAATGGTAAAACAAAATAAGATCTACAGATCTTTTTAGTATGACGCGATATCAAGTGAAAAAATAAGAATGCTATTATTGTTTTCATAAAAGTGGCCAATATTTGTCTATTCGGCCTGGAAAAATAATTCGACACAGCCATTTACTCCTACGTCGATATTAAGGCTGCTCAGTCCCACAAGGTCAAAAGAGCAGCCAATTTCAAAACAACCTAAATTCCGTTATTAACTGTGGTAAAAAGAAAATGATTGCTTGTTAATTTTGAAGCCGCCCAAACTAAACTTTGCTTCATTGATTATGTGAGAAACACCTCGCTGCTTTCCATCAACATGGCTGACAATAACCTCCAGGAAAGTGACTCGTTCGACCTTCTCGGTCGAACGTACTCAGCTGACAGGAAGTCGAAAGACTATATTCAATCAATTGCTAAGTTAGCTGCTCCGAAAATTGGTTCACTGTGTCATGCAATACAATATTTCTCTCCAAAATCTATCATACATGACTGTAAAGCTACCATTCGTCTATGCTTATTGCTGCCATATATGGTCCGGTACCCCTGTACTTTACCTTGATCTCCTTGATAAAATCCAAAAAAGAATCATTAATATTATCGGCCCTGATCTGGCAGCTAGGCTTCAGTAACTTTTCCACCGCCGTAAAGTTGCGTCTGTGCCTTTTCTATAAATACTTTCATGGTAATTGTTTGGATGATCTCTTAGCTACGGTAAATGGACTTTTAAAAATTTAAGCGCAGTACTAGACTGGCATCGAGATCTCATCAATTTGCACTTGAGCCGGCTAGATATAGCCGTATATTCTATGCTAACAGTTACATTTCTCCCACTTCTCGCTTGTGGAACACACTTCCGGCTCCATGCTTTCCGGTGAACTTTAATCGTCAAAAATTTAAATGCAACGTCAATCGTTATCTATTGTGCTCCTGATTTCTTTTTTCTCTTCACGCTCATTAGTAATGTTTCTGTTACTAATTCTTCCACGCTGAGTAAACCCTTGTGTCTTAGTGGCTTTACTACCTTGCATGCGGGTGAAACCGATTAAAAAAAAAAGAAAGCCCTCTAGTATTGATAGAAAATGTTTGGTTATTTTCAATGAGGCGACCTTAAGGAATATAGGAACAAAAGCAGAAACTTATAACTGTAATAAGAATAAATTTAATATGTAAAATGGAAATACGACTTGGAGAATATAATCATTTGTGAATAGATGCCAGAAAAATGACAAGTGGTATGATAAAGGATCAAATAATTACTTATAGCACTAAAAAGACCGGAATTTGTATAAAAACATGATAGCCAACGAATTGAAAGGACTTAGCACATCAAACGTCTATCTGCTTTATGTCATTCTCTTCTGTGACAAAACACTAAATGCATAACCCTAAATTAGATACGCTTTCCAGATCTTGAAATGATTAGGTTAATTTCATTTATTTACGTTCATTCAGATATAATTAATGATTATCAGCAAAAGAAAAACATCATTCCCAGTTGTCAATGATAGAATTATACCTAAAGTGTTTTATAGGAGTAAATAAGTGTTTCAGATTAAATTAAACAATAAAGAAAATCAGTTTTAAGTAATTCCGATGAGGTCATCTTCATTAGCAGGAGACAAACACCGTGACTGCCTGCCTTCTGCCGCAGGTGATTACATACGACGAAAATTGCAGTTAAATCTGTCTCGGAACTGAACTGAAGCAATCGGATGACATGACGATATAATGTCGCACTGCAGAGATAAAACTGAAGTAGGTCAATATCGAGGAAAATGTAATTGATTAGCCAATTTAATTAGGAGATATACACTTAGCTGATGAAAAACTTTGATTTCCTCCTTTGGTATACAGTTCAATTAATTACAGGAACGTTTCCCGAACATTTATAAATTTATCTCAATGGGCCAGAATAGGTTCGCAGTGCGAACAAGAAAGCATTTGTGGTTAAAAAAATAATTTAAAACCAAAACAATAGGACGTTGTAATGAATGATTTTTTAAAAATATTCTAACAAGGATTTCACAAAACCTCTCACCTCGTGTGTATCATTTCATCCTGTACGATTGTGTTGGCGTACCCTTTAAGAATATGGTACAATGTGTATAGATACCATAGAAGTGTTATTTGTGTATAGTTTTATTCAGTACTGGCCTACGGTCTTATTACGTTGAAACCACTGTTCCTGTACAATCAGAAAAGTTAAACAACGTAGAGACTGATCCGTACCAAGTGCTGTAAGCTTGGATGTACGGGTGGTGTAAGGGATAATGATTCCAAATTTTCAGGCGGGAAGAAAAGTTCTAATCTCCGTTGGTATCGTTATTTTCACTTACGGTCAAATACCCTTGGAAAATGTATGAATACACTTCTTCTGCCCCAGCTATGGGTTAAATAGTAAGATCTGTATCACTAAATTAGTATAAACAAAGATGACAATCTAAAATATTTTCTGGCTTTAAATAACCCGCAAAGTGTTAAGCCGTAAAAAAAAAAACGAATCTGTCCATCATATTCAGTATATTTAGCTCAGATCCATTCAATATCTGAATGGAAACGTTTACAGAAAGACACCTTTTTATTTATTTTCAGCTGTTGTTTTTACTTTTCAAATGGCAAGTTTGAAACTATGTTTATAAGATAAATAACTGTGTATTATTACAAATTGATGGGCGGAGCAATATCAGTCGTACGCAGTTTTCTATGACGTAAGCACATTAAAACTTAATATTTGTGAATAAAAAAAAAGAAAAGATTGAGAAGTTAGTGATAGATAACACACTAGTTTTATATTATAAACAGTATTTGCCCTGAAAAAATAAAGAAAACCATTTTCACTTTTTACATTCGGAATATTGTCCTCCTCTTTTTTGTTATCACAAAGGTTCAGTCGTGGTATTCATCAGGTGGTGTCTATCCGAGTAACCTACAAGGAATATACACACATCTGACGAAGAATGGACGGTGCAACAACTGAAACGTTGTGATAACAACAACAAAAATGCGGAGTATACTGATTCTTGTAATCGGGACGAAATTGTTTTTCATCTGATGAAGGTCAGAGGGCACAACGACTGAAACGTTGTCATGACAACAACAAAGATGAGGACAATATTTCGCACGTGAATGGTTTATATGTTAACTCTTCATCCCAGAAATGTAGAAAATATTTTTCGTTTGACAATGTCGTGGCTTAAGGAAAATCTACAGAATGCTATCCCCCAGAAGTCATTCCTCCTTCCCCACTCACCAAAAAGAAAGAAATCCCTATTTAATCTTCGTCCGACATAAACATAGAAATATTCCATGGTCCCAATCTTTGATGCGATGATATCCTATCTTGAAAAACAGGATTCAAATTAAAGCTCAACCGCCAACCCTTGGTGCTCTCCCCTCCTGGGTAAGACGATAAACTACGTCCAGCAGCAAGGCCTCTGATCAGGAGATTTTGAGGAGCATAGAACCACCTCTTAATTGTTCCCAGATTCACTCTGACCCGGTGTGGTAGCACTTGTTATGGTTCCAGCTATGGGGAAAAAGTTAACCCCCCAACCTTGGGTCGAAACACTATGAAAGTGTAAACAATAGGTTTTAATGCCAGAAATACTTTGTAAAAAAAATTTACCAGCAATAAATTTTTGAAGAAAACATTATTACCAGCAATACATTTTTCAAAAAAATATTACCAGAAATAAATTTTTTGAAGGAAAAAATATTACCAGAAATAGATTTTTTGAAGGAAAAAATATTACTAGCAATACATTTTTGAAAGAAATACCATCAATAAAAATTGTCGTCATTAAATAATACACTGAGGTTGATATGCCGTAAAACAAACCACACCAAACAACATTGCTGCTCTCGCTACATTTGCAGTTACTTTTACAAGTAATTCACAGTATTAACTCGCGTTAATATAGGCTGACACAAGGCCAAATGTGTAATGATTCAGCTGACAGCATGGACAATGCTCCGTTATACAAGCTTTCCGCACACTGCTTCATGGCGCGGAGCCTGAATCACCTTACAATTATCACATGTTTCTTTTCTTAATTTCACCACTGAACAATTTTCCTTCCTTCCTCACACCGATTGTCTAGTGCTGGCTCGTGTCCCATTATCCAACTTCCCACATTACCAATGCACTTTAGTACTTACTTCCCTATTGTCTATCACACTTACAAGTCCTGAGCTGATCTGTTCAGACACGCAATGCCTGCCGGCATCTTTGAATTTCATTTGAATAAACCACTAGTCAAATAGCTATTGTAATCTCCACCATCATTTCTAAACCTCACTCCTTTCAATTCACACCTTTCTATTCCCGTGCCCATCCCTCTCAGGTCTGATCGACATGTAGATTGGATTAGGCTACTGGGTCAGCCAGTGGTGGAAATGTGTTGAAAATGTAACAGTCGCGTAAATTCTGAGTAAGGACGAAATCGGTACTAAAGAATAAGTGTTGAAAGGCTAAGTCACTGATTTTCATCTGTATAAAATTGGAAAATGACAACAACCCCCCCCCCCAAAAAAAAACGAAATAGTAGGTGGAATAAAATCGATGGTTGTGATTTTTTTTATACCACTAAGTGATTGAAAGACAGAAGTGTTAAACATTTGGTTCCAAAGGGTACTTTACGGAAATTAGATGATGGAAAAGTATAAACTTTTTTTTATAGTTATAATCGATATTTAGCAAGGTCTCTGTGCCAGTCATTTGATTTGCCATGTTTCCTCCTTTAAATAGGTTCTGTTGTTAAACGTGATAACTGCTGTTTTATTAGCTTTACGCATCTTTTTCAGAATTTTAAACCTGCGTGCTATGATGTGAATCTGATAAAAAAATTTAGTCTACGTACCAATTTCCGAGGTATACAGACCAAATCTATTTTCATGAAAACAATCAAAATCACAAATAAAAAATGTATATGCTGACATTATATTTATGGATCATTGTAATATTAGATTAGTAGATATTTTCTTAATGCCATATGCCTTCAGACAGTAAGCAATCATGGCTCTCTACAGACTACTTTAATATCCGTACATTGGCATCACTTCATGCGTTGCATTGTCCACGACTTTTAATTCAGGTGTCTCTTAGACTATACTACCAAGGGCAGAGAGTCGTGTCTATCCTGCTGTTTTCCCCATGGCTGATTGGGGAGAATAGATAGATCCTTGCCCTTTACCAAGTGGACATAACAGATTAGACCGAATTTGAAATCGGCCCAACGACTTAATATAACACGGTGTAGCTCAAAGGGCAACCACATTCCCGTTGTGCTCATTAGACAATCAAAATGAGGCTAGGCATTAGGAAGACCGAGTTATGAAGAACTTTCACATATAGAAAGTTTTCCTACAAAGGAAAAATGTCATTTTTTTGTCACCGTTTTAAACTGTGTTCTAAAACAGCTCCTGAAACTGCTGGTAAACATTTCCAGTGATAGTGTATCCCGTGTTTAATTTATTTCATAAAGCAGGCATAATAACAGGTAACATATATTTCTTAATTTGCCTGGCGATTCTGGCCTGTATTATATTGCGAAGGAAGTCCTGCATCGTGTTTTGTTATAACTTTTAAAAATATATATTTATATATAACTTAGTGCTATGTCTATAATCCGTTTTCGAATCTATCCGATTTCTTTTCAGAAGAATAATGTCCAAATAAATACTATTTTTCCAGTTCATGTTAACTCAGAAAATAAAGGAAGATATGAATGATTTAAGACTGAATGCTTTCCGTGTTCGAAAAATGTCCATTAGTTTCATAAGCGCTGACAAATATTTATTCTATCTATGGAAAGAAAATCTAGAATGTCAGAAAATATTACTCAGTTTCGGTCGAAGAATATTACTTTAATATCCCTCATTATTCTTGAAAATCGACAGTTATTAGCAATCAAGCTCTCATAAACATAACTGAATAACGTCTTTAGCTGACGCTACTGTTAATACATCAACAGTTCGATACTACAAGCTGTAAACCCATCTTCTTGTCCTTAGCAATGTCATAACAAGGCCAATGAGTTCGACTTTGATTTTGAATGTTCCCAATCAGAGAATCCATATCCGTTGACTGACAGCGGAAATATTTCAAGGAAGGATCATCAGTAATCTTGAAATATGGGTGTATTATAAATTCCAGCAATTTTCAATTTGTATCGTACCCAGGATGTAAAGAGTAATTTTGAATTGATATTTTATCCGCCGTTTTTTCTTATTATAAATTTCATTTTTTGTGGGTACATCCATTTGAGTGGCATCACTGTTTTTTGTGTTGTTTTTTCTGAAATAATGAAATTAATAACGTCCGTCATATTTGTGAACGTCCGATCAAGGAGATATTATTAATTCCATTGCTCAAGAAAAAAAATAACTGAAACAATGTTTATATTAATACTATATGAGTAAAAGTAAAAAAAATCCTCACTTACGCTGTAACATATCTTTAGGTTTGTTACACAGCTGTCTGCCCATGCTTGCTTATAATTGTTACAATTATGATCACGTGATAGAAATTTGAAATTGATCGCGCCAGTTTTCTTGCTACTGTTACAGTGTAAACATGGCCACTCCGTTAACAGTGTGCACCAAGGTAGAATAAAGAACAGTGATCCGAATTCTCTGGTCGCAAAGTGTGTCAGAGCCTGAAATTCATTAGAGGCTTTCAACACAATACGACGAGAGGGCAATACTGTATGAGTGGAGTGAGAAGTGTAAAAGTGCATGGACAAGCGTTACGTACAAAGAAGGTGCAGGACGCCCGTCAAACGTCATTGAGAGATGGTAATGACAACCGACGAGTTTTGATCGCTTTTCTAGCATGTTCTCTACAGATTAGTCATGAGTCTGCCTATCAAATCATGCACGAGAATTAAAAAAAAAAAAAAAAGCACGAGCGCGGATAATATTTTACATTCCATAGTATATATTGCTTTTTTAGCCTCCGATGGATCTACACCGCGTCTGAAGTTATAAAAGTTTGATAAATCTCAATAACTCTAAAATTATGAACCAATATTTGTCAAATTTAAAATCTTCCTTTTCCACAATTAATAAAATATTTAACTAAATTTTCGGCCATTTTTAATAGTTGTTCAGGTATTTGTAATTTCCGAAAATTAACTGAATTAAGTTAATCTACTATTAGCTTAAAACCTCTGAAATCTAATAAAAACTATTTTTTTCTTTTTGTCTATAATTTATGTTGAAACATAGGTAAAGAGAAATATCTAACAACTGCTGGCAAACACGAAATAACATAGTTATTGAGTAAGTGAATGTACACATTAGAGATATCATATGACCTTTGCAGAGATCACTGAACGATACAAAAGGCTCTTGAAAATATAACTAAGTTGAGAACTCGATCAAAGGAAAAGGCCTTAAGAGGTGCTGCCTTGAGATGAACGTAAACTAAAGCGCGTTATAGCAAAACAACCACTTTTGACCAGCGCTAAAATCTTTGACAAGGCTGGAATTGAGGGAGTCAAGAAGTACAAAAGTTGTAAAATACATTGTGAATTGGGATCTGAAAGAAAATCTCTTAGGAAACCTCTTCTCATTTAGCACATATTTTAAAGCGTCAAAATTGGGTCAATAAATACATGAAAATTGACTTTTATAGTGTAATTTCACGGATGAATCTCGTCTGACATTTAATTTACCTGACGGATGGTCCAAAGGATGGATTTTATCCAATTCAGACTTCCCTGTAGCTAAAAGAAGGCAGCAAAGAGGCGGTGGTGTTATGATATGGACTGTAATTGTCGATAAAACCATTATTGGACCATTCAAATCGTTGAAACAGTTAAACCGAACAGTGCTAATTATTGCGATTTTAGGAACATTTTTTTTCGTGGCACATGTCCCAGTCTTACAGATTCAAAGTGAAGTGTATATATATGTATGACAATGCTCCTTCATATGTATATAAGCTTACCTGTGAATTCTTTGAGGATAAATGATTTACAGAGGGAAGATAATGGAATGGCCACCATCAAGTACTGAACTGAATCCTATCAAAAATCTATGGTCAGTTGTGAAGATTAAATTATATGAAGGTTTCAAACAATATAACAGCAAGGCATACCCATAGGAAGCAATTAAAGCTATTATATATTGGAAATTGCATAATGTGAAATAAAGAATTAACAAAATCAATGGATAATAGATTAGTGGCTGTTATTGACAAGGAAAACTATATTAAAATATAAAGGATTCAAAAGATTATATGTGTTTGTGATTTGTTGGTAAATTTTTAATTATTTCATTACCTTTTTATTGAAGTAAAAAGTCATTATTTGGTTTTGCGTAATAGCATCAGACGGCAGTTTTTTAGAATACATAAAATAACGTCAATAAAACATATTGATACTACCTAAATCTTTAACTCGGGTTTTGTTTTGACATTTAAATTGACTGTTCAAAATGTGACAATTTTTTAAAACCTAATTTGAATTATTGTAGTTTATATGATTTGCTTATAAATTCAGACAGGTAGATGTATAAACTTTCATTCTGCATTCTCTCGATCTTTGGTTATATTTTCATCACTACTGGTTTTAAATACCTCACATTTTAATAGCTGTAGTTTTGTTTCGAAACGGTTGTCTGGAGTTTCTATTGATTATTAAATACAAGTTAATAATATATCCAAATGAAGGAAAAAGGGCAGAAATATTTACTTTATATAGTATCAGGAAACAACTTACATATTTTCATCATAGTTTTTTTGTTTTTCAGACTAACTGAACTCTCACTACATCGGCAACTTAAAATCGATGAAAGAATTCTTAGATTTCTATCATTACTACACACTTCGGCAAGTTGAATATATAAATACTAAATACTTTTTAGAAATCGAACAGTAATAAATCGGTAATTAGCATAATACATTACCTTTTTTGTCTGAATTTCTGGAATGAAGAGTTATCATTATTTACACCATATACTGACTATGTGGTCAGATGCTGCACGAGGTCGAATTTAATGTGGGGTATCTGAACTCGTAGGCTCGACCAAAAAATCCCCTTAGACCACATATAAAACGGGGTCGGGTAGCGGTTTCCCGAGACGAAATTCTGCCCTTCAACATAGCCTCGTCTGGGGTCCTCTCTGCTCGGAGGCATAGAGTTTGACTAGCACAACTGGAGACGAATCTCCAAACTTATATATCAATATATAATATACATTATATGTTAATATATAATATAAACATATTCGGACTGTTGTCATTTTTGTTGTTGTTATCACGACGTTTCGGTCGTTGTTCTCTCCGGCCTTCATTATGTGTATATCGTTCTGGATAAACTACAGGTAATCCAGATCTGAACTTTATTATAATACGCACAGATGGATTGTTCTCATTCCTTTGCCCATGTCTAAGGACAATTCTTATATTTAGCACTGCTCATTTATTGCTCGCAAGTTTCCAAAAATCAGTGTATCTGCTCGGCTATGAGACCTCCTCTTAGTAGGCCGAACCTAGAAATAAATTCAAAATAGGAGACGATAATAAGTATATAAAGAAAAAAATGCAAGCAATTTACTACAAAGAACTGTTCTACGAGACAATAGTCTAGTGGCTTAAAACGTTGTTTCGTGAATTTCGTGATATAGTTATTGTGAGTTCAATCCTGGGGCGCACGTTGGAAAAGGACGCGCAATAACCGAGAGCTTCTAAAGTTAAGAACTAGACATAAGCCGTAAAACGCGAACAGTTTAACTTCGTAGATTAAATAAAGTGTCCACTTCAGTGCACAAGGACCGAAACATTGTGATAGCAACAACAAAGATGAGGAGAAAAATAAGAATGTAAATGATGAATTGCATAGTTTTAAAATAATAATATATATTTTTAATTAGTCTGATATTAAAAGTATGTAATTAATATTGTCCTTTTCTGATGTAATAAAATATAGAGAAATAGGGACGTATTTCGTTATATCGTGAATAAAAAATAAAAACTAGCATATTGTTTCAATGTTTACTGACGGAAGTTTCGTGTTAAACCCTCATGCGCTTTGAAAAGGTTTCCATTTCGATTACATAAATTTGCATCATTGCTCCTGTTCACAAATTCACAATGATTCCTTTCCCAGTCAACCGTTTCGTGTTAGTGTAGTGAAGAGAAAGAACTCTATATTACAACGTTTAGATATTATGGCTACTCAAGTGATATCATAAAAGACAAATTGATGATTCCTAAGCATGACATTCTCGACTGCCTGCCTGTATACACCATATGCAAATAGGAAATGAAGGAACACGAACATTATTGCCAAACTTCACATGGATTTGTTTTGACAAACACATTTCAGAAGAGGGAGGCAATTAATACAAGCGTCGTTCAGCGAATGTCTGACGTTGACAAATTTTCAAAATGTAATTATAGAGACGAATATCTATAACACGTCTCACAAAATGTCTCCTTATTCTCTTACATGCTTCTAGTATCAGTCAACAGAGGTACAGTGATGAGAATATAAGTATAAACCGAACACTGTTATCTCTAGTGATTGAATTTTAGATTGAGTCAGAAATAGTTTGGATTCATTATGATAATCGACGTAATCCTTTCAGCAATGCAATGTGCAAAGCAAAGAGTATCTTTCAGGCGGCTTTTCAATTTCATTAAATCTGATTTGTTGCTTATGCAAGTAATAATATATTTATTGCGAAGTAATAATAGATTCATGCCACTCAATCTATTGCGATGCGCAACGCAATAGATTGAGTGGCATGAATCTATTATAGACCGATTATATTCTTTTGCTCATTAAAGATATTACTTGGCAACTAATATATCATATATAATTATTAACTTTGATAAGAGAAAAAAAGTATAAAACTAATGTTAATCTATTTACGGGAAAATATTCATTCACCAGCTAACAGAATAAATATTTGAGCCAGAATCTCATCCCGAAAATCAATTTGCAAATTTCACCGTTTCGCTTTTTCTCGTTGTTTGTTTGTTTCTTTGTTTGTTTCTTTGTTTCTTTTTTTCTTTCTTTCTTTCTTTCTTTCTTTCTTTCTTTCTTTCTCTTTCTTTCTTTCTCTTTTTCTCTTTCTTTCTTTCTCTTTTTCTCTTTCTTTCTTTCTTTCTTTCTCTTTTCTCTTTCTTTCTTTCTCTTTTCTCTTTCTTTCTTTCTCTTTTTCTCTTTCTTTCTCTTTTCTTTTTCTTTCTTTCTCTTTTTTTCTTTCTTTTTTCTGTTTCTTTTTTCTGTTTCTTATTCTCTTTCTTTCTCCTTATCCCACTCGTTTCTCCTTATCTCTCTCTATTCTCCTTATCCCTTTATTTTCTCCTTATCCTCCTCTTTTCTACTTATCCATCTCTTTTCTCCTCATCCCTCTCTTTTTTCTTTCTGCTTATCCCTCTCTCTTTAACGCACATACACACACACACACAATGTATTGAGACCCTGCCTAACTTTTTCATCAGAGAAAGCGTGCCACATCCTGTTCGACCACGGAGACTAGCCTGACAGAGCAAGGTTTGACGGAACTATTTACCCGGAACGTAAAGAGTAATTTCTGAATGGATTTTTTTTACCCGGCATTTATTGTTATTAGTATGAACCAAACCTTTTGTCAGTTCGTGTATTTGAGTTGTTGACCCTGTAGATTTTTTATGAAATTTTGAAATTAATAACAATCGACAGATGTGAAACGTCCGACTAAGGAAGGAGCATTAATTCCAAGAAGATGAAAAGAAATAATAACTCAAAATACGTGTATCCGATAAAATACGTTTATATTGATAAGAAAGATATTACTATTTTGACATCCATCTCTTAACGACCACCTTCATCTTTCTCTCGACTTGGATTTTATTTTCATCACATAGTAATGGCTGTAGTTTTGATTCGAAATGAGATGTCTTGTAGGATTCTGTACGCAAATCTGCAGAAATTAGTGACATTTTTATAGACTGTATTTGATTTATTGTACTAATGTGTTGTACATTACATAGAATGTGCATTGACTTTTAATACAAACGCGATAAGACAAATACAATATTCTATTAACTAATAATAATAATACAAACCAAATTTAAAATTTGAATCATTATTTCTATTCGCAAACATGTCTTGTCGATTTTAAATTAAATAGTGAAATATGTTAAGATTATGATTTTTTTCCAGTTTATTATGTCATAATATATATATATATATATATATATATATATATATATATATATATATATATATATATGAAGAAATATAATTTTAAGGTGTGCTATATTTATGAGATAAAGTGCTCAATATCAGGGATAGAGCGTATGTAAATATAAATATAAAAGTGAAAACTGAAGTCAACAATCAGAGGCGACAGGCTGTTTCATGCTAGACGTAAATATCAGGCGGCCTGATGTTTGCGTCTAGCATGAAACAGCCTGTTGAATCTGAGTGTTGACGTCAATGTTCACGTATATATATATATATATATATATATATATATATATATATATATATATATATATATATATATATATATGTGTGTGTGTGTGTGTGTATGTGTATGTGTGTGTATGTATGTCTGTACACACACGCACATACTACATTTCAAAAGTTTGAAGCCATCCTCAAAATTAGCATGGAATGAACTTGACAGAAGAGTAAATAAAAATGAAAAAGAACTCTTAGTCATTGAAAAAATAATGGAAATAATTATAAAACTTACACTTTTAGAAACATTTGCAACGAATGCCAAAATTTGTGTTGCGCGAATCAAGGCCAACGGAAGATATTTTGACTGGAGCAAAATTTAATCAGAAATTGTGTTTTTACATTTTATCATAAAAATATTTATAATAAATTTTTTAACCATGAATAATAATTTTCGCTTACATAGAATAAAAAAAACAACCATATTTTGGGCTAATTTAAATCATTACCAGGGTTTCCTCAAACATTTGAACTCTAGTGTATATTTGAAGAAATATTTTATACCACAGACTTTATATATTGTTTTTAAAATGACGGAACGCATATTTTTTTTCTTTTAAAAGGAACCATTTTTGTCCAATGTTACCTCAGAAAGATTCGAAAAAATCTTTCTGAGAAAGTGTTGGACGAAAAAGTACTCTTTTAGAGAAAATATTGCGATCCGTCATTTTTAAAACCTTATATATATATATATATATATATATATATATATATATATATATATATATATATATATATATATATATATAATATGTTTGAAAACAATCTTCAGGGCATGAAGATTTCGTTCAAGTATGGAACGCTGTCGCCGCTCGGCGTTGAACCCAGTGCCCACGTTTATATTAGCATGTGCTCTCGTCTTGATATTGAGCTCCTTTACTCATTAATATAGCATAACTTGAACCTATATTTTCATCATATATAAACTCAATGGTATTTCATTAGGCTGGTACATAGTAAATTGTGCGCACATTAATGATATTCTATTCTTGTAAGCATGTCATTTTTCTCTAATAGTTATTAATTGTAAACTGAAATAATAATTGACAAGTGAAGATTATAAAGTGGAAATTCAAATATGTTCTGTGACGTTAACTTACATGAAATTTATTCTTTATTCCAAATTTCAATTAATCGAATCATTTAGAGTAATATTCAAATGAATTAAACTTGATTAAATTAAAATACTTTGTGTTTATGGCAACTGTCGGAAATAAAGCAGAGTAAGCGAATAGATGTTAACAAATACCTTCTGTCCTCTTCCTCAATATATCGTTACTTGTCTATTAATTCTTGTGCTTTAATTGTTCTCTCTCCTTAATTGTGCTGTTTTTATTCTCTCATATTCTCAAACACTCGGTAACACCTTGCGTATTACTGGCTTTGAAGTGAAATTAACAAAACATTTTATTGACAACTGACGTCATATCAGTTTCAGAAAAATGTTCCAAAGCACAAAGTAGAGACATTTGAAACAGGTTTGAAAATTCTGAAAGTCTTTGTCTTGAAGTGGATAGCGCAAACAATATAAAAATTGGAATATATTGTCTTTGAAATGATTATTAGGGGAAATTATCCGGCATCTTTTAAATTATTATTCAAATATTTCTTTTCGTACTTTTTTTTCCTCCGAATAAAAGAGCTGCGTTCTAGGCGTTCATTTTGTGGGCTTTTGATTTTCTTTACGCTTTTCCCAAATTTCAGCTGAATTCAAAGGAATGGCTTTCCTGAATAGAATGTTAGACTCTATCTGTGTAGGTTTTGATCTTTAAATGAGATAAAATAAAATCCGTTTCCTTTCTCTGTGCATCAGTTTTATTTAATGCATGTTTTTAAAAAGTGCAAGGTGTTTGATTTTGCGTATTCGAATATGTAAATTGGGGAAGCATTATTTTGGTTAAATGACACGTTTCATTTTGAAAATAATCTTAGTCAGATTGAAGGATTTACTGATTGAATTAGTCTTGTATATGCTTTCGGGGATGTGAGAGAAAAATACAAAGAACGCTACTTATATTTTATGCTGAAACGATACATTTACAGAAAAGCTCAGCTTCTTTATATACATTTTGACGTCGAGTGTTTCTTATTTTTAAATATTATGTTGTTATAATTCTCGTATAAGCTCCTAGTTTCTGGTTAATATTATAAGGAAACACTGGAACAAAAGATTAATGAAGAAAAGATTTAATCACCTGAGGGACATTGATTTAATAATACAATACCGAATACCGTAGTTCAGTGTGGCAATGCATACGACTCAACGTTATGCCTTACGACCTACCTTGCGGCCCAACTCACAATGAATGGACGATTCTATGTTCAACAATAAGTGTAGAGAATGTCGGTAGTTTTTCTGTCCAACACTTTATATCTTTCTTTTTATCACTATTGTTCCAGAAATATTAATAATTTTACCAAATTCGGGAAATAGAAAATATATTGAACTCCGAGAAAAAATCACACGTCATTTGGAATAGCTGAAGAAAAATCGTTGAAAAGGCCTAATAAACTAGACGAAAGAACTTGGAACAAACATATATTTGGCCAGTTTATATATATATATATATATATATATATATATATATATATATATATATATATATATATATACTACGTCCACAAAAATAATCTGAATGCAAGAAAGAATGAAAAAACGTAAGTCATTTGTCAGTCATTTTAATGAAAGTCGAATTAGAGAGGTTTCACTGCCAAAATACCCGACTATTTCTTTATTTTAATCACTTCACCCATAGCAACACAATAAAAACACTAAAACGTAGGAGGTTACTGATTGTCAAAGAATGAGAAAAAGAAAAAAAAAGAACATTATCTTGAAGAGAGAACAATAAATGAATAGGAATTTAGAAAGCAAAATATAAGGATTGACAATGCGTTTAAATTTAAAATAAGAGTCCGAAAACCTTCCACAAGCGAGATGTGCGACAGAATAAACTGTTAGTCTAGAACTTACGGTTACATCTAGCCAATGAAACTTTGAAAAAAGGAAACCTTGCCGCCAATCGATTACTGAGTTTAAATTCGAAAAAATCGAGTTATCAAAGAGGAGAGATCATCAGGACAGTTACTATGAAAATCTTTGTAAGAAAGGTGCAAGGAATATCTCTTTCGCTGTCTGTCTGTCTGTCTCTTGCTACACACACAAACACACACACACACACACACACACACACACACACACATATATATATATATATATATATATATATATATATATATATATATATATAAAAGTGAACATAGAAGTCAACACTTTCCTCGGAACGACTAACTTATCAAATCTGTCAAAATATGCAAACATCAGTTTCTTGTTCATAACGGGAAATTATAATTCGATCCTTAGATATATATATATACACACACACACACATATATATATATATATATATATATATATATATATATATATATATATATGTGTGTGTATATATATTATATTTGCAGTATTTATTGTAAGAGAATGCTCAATATCATGAATAGAACGTCAGTAGTTACAATGTATATATACAAATAATAAAAAAATATATCATATCCATATATTGGGCCCATCCGAAGAACATTAGCATGTGAACATCGCTTTCGGCGGGAATTCGCAAGTTACTGTGTAATGTTGATGTACACAATTTTCTCTCTATCAATATATCAATAAACACACACTCGATATATGACGTCGACTCTTTTCCGCGAAATGACTACTTTTAATTCCTTTCATAATGTGTACATATATATGGCCTTGTGCGTGTGTATAGATGTTTTTTCTTTGCAGCAGTCCATATCTGAAACCCGTTTAAACATTTGACTATTGAACTAACAATCAATATGATACTGCCTTGAACGGCAAGACTTATGATGACATACATATTAAATCCATCATATATCTAACCATGTATCAATACTTTCATGTATACATTTGATGTTACATCAAAAGCAAGTCAATACATGGATATTTCTATCTGATAGATGAAATAAATAAATGATAATTTTTTTCATACAATTTTCTCTCGGTCAGGCGATAAACCAGTACATTTTCAAATGTAACTTTTTCAAATATATATATATATATATATATATGTGAAAACATATAAAAAAAGGATGCATTGTATATGTTCTGTTCACCAGCCAGTGACGAATTCGGCTTCTGTAGTTGCATTTTTGGAACAAATTCCCTGCTTCTCCGGACCAGAGATCTATAATATTCTCGTGCAAAAAATCTTTCATGTGTGTGTTTTTTCTCTCTTTTTCCATATGCCCCTCCCTCAATATATTTCTCTCCTTCTTTCTTTAAACACCTCATTTTAACCCCTCTCTATTTACCTCTCTATTACCCTGTCTATATATACTCCTCTTTCGCTGTCGGCTGGACAACGGTCAGAGGCATTGATTTGGATCCAAGTGGAACGACTGCGAATATTTTTACATCAGTTTTACCTTTTATGCTCGTGTAAAAGAAGTGCGCGCTTCCTATTTCAGGTTATTAGATATTTGTGTTCGTCTATGTGCGATCGAACGTGTTAGCAAAACGCGTACGTTTTCTTTTATGTAAACTCCATCGACATATGGATCCGTGACTTCATATAGGTATCTGATTGAATAGGTACTGACAAAAAAATATATAGGAAAAAAATAGCATCGCAACACCAGGGAACGTGGATAATTCAAAACGAAGTCGTTGTTTTTTGTCTCGAACAAATAGGGTCAGAAATTTATGAATCCCTTTTCTCCACACCCTACGGTTTAGATCTTAACAGCAGGGCAGACCGGGTCCTTCTTGTTGTTTATTCTACGTTGCTAATGATTTGGCAACATAGAATGAAAATTCGGAAAGAAGGAACCGAATATTTGGTAAGATTTGAACTCTGAAACTTTATCCATATTTTATTCTCTGCTGTCTTCTGTATTTGTAGCATTCACTCTTTTGAATGTCAAATACTCCTAGCCCTCTTTTGTCATGTTGCCGAGATATTTCACCTGTTTCTTTCTGATACTAATTATAACTATACATGTGGTTTCCCTTGTCCTGAAAATTTCCTTGTTACTCACGTGTTGTACGGGATTCTTTAAATTCTTTTGAAGAACCACATTTCCGTTGTTTCCAATTTTTTTCTTTATTTGAGGGGAAGTTTTCCAGTATTCTTACTATATATGAAGACTGACATTACATAACAGTTCGGTATTTTTTATTTTTTTGTTGGCTTCAAATGAAATTTTCCTGTTTTAATTTTGTTATGCATTTTACTTTTTCCTTAGCTTTTAGAAGGTATATTTCACTATTCCAATTCACAGTTTCCGCCCTTTGTAAAAACACTAGCTTAAATTTAACATCTCCAATTCGTAGTACGTATCTTCGGCCGTTCTTTTGCGAACAATCATTATAAAAGAACGTAGATATTTTTTGCTGTCTCGGCGTTCCGAAGGGAATCTTGTGGACAATGGTTAAAAAATTAGCTAGACTATACCAACATGTGCCGACATAAATAGATTGAATCTATATTCAACTAAAATGAAGCGAACACTACGAAATTTCTGTGCCGCCACCGGCTTCTGTTTTGAATATGGGAAATTAATGTCTACCAGCCTATAAACTGAATAAATATTAAACAAATTGGCTTGAAAGTGGTTTCCATGATTTAAAGGCGATTATAATATCAAATCTGGAAAAGATTTATTTTTTATTTTGTAATACTTTCGATACACTAATTACATTATTCGGACTATTGTTCTCATCTTTGTCGACATATTTATTACAAAGTTTCGGCAGTTGTACGCTCCGGCCTTCTTCAGGTGGTTGGAATGTCGAACTGAAACCTTTATTTCGCTCACTGGGGCAGACTGTTCTAGTTCCACGTGCCAGGTATAATGGATGTCAGTTATCAGTTATCTCATGTTAATTCCCCTCTCCAAGTTCTCCACTGTCTTGACCGGGTATTGAACTCATACTCTTTCGGTCCTGTCACTGGATCTAACTAAAGCCTTTATCCACTAGTTACATCCAATGACAAGACCCAAAGAGTGTGAGTTCAATACCCGGTTAAGGCAGTGGAGAACTTGGAGAGAGGAATTAACAGAAGATAACTGATAACTGACATCCATTAAACATTGCGAAATAAAGGGTTCAGTTCGACATTCCAACCACCTGAAGAAGGTTGGAGCGTACAACGCCCGAAACCTTGTAATAAATATGGCGACAAAAATGAGGACAATAGTCCGAATAATGTAAATAGTGTACATAATACCTCATCTCAGAAATATAGACAAATACTTTCGATTTTAATAAAGGTGGTAGACTATACTTTATCCCATCAGACTTTAATCTAACTGTTTGAAAAATGCCACTTTTACCCAAACATTCATACCCCAACATAATTGATATTTATAAGTCTACCATTCGTCCATGAATATTGCTGCCATATCTGGTTTTGGTGATTCTGCAATGTATTTAGAGATTCTTGATTACAAGAGTCTGCAATATTATTAGTTCTCACCTGGTATCTCGGCTTCATTCACTTTCCCAACCGCCGTAATGTAGCTTCCCTGTGTCTTTCTATAAATACTTTCATGGTAATTGTTCTGATAAACTTTCCTCTATGGTACCTAGGCTTTATGAATTTAAGTAGTACTAGATTGGCAACAATTTTATAGTTAATATGGCTAGATGTAACCGCACGTTCTATGCTAACAGTTTCTTCTTTTGCACTTGTGAGACTCACATCGTGCTTCTTGTTTTCCTGTCAACTTTGATCTTAAGAAATATAAATGTAATGTCAAACGTTATTTTCTGTCTTCTTAATTCTTGAGTCCTGGATATGATATGATAACTACATCAGACAGTAAAGCCTCCAACTGGGAGATTGAAGTTATTTGAGTAGCGTTGAACAGCATTTTAATTGCTGTTTTTCCCAGGTTCAAACTGTTCCGGGATGGTAACACCTGTTATGGTCCCAGGTATGGGCAAATAGTGAACAACCCAAACAAAAATTATAGTAAGTTTACCAACAAACATTTTGTTATATGCACAAAAAACCAACAGCCCCTATTGATAGTAAAAGTATAAACAACACATTTTATTTTTAGTTGAAGACAATGCGTTCAAAATATTTAGATTTTGGCAATAAATAACCGATAGAGGTTGATATGCCGCTGAAACAAAACTATCCAAACAATGAATATTAAACAAAAACTCTTTCGTAACATTAATCTATATAATATCCTACGATTTCATAAAGAAATCAATCTGTATTCAAAAATCTAACTTCAAAAAACCTATAATATAAAGCACATATCACTGCCTCTTGTAATCATGTCCACACAAACATGTATATGCACAAAAGCTTAGTATCATCTACCATTTACTCAATTGTGAAAGGAGAATGACATATATAATATATTTATTACTTGAAAACCAAAAGAAAACATTAATTTCTGGTATTAAATAAACCATAAGTTGTTGATGTACTGCTAAACAGACAGCTCAATCAATCTTAATTCCTGTTCTTTTAATTTTTTCTCTCCTTAATATTTTTTTTACTTAAATTTTTTCTCATATTCTCTCACACTCTGTAACCCCAAAGCTTTTTAGTGGATTTATTGCCTTGCTTGAGATGAAATTAATAAAACAAAGAATAATGTTTGTAGTAATAAGATATAATATCGATAAAAAAAGAATGAATTACTTTAAAATTGGTACACATACAGATATCACAGAAATAAGAAATCCACCTGCTGCTTCTAAAATCTGACCAAATAATCAAACATTAGAATCTCTGTTCGGCCGAGAAGTTTTCAGGCTCCCTCCCGCATCGATTTCACCTGATCATACAATGGTGCGGGCCTTGCGCGTGCAGGGATAAAATAGAAACTTCTTGTATATTTATTTAATAGTCGAAACATTAAGGCGTCTTAAATTCGGAAGCAAAAATTTAAAGCGAATTCTAATAGGAATAAAAATAAAAGTACCATCCATCCTCCTACTTATGGAACGTGTCCAAAGTTAATAAACAAAAGCCGACAAGAAGAACTGTGAAAAAATAATCACAAACTAGATTCTGAATCCGATTTTATAACGACGACCTGTCTGCAATCTTAAGAAAAATGACATCAAAATGGATGAGAAAAACAAAAATCACCAACTATACCGAACCGTTCGAATATTTTGAGAAAATGTCGAAAAATATGGAAGGACAGTGATGTGAATAATTGATTAATAAACTGAAATTTAGAAATATTAGAAGAAAAACGACCACATGGGAAAGTTATGAAAAAAATATGTATACACCAATTCGAATATCAACACTGTGTGTGTACGTGTGTGGCTATGCGTGTTTATACTGTTATAAATTGTTTATACAGATGAAACCCACTCTTACGCTTGCGTATGTGTGAAGTACATATATCTATTAAAAATATTTCATATAAGTTTATTTACGCATCTGCATTTCTCCGTAGACAATTTTTGTAGATAGAATCAATTTTGCACATTTCTAAATCTTCCATTCGACAGTTATTTGAATATTGCTGCCATATCTGGTCTTGGGGCTCAGTCATATATCTTGAGATTCTCAACAAAATAAGGGTCTGCAATGTTATCAGTCCTGACCTGACATCTCGACTTCAGTTACATTCCCAACGCCGCGACGTAGCTTCTTTCTGACTTTTCTATAAATATTTTCATGGCAACTATTCTAATGAGCTTTTTTCGTTGGGGTTTCATTTTTAAAACGAAGGTAGGTTGAACAAGTATATTGAATATATATATATACAAAACGATAGTGTTAGCAATAAGTAGCTACAGATATACGTCCGAACGGTAGATTAGCACTGCATCTACTACTACTCAAAATCCGCCACAACCGACTCTCGCAGTTTGTATTCATGAGAGAAGGAAGAGTTAATTCTACTGTAGGAGGGTTTACCACAACACAACCGTTAAATTTATTCTAGACAAATTGTACATATTAGAACTAGTTAAGGCTATATAGAGACTTTGAGGTATTATGTTGACTGTAGGAAGAAATGGTAAGTAAAAATGTGTTGGCTTGGTGTAAGGAATACAGCTGTGTTTAAGATGAGACAGATTGAAAACCAGCCCACTCCATTACCTATTTTGATCTTGTACCACATTTTTCTATTACTCAAGATAAATATATTTTCCTCTTTAGTATCTTGCACTGCTAGGAATCATCGTTTTACTTTTGAAATAGATCAATGCATACGTAAATTCTATTCTAATAATTCCTTTTCTCGCAACCGAAATTCTATTGGGGATTCTTTCTTTCCTGCCACTTACAACCTTCAAAAATGTCAAAATTTCTTGAATCATGTTTTTGTTTTATTGCCTTTTCTTAATTTCTTTCACTCTCAGTAACATATTACGTCTTGTGGAATTATCGCCTTGATTGGAATGAAATGATATATAATTTTGTAGTTCGAAAAGGACACAGGCGAGTCTGAAAATTCCAACATTAAAATCTTTCATTTTGGGCTTCAATTTAATCAAAAGGCTAAAATATAATAGATATCAACAAATCATATTTCCAATGTTATCATTTTGTTGTTCTGTTATTCAAATTTCATTAAACAATCTATTAAATCTATATATATGAAGAACACGTGGGCCAACTTTCGTTTTAATATATATATATATATATATATATATATATATATATATATATATATATATATATATATATATATATATATATATATATATAGGTAACTATACTCGTGTCGAAAAACCTTCGAACTCTTGATTTAACAACAGCCAAATCAATCACGAAGGAAAAAAAGGTTTTAAAAAAAGAAAGAGCCAGGAACATGAAAGTCTGTCGAAAATAATCGCACAGATACAGGTTCAAGGCCCAAAGAAAAAACCCCGAGACGAGTAAACAACTAACTAAGGAGCTCAATACAAGCGTAGAGCAAACCTAGTCAACTAGTAGTCAACTAGTTGACTATATATATATATATATATATATATATATATATATATATATATATATGAATGAAGAAATATGGTTTTAAGGTGTGCTATAGTTATGGGGTAAAATGCTCAATATCAGAGATAGAGCGTATGTAAATATGAATATAAAAGGGAACATTGAAGTCAACACTCAGAGGCAACAGGCAGTTTCATGCTGGACGCCATCGTCAGGCCGCAAATTCGGATCCCTGACAATTGCGACCACAATGAAACAGCCTGTCGCCTCTCAGTGTTGACTTCAATCTTCACTTTATATATATATATATATATATATATATATATATATATATATATATATATATATAAATGTCCAGTATTAATGAGGGATGATGGTACATTATCTTGAATGTATAATACTAATATATACCAATGGGCATATAATGTAACACTGAGTATCAGTTTCGCGGATAAATAAGTTAGTTCGATGTTTATTATCTATAGTAATACATATTTGATATTCGTAAAATTATACCTGACAAGCGGGCAGGATTTTCTCAAGTGTGTTCAATATATATCTGGAGAAATAATTATCATCAATAAATAAAAAAGTTCACATCACCTATCTAAGCCTTTCTTGGTGTTAATGTGCCTCATGGCCAGATAAAAATAATTGTATATATATTCAAATCTTTTATTATCAATCTTTACGCTGAGGTTCTATATATTGGTGCCTTATGTCAATGCTTGCGCGTTTAATCAGTGTTTTTATTTGTCTGTCGTCATCTATTTTCAAATGTATGAGACTCCGTAGTGCAGTGTTTCCGAAAATGAGTGCTGCGCCTCATGATGCGGGGGAAGAGGACAGCAGGTGATGTGGACTGATTGAAATACAATCAAAGTTCTAGGAACAGTTTAAAAAAATCAATATGCCAAAAATAAATATGATTTTAACATTTAAAATATTATCTTGAATGACTTGTAATTGTATGCACGAGTCCTAGTATAAATATTTATAAATAATTATTGCCTGATTTTATCATAGTGATATTTCTGCATTATATGAAATATTAAGAATTTAGTAACTAGGGTCCACAATTTAGAAAAGTGTTATCAGTGATAATGTTCACTTCGAATCCGCGGTTAAATCTCACTAACTCTCTGTTTTGTGTTTATTTTTACATGGACATTTTATCACAAAAAAATTGTGCCGGGAGCAAATTTTTTTCCGAAAATGTGACCCAGAGAAAAAGAATTTTGGCAATCGTACACATTTGATTTGTGATTTCCTTGTACAACATTGGCACTGCTTTTGACTCTATTCTCGCCGAAGCTTAAAGCCACATACCTTTGAAACACCGGTTTCCGTACGATCACCGAAGTTAAGAAACGTCGAGCGTGGTTAATTACTAAGTGGGTGACCACTTGGGAATACCAAATGTTGTAAACTTGGTTATGTGGGTGGTGTAATGGATAACAGCTCGAGATTGTTAACTGTGGAGCTGATTCCCAATTCCCTTGCGTTCGCTATATCCACATATGCGTACATTCCATTCGAAAGACATGAATCTACCACTTCTCTATACTTCTATCATTATTATCTAAAAAAATCCTTTCTCTCTATATTTTCCAGCTTCAAATAACCTGCAAAGCGTTGATAAACCGTAAAAAACGAATCAATGAAAACAATCTACTTTAATGTTATACAGATTAGTGCCACATGTCAATGCTTGCACGTTTATTAAATATTTTACATGTGGATAGTTATCTATTTTAACAATATGATACACCTTGAAGTATACTGTATTCAATAGATGTGTTCTTTCTTTGCACGACTTTGTCACTATTCTTTGTATCTTTTCTCTTCGAGAAATACGCGTAAAAAGAGAGTATGTGTATTTAGCTTGCTTCTTCAGCTTTGTGTTGTCGTAAACCCTCCTACAGTAGAATTAACTCTTCCTTCTCTCATCAATACAAACTGCGAGAGTCGGTTGTGGCGGATTTTGAGTAGTAGTAGTAGACGCAGTGCTAATCTACATTTCGGACGTACACCTCTCGCTACTTATTACTAACACTATTGTTTTGTATATATCTTCAATATACTTGTTCAACCTACCTTCATCTTCCGTGTCTTTCTTTCTGGCACCTAAACAAGCCTCAACACTTTGCTAACAGGAAAATATTCCAGGAGAGGATTTACCCTCATGAATCCTAGAATTGCCAATTTATTTAGATTCGAATCCTGAATGAATGAGACCTGGATCTTTGACAGTTGTTTAAATGATCAATTGATGATATTCACTGATCTCCAATGAAAACCTAATTGTTGGTGCCAAGAGTTTGTCAAAATCACTTAATCATTATAAAAGTTAATTCAGAAAAATGATTATTACAATGTTTTTAATATTTGATCATTATTTTATTAAGTATTTATTTTTGTATCTTTATTATTTATATATAATTATTTTATAGTTATTTAATATATAGATCTTAATTTTGAAAACCAGTCTAACGTTGGCTATATTCTCTGGACCAAGGGCGACGATCACTGGTCAGAATCAGGTGCGGTAATTGATACTACGGTTTCAGTAATGATCTATCGCTGGTCAAAGACTATAAGAATGCTAAGTACTCTATGGACAGCGCTGATTTACTCTTTGATTTGAATGGGAACATGTACATTTTCCTTTTGTTTGTCTTCATTCTTGCCAATGATAGTAATCACTCGTTCTTGCAGCACTTAGGAAATGCCGGCGAGTGTACTATTCTTCTTACTCAAGAATAATTCTGCTGTCAATAAGTTTTAAACCTGTTTTCTTTCCAAGATTGTAACATTGCCACAGCTACACTACCTATTTGTATTATTTAAATTGTTCGGACTGTTTTCCTCATGTACAGCCCGGCCTTCTTCAAGTGATATTAATTTGAATTTCGAACCGAATCCTTTTAGTCCACGAGGCTTGGGTAGATTGTTTTAATTCCACGTGTCATGCCTTTGGATATCTCAGTTTTAGTTAATTCCCCTTGATAACTCTCCACGTTTTGTTCATTCTGCTGTGTCTAGATATTGAATTCACATCTCTTTGGGTCACTTAACTTTTCGATAGTTAAACGTCTTGAAAATGGCAATAAATACGTAGACAACAGTGCGAACAAAGTAAATTGTGTAAATAATTACAATATCTCATTTCAGAAATATACAGGGTGATTGAAAAGTAACTCCCTATTTTATGCTTAATGAACTAACTATCATATTTTACAAAACGGGAGAGTACATCATACATAAAATAGGGAATTACTTTTCAATCACCCTGTATACGGATATTATTTGTATATTACGTCAAGAATAATCAAACCTGTTTCTGTATAAAATTGGGGAAAGTTAAAAAACCCTCTAAACAATTTATCTCTTTATTTTATTGCTGTTTAGTGAATAGACTTCTGATTTTGACAGGAATTTCTGCCGGGTATGACCAGAAGTGGAGAAATGAAATTCCTTACATATTATTAAAGAGATCAAAACTCTCAGATGGGACTGCTCAATATGTGAGCCCTGAGTACATTGATGTAAAATTACTACAGTAAATTCGCTTTCAAGTCGACATATTTCCTCCAAGATAATAGGAAAGTAAGAGGGGGAACATCCGGTTGGAAGTGTTCTACAAATACCAGCCCAGAGCTGAATTGAAGGGAGAAGGAAATTAATGTTGGCTGGAGAAGAGTATAAATATCCCAGCTTTGTGTCAGCCTGTATTCTGAAACCTAATACAAAGAAAAATAACACCTTTTTATGTTCTTTGAAAACAAAAAAATAACATCAGTTATATTATGGAAGACGACTTTATTTTTATAAGCACACAAACGTAAGCATAGAAGACATCATACAATTTTCATAGCTTTGAAACATGTCGAACACTGAAAATGGCTGAACAAAAATTCTCTCTTGGATAGGTCGTTCAGCATTAAGACTCTAATGGATTTGCTTGTGTACTCTCTGGACATATTCAGTCTAAAATATGCATGACAATTAATAATATCCGTTGATCTCCAATTAAAACTGAATTGATGATGCTAACCGTTTCAGTGTTAATCCGTTTCCCGACAGTTATTTTGGGAAAAGCTTTTCATTTTCAGACGACATTGTTTTTAGTTTTTAATATAGTAACTAAGGAACTGAGGCACCTTGAAGTACCCTAGCACTAGCTAACACCTCTATCAGACGTTTGAGTTGATAACTGGACTCGTTCCAAGCTCAGAAGGGTATTAAACAAATTAAGATCGACGTAAAAATACGTTTGAAGCTGGTTTTTGACCGGTTTATTTCGGACGTGTTTTTTCGTCTGTGCCTGAAAAGGACACTTTCAGTTAAAACGTATATACATGTCTCTGACAGGGAAGGAGTTAAAACAGCTTGCTCATTAAATGTCAATTATGTATTATTGTTATCATAATATACATTTCGCCATTGCGTGGAATGGAATACTGCTGCCAGATATGGTTTGGTGCCCCCGCTGTTCGTCTCAAGTTCCTCGACAAAATCCAGAGAGGAATATGCAATGTAATTGATCCTGATCTGGCATCTCGTCTACAGTCACTTTCTTAAAGACATGGTGTCGCTTCCCTCTGTCTTTTTCTACAAATACTTTCACGGTAACTGCTCTGACGAGCTACGTTCGATGGTTCCCAAACTGCATGAATTTAAACGTGCCACCATGTTGGCATCTCAATCCCATCCTTTCACTGGCGAAACTGTTAAATATAGCCGTTTCTTCTACTCTGTCTCGTACCTCCCGTCTGTGGAACTCCCTTCCTTCTTATTTGCCATAAACTTCAATTAATCAAATGCAATGTCAATCGACATCTTCAGATGCCTTGTTCTAATTCCCCGTCCTTCTCTTCATCATTTCCGCTATCACGTCTCTTTACTCTTGCTCCTACTGTCTGTAACCCATTGCGTGATAGTGGCACTCCCGCCTTGCTTGGAGTGTAATGCTTAAAAAGAAATATTATTTTATAAAATATTTATTTTTCTTTCACTATTATTTATTCATTATTTTATAGTTATAAGTTATGTTATAATTTTAGTTCAAAGCATTAAATAGACTTTCATTTTGATGTGGACATCATTAAAATTACCATTTGCATATTGAACTCGATTTTCATTATTGTTTCCATATAAAATAATTTTTCTTTTCTTTGCAGGTAAGTGACATGAACGCACAAAATTTCCTGTAATCTGGTAACTGATGAAATTTTCGTTCTTACTTTATTTTCAATGTTTTTGTTTTCTTTTTGCAACCAAATTTGCACACATTACAATACTACTTTCTCTCGTTACGTCCTTTTCATTTTATACCCAATAAATAATCTTAAAAAAGAAGCTTCAAAATAAGGGATATAAAGTAAATTTTAGCGGCAAACAATGAGAATCTATCAGACAGGTGGATCGGGAGTGCCAGTGATAATGACAATGAGCTATCACCTGACATGACACCTTGTGATTTTTTTCTATGAATCTATGTGAAAAGACATGTCTATATGTCTTTATTCCTATAAGCCTCGAGGAACTTAAGCAGAATGTTACGCAAGACATGCTACAGCATGTTTGGCAGGAGCTGGACTACCGACTTGACGTCTGTTGTGTCACAGGTAGTGCGCATATTGAACATTTGTAAAGCTTTGCGAAATCAGTTATAAAATCTAAATCCATTTGTTCAAATTTTAAAAAATAAATACTATATTGTTTAACACGAAGCCTCTTTCATTTCATTTGCTTGGGACATTTAGTTAGTCAGATATTCACATTTTAAATGTTAATCTTGGGAGTACAGTGTTAGGGTTAGTCGTTGTCACCATTATTGGTACCCTTTCATTGTTTGCTTTATCTTCAGAAATAATTTGAAAATCTTGATTACAATCTATGCTGGAATCACTGCAAAACACTAGCCGCTCCCCGATGTATAGACAGAAGCACACAAATGCATGCAGGGATTTTTTCCTAACCAATGAAATACGCCGGTTTTCGGTTTCACCTGACTCAGTCCCGGTCTTTTTTGTCTTGAAGTCAGAACGCTACGTTCGCTTGTCCGAACTTGTTCTTATATATCAACCCCAATTCTTAGTTTGAACCTTTTGCCTTATTGTTCTTGTTTTGCCTTATTACTATTAATTTGCCTTGCATGTATTTTTTGCTTGCTTTATATATTTTTTGCTATGTTCTTTTCATTTTCTTTGCTTGTTATTTCTTATTCCAAACTTTGTCAACTGTTTGTTGAACAGTTCTGTCATTTAGTTTTACGTTTACCGACCACTATTCTACAAAAAGAACCAAATTTATATCATCAGAATTTTTAATGAGCTGCCCAAAGAAATTTAACCAAAACATTACTTTTTCAAATCGCTTGTAATTTCAAAGCGGAACAAGGAAAAAATAATATAGACCATACAAAATGCCCTTTATGTCAATTTTCGTTAACAAGTAAAACCTGAGTAAGCAATAAAAATCAAACGCAAAAATAAAAGAATACCAGTTTATTTTCTTTTCCGCCATATGTCATTCTTTGATGAAGTTTAAATGAAAGGGAAAGTCGTTAGATTGATAAACGTTTCCTGATGGTTCTTTAAATTATCAAAATATCCTCTATTTAATATTTTGTCCTACTCCATTTGACAGCGATGATGGCCTACAAACGTTTCTGATAGCCATCTATAAAATTCTTTCATTCTCAGCTGGTATTTTCTCTCACTCTTCCTTGGTAATTTGTTCAAGATCTTTACCGTATAGAAAATTTCAGCTAATTCCATAGATCTTCAGTATAATTAAGATCAGGACCATTGCTGATCAGTTTGGAAGAGTCTAATGATTATTTTTCAATTATTACTCTTGATTTTAGGTCGTTATCTTGCTAGAGAACCCATGATCTTTGAAACAATCCCAGTTATCTTACACTGTGTAGCAAGTATTGCTCTAAAATCCCTTTGTAATCATCAAATTTCATGTATCCTGTGATATGGTCAAGGTCTCTACTACCAGATGCAGTAAAGCAGCCCCACGGCATTACGGACACTCCGCCACGTTTATCATTTTGGTTGCGTGTTATTTTCTTTATAAATTTAGTATTGCCATCTATAAACTTGTTGTTGATATACATTGACAAATAGATCTATTATTGTTTTGTCTTTTCAAAAAATATTTTCCCAGAAGCATTGTACCTTTTCTCGGTAATCTATGGTAAATTTCCTTCTGATATATTTCCTACAGTAATAGGATTTACTTTGGCTTTCCTGATTTAATGTGTGCTGTATGGTACGAGTTCAAACAATTACCACATATTGTTCTAGGTTTACGGATGTTTTACGTAGTGCTTTTTCACGGTTAGCTTAATCTTCGAAGACTTCTCTCATCAATTTACGACATACTGCCACATATATTTTGGTTATTGTGAGTTCCATATTTAGCAAACTCCTTAATAACATTACTTGTTGTTTAGACAGGGATACCAAGATCTTGGCTTTAGCCTCTTTAGTGGTCTTGTGCATAAAAATCATAGAACATTTGATGTTCTCTGGTTGTCCTTTTGTCTTCCTCATTGTGGCAAAGAACAGCACATTTTTATTTATTTATATCATGAAAATTTAAACACTGAAATCAATACTTGGCAAATTTATGTCATGTGGTCATTCACAATTTATCAACGGTGATTTTAATTTCAATAGCAGCTTCTTCGTTTTACCATTTTCATCTTGTAGTTATTTTTAATTTGTTGTTTCATCATTTGCTTTTCTTTATATGTATGTAAGAATGCATAGTTAATAATAGGTTGTTTCCAAAATACACAGGATAAATGCTTCTATGAAACAAAAATATTTTCCCCAGCAAAACAAACGTTATCATGTAACGGCACGTTATTTATTATATTATACATGCAAGATATATATATATATATGCAAGTGTATATTGAAGTCATCACCCAGACTGTGAACTTCAATGTTCACTTTTATAATTACAATCTCTCTGTCCCTGATATTGAGCACTCTAGCCCATTAATATAGCCTTCATTAAAATAAATTATGATATATATATATATATATATATATATATATATATATATATATATATATATATATATATATATATATATATATATATATATATATATATAAGAATAAAATATATTATTGATTTGCTGGGCTAATATTCTTGCTTTATATAATCTCTGTTCTTTCATCAAGAATTTTTACTGCGTATTCTGTAAAGAAAATTGTATTATCTGCGTATATATGTATATATATATATATATATATATATATATATATATATATATATATATATATATATATATATATATATATATATATATAATTTTCCATTCGAAGCAGTGTTGAGGCTGAGGATTTTATTACATATATAAAAATTTCTTAAGGATTTACTTTTTATTCAGGCAATTATTAGAAGTTGGAAACTACAAATATAGAATCTATATATTTCGGTTTATTTTAATTACAAATAATATATTACTTAAATGGATTATTAATGTAAAACGCTCTGTATTTATTATGCAAACCTCTATGTGTGTGTTTATATGTGTGTGTGTATTAGAGAGAGATAGAGATCAAAGGTTAATGGACCAGTCATTTTTTCCTACGCCTTATTTGAATTCAGAAGTGTTCTTTCAAGAAAGGTTCCACCATTATGTTTGGCGTGTCCAGTCTGCATTGCAACTATACAAATATTATTAATAAAATTGTTTGCGACACAGTTCCTTGTAAATTTAAAATGTTTGTATATTTATCCTTTTAAGAAGCAAAAATATTTAATAAATGTTTTAAAAGACGACAAAAATTGTGACAGAGAAACTCGAAGGCAATGCATTAGTTAACCAAGTATAAAGATACTGGAATGGGTTTGCGAGTAACGGAAATTAATTTTGAAGTTTTATGTACTACCAGTTCTCATATATAGCAGTGAATATTAGGTGTCTTCTTCATAGATCAGAATTGAAGCAATGTAGATGTGTTTACAGTAGGATGGTGAGAATAATACACATTCGTTACTCTTAAGGAACTTTAGAATCAGAAAGAGATATTTGACATTTCTAGAACACACGATGAGCAAAGAGATTTTTGAGAATCTCTCATTCACATATATTGAAAGGAATGGTAGATATAAATCGTAAACTACATTAGGGGCTTCTTTTAATGTATGACAGAACAGAGAATGGAACGGATAATAAGATATACATTACAAAGATCAACAAAGAATATGATGTTGTGGGGTGCCATGTTCGTGCGTATTCTTAAGGGACACGTTACAGTAAAATTAATCGATAAATACTTTGAACCAAATGAATTCTGGGTGATTTCGTTCAGATTCTTTTCGAAGCGATCTGTCTTTTTGATTACAAATTTCTTGCAGTTTTCGACTAAATTTATTGATAAGTGTTTTAAAATTCCATCTCATTTCTAGATGTCAGAATGGAATATTGAATTATTTATAATCCTCATCTTGCTTCAGGTGGTTTTCATGTTAGAATATTCTAGTGTTTCGTGTATATTCTTTACATTCCTTCGCTTATGGCTTCTCCCATGAACTGGAAGGAAATCTCGTGTCTTTCTCTTTCTAGAAAGTTTTCAACATAGCTCGGAGATATAAACAAGTTTAAAAACTTACTACATATTGTGGAGAATGGATTTTATGTAGTTAAGATTTTGGTTGTATAACGTGGTTGTCAATGGGAGAAGAAACGTTTGGCATCCATTCCTAACCCACGTCCGTTCACAGATCGGTATATATTTTTCGATAATATAGATATACCAGGAAAGACATTTTACTTAAAACTTTACAAAAACAAAAGAAAGAAAATTACATAGTTTTTTTTAAATAAATATTTATTCGATTCAATGTTGAAGTGTCTCTGATCAAGACTAGTCTTCAAGTCATTTGATATCAGCTGTTGCCTGACCTGCAGTTGGTAGGTTTTAGCCAGGTCTTCTATGTTCCCTTCAGGTCATAGCGACACAGTTTATGACAAATCCTTTGTGGCTCATAGCAATTTTTCTACCCTTGCACAGTCTCCCCACTCTGTTCCACCATCTATCCACGACTGATCGTCAGTTAAGTTACTCGCTGCCTTCCCCAATCTCTCTTGCCACAAATATGCTTATGATGATTAAGTTTTCCAGACTCATTTTCTTCATTATGTATCCAATTGATCTCAGCTCTTTCTTTTTTCCTGATTCTGTCTAGATGTGTTCTTTCTGTTGCCAGTTTTTAAAAATCTTCCTTCTTGCTTACTCGCTCCGTCCATCGAATTTTCAGCATCCTTCTGTAAAACAACACTTCAGTCTCCCCAAGTTTTCCCAAAACACGATACTTATAAATAAATACATGAGACCTATAAAAGGAGCTGTTCAAGTGCTCAAAGGTAGTAACTCCACGACAACCGGGTCACTGTAAACCGTTTGATACAAGGATTTAATACAAGGTTTCGGCCGTTGTACTCTCCGGCCTTCTTCAGGTGGTTGCAATGTCGAACAGAACGCTTTATTTCGCTCGACTGTGCTAGTTCACGTGCCATGTCTAATGGATGTCAGTTATCAGTTATCTGTTAATTCACCTCTCCAAGTCTTAACCAGCTGTTGAACTCACAGCTCTTAAGGACACATGGCACAGTGGATAAAGGCGTCGGTTAGATCCAGTGACAGGGCACAAACTAACTGACAACTGATATCTATTAGACATGCCAAGTGGAACTAGAACAGTCTACTCCAGCGAGCGAAAAAAAGGGATCAGTTCGACATTCCAACCACCTGAAGAAGGCCGGAGCGTACAACAGCCATATGGCAACAACGATGAGGACAATATTCCGAATAATGTAAAAAGTGTATATAATCTCAGAAATATAGACAGATACAAGAATTTAAATTGTTTCACAATAAGTTTCAAATGTAATATATTCTGATTCTTCACTGCAAAATGATGCTATGGTTAGACTACAATCTTTAGGTTTTAGTAAAGAAAGTCTGGTTAAATTTGTCCTAATTTAAACATTAAGGCGTACTTTTGTGAGTAGAAATCCTTCCAATGCACTCTTACATTTATATTGGCACGGACAATCAGACTAGAACTGTTCGACTTAACGTAAGGATGCTTGGGATTTCAGCTTGGCAGTGTATTTCTTTGACGCGCTATGTAAACTCTTAAATACCAAACCGATGCATGCAATTTTAAATGAGAAGACTAAGCCAGGGAATGATGCCCTTTGCTAGACTTAAGCTTCGTGGATTTAAAAAGACACGCATAATGGATGCAATTTACTGCTGTCGAAGATGGTGAGGTCTGAGCCGTAAATCAAACTGAAGTGCCCCTGGGATTTCCGAAACGCATACGCATGCACGTGAGCACAACTTCACATAAACTAGTATTCTGATATATATATATATATATGTATGTATGTATGTATATATATGTGTATGTGTGTGTGTGTGTGTGTGTGTGTGTGTGTGTGTGTGTGTGTGTGTGTGTATATTTAGGCAGCAAGCCTTCCTTCCTGCACATGTCATTGAATACGACAGACAAGGAGCTTTTATTTAGCTTTTTTTATACAATCTAATATTTTTTTTCTTTTCAAATGATAAATTATATAAAGACTGGTCGAATGTTCATTTTATCCGAGCGATTTCGGCTATACATTTAGCCATTTTCACGGATGAAATATTTTAACTGTTAAATAAGAAATAGTTTGTTGCATGTATGTTTTATAAAAAGTTTTCATTTTCAAAACATGGTCAAGTTGTTCTGAACATGTTCATAGCTAATATTATTAAGTGTTGATTTTTTGTATGTTTTAATAAGTCTTTCATTATCATATTAGTGTTGTCAACAAGTATGTTACGAATAGCGTCCGGTAGGTCTCCATGAATGTTTAAATGAAATCTAATTGAGCTATGGTGTAGAAAGGTGTAGATTGTCAAACATGTTGTAGTGTGGCCTATATAATTATTTACGAATTTTGATTGATCAGGAATACAATTCCTTAATGGGCATTTAAATTCGTAAAAATATTTGCCCTATTTAATTTTTTAATTCGGACAGGTTTTATATAATTTTTCTTCTGAAAAGAAAAAAAAACATTAGATCGCATGAAAAATTGTATAAAAAACTAAATAAAAGCACCTTGTCAGTCGAATTGAATGAAATGTGCATATATATATATATATATATATATATATATATATATATATATATATATATATATATGTATATTATGAGGGCGAAGTGATTCTTAGTAAAATTGCAGTAAATTTTCTTGATACTACCTACCTTTATTTCTTACCCTAAAACCGACATTCTAAGTGAATATCACTAGGTTCTTTATAACCTCGCGCAAAAAGTGCCACTCAGAAATTTTAGCTGGAAAATAGACCTCTACATTTCATTCAGACTCAGTGTTTCATTTTCCCAACGCGTGGAAAACAAGCACACATACACGCACACTCATATAATGTGTGTGCATATATATATATATATATATATATATATATATATATATATATATATATATATATATATATATATATAGTTACCTCTACTCAGTTTCAATAACTTGATTTATAATG
>OZ038500.1:28417768-28420268 GCA_964036315.1 Acanthosepion esculentum | reverse complement strand
TGCTCTCATTAATTTTTTTTTCCGGAGTGTACATTACGGTGACATATATGCGGAATGTTTGTCAGTTATTATTATTATTTTTAATATATTTTCTTATCTTTTTTAATCAAGTTATCACAAGGAAGACACTAAAGTCACTAAGACGCACAGTGTTACTTGGAGTGGAAGAATTAGGAAATAGAAACATCATTAAGGAGCAAAAACAATAGAATAGTAATCAGGACGGTAGATAGTGATTGGCATTGAATTTAAATTTTTGAAGATTATAGTTGAATGGAAAGCATAGAGCCGGAAAAGAGTTCCACAAAAGAATCGTGTAAGAAAAGAAACTCTTAGCATAGAACTCACGGTTATATCTGACCATCTCAGCTCTATATAGACGAGAACTCGTCACCTTACTAGCATTGCGCTTATATTCATAACAATCTAGGTACCATAGCATTAAGCTCATCTGAACTATTACCATCAAAGTATTTATAGAAAAGGTACAAGCAGGCAACCTTACGGCGGTAGTAAAGTGTCTGAAGCCGAAACGCAAAAATTTTGCTGATTCTTCTTTGGATTTTATCAAGGATCTCAAGATATATAGCAGGAACACCGGACCATATATGGGTGAATGCTAGCCGTATAGATATGTAAGATAGATTCTTGATATGACACAATGAACCAACTTTCTTAGCAGCTAACTTAGCAATGGATTCAATATAATCTTTTGACTTTGTCAGCCGAGAACGTTAGCACGAGAAGGCGCAACGAGTCACTCTCCTAAAGGTTAGCATTAGCCATGATGGTGGTAGGCACAAAGATGTCTCTCCTATGATTAATAAAGGACAGTTTAATTTTGGTTGCATTAATATTAACACGTTAACCTTTGCCCCAATTAACAACATACTGAATGTCGTTTTTGACATCAGCTGTAAATTTTATCTTATCGGATTGATCAGACTTACTATTGAGACATGAGTCAGCAGAGATACCAAGTTAGCAGCGAATGCAATGAATACAATTATTAAAGAAAATTTGAAACAAAGTAAGACTATGTTTAGAGTCTTCGCGAACGCCTGAATTAGTATGGGAGGATCTGGAAGTGGGGCCGTTCAGGATAACATTCTTTTTCACGATTTGACAATAAAGACTTGATCAGTTCAGAAATATTTCCGGAGATACCGTAACCTGTTCAGTTTGAGAAGAATACATGTATGCTAAACCATGTCGAATGTTTTCGAGATGTTCAAATATACAGCCCAGGCTTCACCGTTTTTATCTAGAGCTTGGCTGATTCTTTGTTCAATTATCTTCAATTATCTTTCTGCAAGTACATGAGAGCAGTTGACCTGGACAACCGAAAACAGTATCGGTTGTCTGTAAAAAAAAGGCCCTGAGATGTGAGATGCTTAACCAATATAAGTTTTGTAAATGTTCCATTTTTATAATCGATATTGACGATGGAAAAAAGAATCACTGATATGACACAAAAACGGGAATTATTTACGCAGGTAACCTTATATTTTAGCTATCATAAAGCAACCGTTATTATTCTGTGCTTTCTTTCAATATTTTTTTTAACTTCACAGCATAAAATGCTCTTACAACGATGAACATTCGTCCAGATCTCTTTATACATAAAGGTACACATGAATATGGTCACATGCACATATAAATTCGAACATTAATCGTATGCAAATAATCACCAAAAAGTGGAATATTCATTGCGACATACAAAAAGATTTCCGAATTAAAAAATAAATATAATAAAACGGAATAAAATGCGACAAAACGAAACAGAGCACAAATATAAAAAAAAAAATGAATATTCTAAACTAGATAGAAAAAGTGTAGTGTTAGTTAACGCACTCACGTGAGAGATTGAAGCAACAAAAAATAATCGGTCGCCATGTTGAAAACGGAACGTCATCAAAATCGCTGCACACTTGAATAGACAAAACAAACGCTTGCCACAAACACAGAGGGAGTGAAAATGAGAAAAAAGATTGAATGAAAACCCAAAGAGAACGAAAAGCACGCTATTGATGGTAAAATATCTGGCAGCGTGTGCAGAAGAAAACGAAAGCTTTAATCTTTTGAGAAACGCATATCAAAATAGCATTTTGAAAACGGAAAGAAAAAGTAATAGCCGTTTTTAAGTGTATCTATTCATTCAGGGTTTTATTGTTAGTTTTGTCTATCATGATCATCGTTAATATATTGGTAATATTATTAATAGTACTTCCTAACATAAGTATTTGTATTGAAATTAACCATTTAGACACTATTATCATCAATAGGTTCGCATAAATTACTGATTTTATTTACGATTTTAAAATTCTCCTTCATGTTTATATTATCACTAGATCAAACCAAATTTAAATCGTCTTTATTTTGATGATTTCGTAATGACTATTTCCATATATATTATGTTATCTCCATCAACGGAATAGGTGTGTCGAGTGGCCGAAGAGAAATGGCGTCGAAAACAAATAGCAGTCCTAATTTTCTAATT
>OZ038500.1:28411492-28417568 GCA_964036315.1 Acanthosepion esculentum | reverse complement strand
ATATCTCTCAATTACTAGGAACGTTAATTGTTGTCAATGTCAATTGAGAGGTAGAAACGCTACATGTTTCAAGAAACGTAGATAAAAAAAAACTAAAAAAAAACATACTTTTGGGATGTAAATAGTTTTAAGATTACATTCCTGCGTATGGGTGTATACCGTAAAGGGAAACAGGTATTCGTACCTGCATGAATTTTAAATTTGTTGTATTTCCAAGTAAAGAATAATCAGACTTTTCATATAATTAACTGTATACAGATGCATATTAATAAAATATGCATGGAAATCAGGGAAAATTTGGAGCTAATAGGAATAAATATCGTTTATCCATTTTAATGGGTGAAAAATGTATTCGTAGAATGCGAATTTGTGATTTTAAAACTTTTAAATTGCTTTAATGCTAAATACTAAAATATTTAAATTTCTCTTATATTATATACACTTCAAACTACCATCTCGTATGGGGAATGATTTTTAATTAAATGTGTGCTGTTAATTTTGTATAATAATGAGTTATGTATATATATATATATATATATATATATATATATATTGCATATTACATAGAATAGAAATCCAAGTTTAACTCATCAGAATGGATGTTTCAACCAACAAGTCCTATGTTGGCATTTTCAACTCAGAAATGTGAAAGTATAAAATAGGAATTAAAATTTAACAATTTAAAAAAAAGAATGTAAAAACAAAGACTGGAAGAAGAAATGAAAGGAAGCAAGAGACAGACGATGGAAATATAGATATTAAATTAACCCAACACCCGGTATAATGACCGAGTTGATAAAGACGTTGGTTAGATTGAGTGACTAGACCCAAGGAATAATGAGTTCCATACCAGGCCACAACAGTGGTGAACCAAACTTGGAAAGCTGTGTTAAAGTGAAATAACTGAGACATCCGGAAGAGGAAAGGCACGTGGAAGTAGAACAAACTACCCCGGTGGACGTAAATGGCTTCAGTTCGAAATTCCAGTCACCTGAAGAAGGCCAGAGCGTACAACGGCCGAAACGTTGTGAATATGGCAATGAAGATGAGGATAACAGTCCGAATAATGTAAGTTATACCTCATCTCGGAGATATAGAAGAATTATATATATATATATATATATATATATATATATATATATATATATATATATATTTTAGAATTGGACATTGTCCGACAATTTATTTAAAGACATTTATATTATGTTTAATAATTTTAACGTTCTTTTTATAGATACAAGTATTTAAGCAAATGCTCTGTTTTTATAATAAACAGTATTAAATAACATTTACCGGCCTGAATGTCCGAGAAATTTTCATCACGCGAAATGATGGTTCCGTATAGGATACAGGTTCGATTCCTGTCGGAGAGCGAAAATTTTCTATGAAATTTCCCGGACATTCAGGCCGGTAAATGTTATTTAATACTGTTTATTATAAAAACAGAGCATTTGCTTAAATACATGTATCTATAAAAAGAACGTTAAACATAATATAAATGTCTTTAAATAAATTGTCGGACAATGTCCAATTCTAAAATATATGACGTCATTTGTTTACATTTGATACGCTAGAGCAGATATGAATAGAAGAGATTTATGGAAGATTTAAGTTTAAAGATAGTAAAATCGACCTTGCTAACCAGACGCTCATCTGTGGCCGAAAGGTTAAGGCACATCACGCGAAATGATGGTTCCGTATAGGATACAGGGTTCGATTCCTGTCTATGAAAATTTCTCGGACATTCAGGCCGGTAAATGTTATTTAATACTGTTTATTATAAAAACAGAGCATTTGCTTAAATACTTGTATCTATAAAAAGAACGTTAAACATAATATAAATGTCTTTAAAATATATATATATATATATATAATTACGCCTCTAGCACTAAACGATCGGTGCAGCGTATGAGCGAATATATTATATCCCGGATAGAATATAATTTCCGATAACGATGTTAAAACTTTACTTTGCTTCCACGTTAAATCTCTTGGAAATTACGTTTTTCCCATCACAAAATGACCTACGAATCTATTTTTGTGTCAATAAGTAGTTATTAGTTCGCTCAGCTATAAATATAACGTATAAATAAAAATATATGAGTATATTATATATAAATATAAATAAAATTAAGTGTTCACATAGCTTTTCTTTACTCTGTGTATCGTTTATATTACATCCACTCCTTAGGAATCTTGAAATTAGTTTGATGGTGAAACGCAATCTGTGTTATTGAAGCATATGTCGAATTTGGAAGACCTGTGCTAGGTAATATTAATAGGTCTATTGTTTGAATCTGATATTTCGTCAAACTGATCAATTCTGTTATATAAAATGACAAATATATAGCGGTTGACAGTGACAGTAATTTGGATGAATAACATTCCAGCTTCAATGACATTCAAAGCAGTTTGCATTAAAATAGATACATTCATGAAATGATGCAAATCAGGTTTTAAAATACGCAATTAAGTATATAAATAGTCATCATTTTCTCTTGAATCCTAGATCAACGAAGCTCAACGTATTATATCTCTAGATAGATTAATTCAGCTATAAATGTTGCGAATATATATTTGTGTATGTGAAAGGATGAATGCTTATTCAATTATGAAGAGCTTTTACTTGCAGTTCAAAGACTATGGATAGATTTGCATAGATCGAGAGAGAGATTGAGAGTCAGAGTGACGCTGAAGGGACAAGCAGCAAATGAAAATAATGTCTTTACTCACAGACGCACTTGGGAGCCTAAACCATTTACGAGACGAATATTTCTTGCCGCCAGGTGGAGCTTCTTTTCCCGAGCTTCGATAAATTTCATTTATACAGAGTAGCATTCGAGTACAGTGCAAAAGTTAAGATATAATATTTGGATAAGGATACAAAGGACTAAGCACGTGCTTGCCTAAGAGCGAAAATCTATCTATATCATTATATACATATATATATATATATATATATATATATATATATATATGTAATATGTGCACGAGGAAAATAAACATACCGTTTGTATCAATAAATATTCACATTAGTATATACGAATATGTATTAAACAAATCATTTTTACAGTTTCACTACAAGTGCGGAAATTATATATCTATATATATCTATGTCTATCTATCTATCTATCTATCTATCTATAATACCGCATAATGTGCGCGTGTGGTAATAATATAGTACTATAACAGATAAAATTTATATATAACAGATAAAATTTATACCACTGGCATATATATATATATATATATATATATATATATATATATATATATATATATATATATATATATATATATATATAAATGTGCGTGTATGTGTGTGTTACACACTGTTCAGTGCCATACTGAATTTCATGGACGTGACAATCGTCAGATACAATTGAAATTTGACCCTTATAAAACTTCAATATTTATATTCTACTGCTTATATTGTTGAAGCGTTCATTTACTTGTGCAAAATATGAAATATATATATATATACAGGGTAGGATTAATAAATTGTCGTCTAAATTACGTAAAAATAACACTAACATCTCATTTTAACAAATATATTTATCAAAATTATACAAAAAGTCTAGAATTTCTAAAGAATAATTTTATTGATTAAAATTGACATTGGCTTCAACCATGGCTTCTAGTTTACTTCGGAATCACCTGCAACTCTTCTGGACATTCTCCTTGTTTAAGCTGCTGAACGCTGTCATAATACGTGCTTTCAGTTCATCTTTAGTCTTGCAATGTGTTTTTTGGTCCCTCGATTAACTGTGCCCCACACATGATAATCAAGGGTGTTGTAGTCTGTGGAATTAGGTCGCAAGATGTAACGGGTTATGTGAGCGCAGAAATTGTCTGACAGTCCTGGCTGGGTTTAATGTTTGTGTGACATAGTGCAAAGTCTTGTTGATACATATATGGTCTTCCAGCAGCCACCTTCTTGACACACAGTGGCACTACATCCTCAAGATATAGTTTATATATCAACTACGAACACTATAACTCTAAATATATACACGAAACAATGCATATATTCAGTTAAAGGCAAAATAAATTTCATCCTTGATAATGGTAAAAGTATAGACGAAAGCGCTTTGAAAACATTCGGTTAATTTTTATATAATTTGTGTGCTGACAGAAAAATATGCAAATATTAGAAATTATATAAAAAAAAACACAATAACCAGAGCTTGTCAGACGTTTTCAACGAAACTTGCATAAAATAGTAATTGATGCCCAAATACACTACACACACACACACACACACACACATATATATATATATATATATATATATATATATATATATATATATATATATATATATATATATATACTATTTAAGAATATGTGGCGAACGCGCGTCAGCAGGGAGGCAAAAGTGGCCTTAGATCGCATGGAGATACGCTTATGAATACAATTACATGGAGGTTTTTCCTGTTAGTAGCGGAACAGTTTGTGGCGTGTAACTACATACGGGCCTCTCTGCAGCTGTTCAAAATCTGGGTTTTTGTAAGATGCCTCATGCCAATAAAAACTGACCGTGGTTAGTTTGTTCCACTAGTTGCTTTTTTTTCCGAAGCAGTATTATTTTTGACCTCCTGTCTTTTTCCACCTTCTCCCTATTATTACTGTCGTTGTTGGGAGAGCTATCGGTTGGGTGTTTTTCCCTAACCTCAACAGACGCTTTTCTCACATTACTACACAAACATGACTTGAGTTTTCAGGTTAATGTTGTTTTTTGTTGTTGTAATAATTTGCTGTGTTCGGCTGAAACTACTTTTAGCGCAGTCTATTCTATTTTCAATTTCCTTATCACCAATAATAAATTTGTTTTAAGGGCATGTCATTTTATTTTTTAAAATTTTTCTGATCATGATTAGTTGGCCATAAAATGTTTAGTTATTTTCAACTTTTAATATTAATGATAAATAAGAAATTTCTTGGGAACGAATTCAATCTATCACTAAATCAAATTCACACAAACACACACACACACACACACACACACACACACACACACACACACACACACACACACACACACACACACACACACCCTCTCTCTCTCTCTTTCTCTCTCTTTCTCTCTCTCTCTCTCATAACATAAATTTAAACGTTTCGTTTTTATTTATGCTTCATCAGAAAGTGAAATATGGTAGAGAAAAGAAAATTTGAGCATTTTTATTTTTGTGTTTGGTTTATATTGTTTAAGCAGGCCTCACGTGTGTTTGTCATGTTAAACAGTATTTCTCTGTATAATTCATGTGTGTGTGTGTCTGTATATTAATTCTAATTTGTCTATGCGGGATTCGAATGATAATATGAATTTGGGCGTTTAGTAGGTATTTCCATGTTTGGTGGCTGTCATTATGCTTATTTGGGGAAGTTACACCGGTTGTGGTTGTAGGCAGTAAGCAACTGTCTAACATTGATGGAAATGCCTATTACTTGTGTGCTCTAAGCACACAAACAAATTCACATTATCATTCGAATCCGGCATTCCCAAAATAAAATTTTGATACACTTGCACACATGAATTATACAAAGGAATGTTGCTTGACATAACTGACACACGTGGGGTCTGCTTAATCAGTGAACAACAAATAGCACAAAACAATTATTTTCTGACGAAGCTTAGATAAAAGCGAAATATATTTATAAACGTTTCCTGTTTGTTCCGTATTCCATCATACAGTCTGATTCCCATCACTACTTGATCTATGTTTGATCCCAATTCACCTCAATAAACAGACCCCCACATATATATATATATATATATATATATATATATATATATATATATATATATATATATTATATATATATATAGTGTGTGTGTGCATTATCCTGTAATTATGTTAGCACGATGTTTGCTCACTTCGGGCAGATTCCATTGTCATATCACATATGTTTAAGTCCTGTTTTTATTTCTTTGGATAATTTTATAAAAAATAAGGAATAGATCTTCAATTTAACTTCATCAAATCTTATCGAACAACAAGAAATATCATGTTTGATTACCGCTCCCGCTAAAGAACAAACGTAGTTCTGCATCAAGTTTTTCACAAAACATCTG
>OZ038500.1:28391492-28406492 GCA_964036315.1 Acanthosepion esculentum | reverse complement strand
TTCTTACGATATATAACGTATGCTGACAAAGTCAGCAAAAGTATCCATTTCTATGTGCTATAGTAATATTTGAACTTTTATCTAATATATGATACGCCTGAGATTTTCTTTTATACGTTTTAAGTTATCCTCTTGTGGTTTCATATTTTATAAAATATATCAATGTAAAACTATATATTTACCAAATAGAAAAGAAAAATCATATTTTCGTAAAACATTGAACATAGATATATTCTGCTTGGCTATGCACGTTGCATAAAAATGCAGTTTATTTTAATTTGCTCATTGAAGCATGTTAACAGACAATGTTAATTTGATCATTTGACTCTGTACTCAAAATTGAAATGTATTTTAAGAAGTTTTCTTGATCTTGTTTGATGAAGCAAGAAAATAGTATTTTTCAAACAACGCATTCTCTCGGAAAGAGTCTCTTTCTCTCTTTCGTACCTCACTTTCTTTCTGCATTTATTTCCTCCCTTTCTTTCCGCATTTATTTCCTCTTTTTCTTTCCTCATTTCGTTCCTCTCTTTCCTTCCGAATTTCGTTCCTCTCTTTGTTTGCTCATTTCGTTCCTCTCTTTCTTTCCTCAACTCGTTCCTCTCTATCATTCCGCATTTCGTTCCTCTCTTTCCTCATTTCGTTCTTCTTTTTCTTTCCTCATTTCGCTCATCTCTTTCTTTCCTCATTTCGTTCCTCTCTTTCTTTCTGCATTTCGCTCATCTCTTTCTTTCCTCATTTCGTTCCTCTCTTTCTTTCCCCATTTCTTTCCTCTCTTTCTTTCCCCATTTCTTTCCTCTCTTTCTTTTAGCAGTTCGTTCCTCTCTTTCTTTCCCTATTTCCTTCCTCTCTTTCTTTCAGCACTTCGTTCCTCTCTTTCTTTCCCCATTTCTTTCCTCTCTTTCTTTCAGCAGTTCGTTCCTCTCTTTCTTTCCCTCTTTCTTTCATTACACCTCCCTTTCTTCCTGTTGTTCGTTCATTCCACCTCTTTCTTTTTACCTCTTTTTCTTTCTATCCACCTCTCTTTCTATTAATTCTATCTCCAATAAAAAAATGTACATTCGCTGGGAAAATATATATTTGGAATCCCGAAATGTAAGAATCTATATGCACTTGCCTGTGTGTGATTACATTTGAAGTCGGGCTATTTGTTTTACGTGTATGCCCGTTCGCTAGAGTTGTTAGCTAATGACTGTTGCAGATGCCTGCTCAGTCACATTTCTGTTTCTTCAAAACACAGAGACAATTTGTGGTTATATCCAAACTATACTGAACGGATTTTTTGGCACCGATTCTGGGAGGGACACTCACACACCAGTTCGAAGAAGGCAGTATGCGCAAAGCTTCTTTGACTTGGGACTATATATCCACCAGTTCCGTTTAGTCGTATGACATGTCCACACATTGTATAATTTTCAAATAGTTAGACGCCCACCCATTTATCAAATATTATCAAGAAGACTTGGAAAGATTCGAACTCGAGACTCATGTTTTAAAAAAAAGCTATTCTTTTAACCGCTTGGAAACGCGCCTACTTCACATATTCTATTATAGTGTAAATTACAAGTTTAAAATACAATTTTAGTGTTTCATGTGGAACTTTTTGAGAGATTTGCAAAGAATGTTATTATTTATAAAGAATACAAGAATCAAATTATGTTCAAGATATTAGCACACGGATAGTGCTATTTTTATAGATGTATCAGAAAAAAGTGATTGTAGTCCTATGTCCTTGTATGAAAGTAATAAAATAATAATATTTATAGGTAGAATTTCATTCAAATTGAATTTGATAGGAATTGATCAGTGATGCATGAGCATTCACTCGCATTTAATGATTTATAGGGAAAGCTAAAAATACATTACTCTCTGGATACTAAATGTTGTGTGACGCTATTGGCATTATTAAATAACTGAAGCAATACACATCCTCTGAAACATTAGGCGCTCGTTAACGAACGACAAAGAGCGTTCCGAAGACATCATTTGACATATAACTATCAAAAGTCCTGCAATATGACTGTAGGGAACATATTATCCCGAAAAGAAAAAAAAAGGGCAAAATGATGGCAAAGTGTTTAAATTCAAAATGAACTGTTGGACGAAGAAACAATTATAGCAATGAATATTGAGGTAAACCTGGCACTCTATATTAAAACATTGTGACATTTAGACGTGGTATAATGGTTAACATTATCTAGCCTGTCTTACTAGATCAATTACCAGTTTGACCCATACTGGGTGTTCCATACTTTCGACCATGTGTCACAACTAAGTTATGCTTAGTAAATCTTTAAGGCACTTCGACGTAGCGCAATGTTTGGAAAGCCAGATCAGTTACCGCTGAGTAGTGAGTTGGATCCTCACTGGGTGTTCCATACTTCCGGTCAATTGTCACAACTAATCTACGTTTAGTAAATATTTACGACATTTCGACGTGGTCTAATCGTTAACCATCTTGTCTCACTAGATCAGTTACAACTGAATAGTGAGCTCGATCCTCACTGGGTGCCTCTTACTTTCGGCCGTGTGCCACATCTAAGCTACGCCTACACACTCACTATGTTAATAAATCATTACTTGCTTCAATTATAAACCAATGCCAATACACTAATCCGTAGGTCCTGTAGCATTTTCCCTCTTAAGTTCTGTGATCGCATTTTATATTTCAAGCCATTTCTTGACATCAACCAGAGAGTACAGCATATTTAATGGGGTTTCTAGAATTGTAGTTTCAATCTCTTTACAATGTATGGATAATAGTAACCATTATAGAATTGTAACTGTTTTTCGATTCGTCTCACGTAACACTAAGTCTTTTATAATCTGTGGCTGCCTATATTCGATACATGTTCGCGTTTACATGGAAGGCGATAATTTATCATCCTCAAGACAAGATGTACATTATCTTGGTGACTGCAATTGTATATTTCTTCATTAATAATCACTGTTTTTCTCAGTCATCATTTTCATACACCTGCTATTTTTACGATATATTGCAAGAGTTTTTCAAATTTTTGTCTGTGAATATTTTTGAGGGGGAGGGCTATTTTGTAAGATAAAACACTTTCTAGTTTAGAAGCCATTTTGTCAGATAATATTTCCATTGAAATACTCAGCTTCGCGTAAACATCCAGCTAAACGTACACCTGCAGCCTGGCTAATGACTTCCGATATATACTTTTTTCAACATATACCAAAAAAAATAAAATACTATATTTACTCTATTATTTTACTTGTTGTTACGTTTTAGTCATTTTTTTTTTATTTGGAAGTTTTTACAACAATGCTTATTATAATAATAATAATAATAATAATAATAATAATAATAATAATAATAATAATAATAATAATAATGAATTGCTAGCAAAAATACAAGAAATGATGCAGATGCAATATGTACATTATATGCAAAAAATATTGAGACTATTGATCATTTAGTGTCTGGTTGTCTAATTCTGACACCGAAGGAATGCACAAATTGACTGAACATTGGGCAGTATATTCCTTGTAAAATATATTACTACTAGTGTATACCAGGCTTCAAAAATGCTGGCAATTGTTAGAAAGATTTAACAGCGAGTGCAATGAAACAAATCTTGGGCAGAGTGCACTCAGGGGCAGCTTTTCGAAGGATAAAGTCGCAACTGAGGAAAGTTATACTTAGAGGTGCCGGCGCTGGGGAACAGCTGTTCGAGCCTGCGTTAAAGAGGGATAGGTGCTCGCTGTTCCAAACCCGGCTGCACGCGCTCGAGTTCCGCACATTAAACCGACCTTGTGTCACAACGCGACTCCGTGGATGTCAAGTAAATACCAAATTAATATGAAGTAGAGCTGGGGATTTTATTTTCAGAATTCGTGGAGATGTGAACTCCGATTTTGCATTTATTCATATAGATTCAATAAGATACGTTTTACTTAATAAGCTATTATGTTTCTCTAACTCTTCAAATGTTGAATGTATAACTAATTCTAATTTCTATTTCCCCATCTTTACACGATATTAATTTTATCATATAAATTGTCCCCTGTTCTGTCACCCATGAAATAAAAATAATTATTTGTACGGAAAATAATTTACTTTAAATCGTCTTTAAATTAAGTGGCAGCAGAAGAATTATCGTTGAACTCTTAAAAGGTAAGATTAATTAATTTAATTCAATACTCAAATGAAGTATTAATTCAATACTCAAATGCAACGATCAATTTTGACTTCTGTAGTTTATTGATGCCTATCGAATCTATTCATCTCTAGCTATTGTGATGATTGCCAAACTAAGTGTACTCCACAGGAGCCAGCTTAAATGCAGCCCGACATGACAGCTTTTAAGTTATTTTGTAAAAAAATCGTGCACTGCAATTTGGGATAAAATATGAAAATAAGAGTTGCCCCACTTGAACCATGAAAGCAACGATAATGGCTAGTATAATATATTAATATATATTATTAACCTCGCATAATCTGGCAACACTGAATCTGTCCTCAACGAAAATCTTTCCTGCACATGAGCCATGAATGAGCTATGAATCATTGAAATCGAACCAGCGGGAGCGGAGGAGTTGCTTGGACCCACACAGATATACATAAATGCTGTATTTTATATATAAGATTAAAACGACTAAGGGAAGTAATCACTCATACAGAGGAGACAGGAAATATATAAATTAATGTGCAGGTAATATATAAATAAATACAGATTGATAATAATTATACGGTTTGATTACTGTGCACCACATGCTGAAATATGGTACAAACATCACCCCGAACCATTCATAGAGGGTCAGGGGAACATTATTGATGAACTTTATTATTTACAGTAACAAACATTAATGCTAACTGACCAGAAATAATGATTAAATGCTGCAAGCAAAAGACATTTTATTTGATGACATTGTTATTAAATAAAATATATCTAATATCAATAACATAAGACAAAAAAATTATAAGGATGTTGAAATTGAAACTGTTAATATATTGCATCTTACGGTTACAGATATAACAACTGGAAACGTAGTGGGATAAAAAACGAAGATAGGTATACATTAACAAGATCCTTGTTAGAGCCTCTTATGGTCACACACAGAAGCTAGGTGGGGTCCAGAATTTCCAGGATTGAACGGGCCTTCTGTGTAAGGATATCAAACTGGTTTCGTACGAATCTTTGCCAGAATTGTTCTGCGATGTGTACGATTTGACTCCAACAGATTTTACGTGGATTTCAGCAGCTCAACTAGAGACCCCAGAAATTTTCGTCAGATTTTTGTTGTTGAACGCATGTATTTTTGTATGAGCGGCGCCGGTAGTTCACGGAGGGGAAATCTATGGCGATCAATACCAGGAAAAATCCTGACATCAGGAGTGATGTCATTTGTTTCTTAGAATGATCCAGAATGTATATGAATTCTTTGAAGTATATGACCAAGTAGTACCAAAATGTCATACTGGTCAAGTTCAGCGGAATAGGCAAGCGCCATCACAAGGTGTGGGGTTTAAAGATACGAGATATACTCAATCGATTGAAAACAATCTAACTCCATGAAAGGAATAGAGTTCTGGTAGAATATTTTGACAAGAGAATAAAGAAATTTCATCTGTGGATCTGGTAATCTATTCAGGGATACATTATCAATGTAAAGAAAATATAAAAAGATTACATACTGGGTATTATATAACATCAGAATTTATAACAATTCTCCCTGGGTATGACGATAGACTATATCCGGCAGCAAAGCTTTTGCTCCGGAGATAGGGGGTTTTAACGAGAGTGGGAACACCTCTTAATTGCTGTTGTTCCCAGGTCCATTAAAATTCCCAATAATATATTTTATGATCTACAACATATATACCTAAAAAAAGCATAAAATTATGTACAAAATATCTGTAGATGAAAGCGTACAATTACGTTGAAAAGATTTAAATTTCGACATTAAATAAACAATAGACGTTGATATGCTGCCAAACAAAAACAACCAACAAAAGAACTAACATGAAAGAAGTCTTTCATGATATTAGTCCACATAATTTCCTACAAGAAATTAAACTGTATTACAAAATATACCTTCAACAAAACTACAACAGAAAACTCACTTATCACGGCCTCAAGTAATTATATACACACTAACCTGTATATACACAAAAGCTGAATATCATCTAACATGTATTCAATTATGAAAGCAGAATTACATATATCATAGTTTTATTGCTACAAAGCACCCAAGAAAATTAAATTTCGGCATTAAATGACCCATAAAAAATTGATATGCCGTTAAACAAACAAACAACAAACAGAATTTGTACAAAAGGGCGAATATACCGACTTGCTTTCCCCCAGATCTTGGGTAATAACTCATTAAGTGTATGTAATAAAGAGAAATAATAATAATAATAATAATAATAATAATAATAATAATAGTAATAATAATAATAATAATAATAATAATAATAGTAATAATAATAATAATAATAATAATAATAATAATAATAATAGTGGTAGTAATAATAATAATAATAATAATAATAATAGTAGTGGTAGTAATAATAATAATAATAATAATAATAATAATAGTAGTAGTAATAATAATAATAATAATAGTAGTAATAATAATAATAATAATATTAGTAATAATAATAATAATAGTAGTAATAATAATAATAATAGTAGTAATAATAATAATAACATGAGTAGTAGTAATAATAATAATAGTAGTAATAATAATAATAATAATAATAGTAATAATAATAATAATAATAGTAGTAATAATAATAATAATAATAGTAGTAGTAATAATAATAATAATAATAATAATAGTAATAATAATAATAATAGTAGTAGTAATAATAATAATAGTAATAATAATAATAATAATAATAGTAGTAATAATAATAATAATAATAGTAGTAGTAATAATAATAATAATAATAATAATAATAATAGTAATAATAATAATAATAGTAGTAGTAATAATAATAATAATAGTAGTAATAATAATAATAATAATAATAGTAGTAGTAATAATAATAATAATAGTAGTAATAATAATAATAATAATAATCGGATACCACAGCTCTTAGAAATAGAATACTATAAATATGTTACTCAGTGGACTTCATAAGCAAGTCAAAGGAAGTTACAAAATAAAAAATGAATCTGGTCGTGGAGAGACTCAATGATTTTTTTTAAAAAAAAAACTCTTCACCGCAAGCAAGGCGATAATGCCTCTAAGATGCAAGGGGTTACTGAAAGTGAAAGAGAATGAGAAAACTCTAGTGAAGAGAAAGGAAATATATAAAAACAGGATTCCGGAAGACAGAAAAAGGCTATTGTCATTGTATGTAAAATCTTTGAAGAGTATAGGTTTCGGGGGAGCAACAAAAAAATAAAAAATAAAAAACGGGAAGAGCGTTCCACAGGAGAGAAGTGTAAGAAAAATATACTATGGGCATATAACTGATGGTAGCAAGTAGGTTGTTCAAAACAGTGAAACCTATGTAGTTGTACTCTAAAATTCATGCAGTTGAGGCACTAAGGGGGTAATCTCAGAACATTTGCAATTAAATTATTTGTATAAAAATAGAAGGAAAATACGTCACTGATGTGTCGTTTCGATCACAGGCTCTTTAGATTTTGTCAAGAATATCGTTATATATTGCAGCGGATTCAGATGGTAGATTTACAAATGTTCAATACGGATTCTGACGGGAGAAATTGTGAACCAACTTCCCTAGCAGTAGACCTAGCGATGAAAAATGGACAACGTGAGTACAAGAATGCGCAGATATTCTCTCCTGGAGGTTAGCATCAGTCATACCGATAGTTTTGTTTGTTTTACGATCTATCAACCTGAATTTATTATTTAATGCCCACACACTTTTTATTGCAGTTAATATTTTTTCCAAATATGTATTACTGGTTATATTTTTTTCAACAAAAATATATTGCTGGTGAAATTGTTTTTCCAAAAATATATTGCTGGGGAAATTGTTTTTTCAAAAATATATTGCTGGGGACATTGTTTTTCCAAAAATATATTGCTGGTGAAATTGTTTTTTCAAAAATATATTGCTGGGGAAATTGTTTTTCCCAAAATATATTGCTGGTGAAATTGTTTTTTCAAAAATATATTGCTGGGGAAATTGTTTTTCCAAAAATATATTTCTGGTGAAATTGTTTTTCAAAAATATATTGCTGGGGAAATTGTTTTTCCAAAAATATAATGCTGGTGAAATTGTTTTTTTCAAAAATATATTGCTGGGTAAATTCTTTTTCCAAAAATATATTGCTGGGGAAATTGTTTTTCAAAAATATATTGCTGGTGAAATTGTTTTTCCAAAAATATATTGCTGGGGAAATTGTTTTTCCAAAAATATATTGCTGGGGAAATTGTTTTTCAAAAATATATTGCTGGTGAAATTGTTTTTCCAAAAATATATTGCTGAAGAAATTGTTTTTCCAAAATTGTATTGCTGGTGAAACTGGTTTTTCAATAATGTATTGCTGGTGATATTTATTCCAAAAATGTATTGCTGGTAATAATGTATCACCTGTAATAATTTTTTTCTTCAAAAATTCATTGGTGGTAATATTTTTTAAAAAAATTCATTACTGGTATTAAAACCTATTTTTACACTTTCATAATATTTTCACCCCAGTTTGGGGGTTACCTATTTGCTCATAGCTGAGACCACCCCGGGTCAGGGTGAACCGGGGAACAGCAGCAATTAAGAGGTGGTTCCACCATCCTCAAAACCCCCTGATCAGAGGACTTGCTGGTGACTTGATGTACGTCATCGTCTTACCCTGGATGCTCATACTGATGACAGACAGGAAAAGATTTCTTGAATAATTGAATAAAAGTGGTTTTGCTTTAGAGGTGATAAAACTTACAAGCCATTTCTTGACCGAGTTAACCACTGATTGAAGGTTATCATGTCGTTTAGCAGTATGGCTTTAAAATACATGAAAAGAAGAATAACCGAATATCTAATAAACATTTTAAAGTTTCAAATAGGAATGGAATTACGTATTCAATGATACAAATAAAAGCGGGAAGAAAAAATCAGACGAAAGAATTGAACTCCCCAATTTGGAAACCATCAGGATGTTCAACAAAAGGCAGGAATACATACATATTTACATACTGAAAGCGATACTATCAAGGTGAAGAAAAATGTTTGGAAAATATCTAAATAGGAATAGAGATATAATAAAGAACAGACATTAATAAATTAATTGGGTAAATACATGGGAGTATCCATTTTGACGTCCTCTAAATAATTTGTAAACTAGACAAAAGAAGAACACAGTTGCTTTTCCCCATTAACATAAAAAAGAGACAGAAAACTGATGACACTAAATTCGAGAACAGGTTAAATTCAAGTTAAAAGGAGCAAAATGACGAGTCATAATCAACTATTGCTCTGAAAACGGAAAGAACTCGAGAAGTACGCAAAACAGAGAAAGGAAATATTTCACCAGCCCACATTTATGTCGAAACCAACTGAATAATGAAGGGAAACTCAGAAAACGACAGAGAATCGATAAAATTTCCCACCCCAGATTACAAATCGTCTGTGCATCGAATATTACTGTCAAACCTTGTCTCATGCTTCCGCTATATATCTATGGATTTTTTTTAAATATATAAAAAATCGGCAACGTTATCGGTCTTGATCTGGCATCGTGGCTTCAGTCAGCTTCCAGCCATAGTAACTTAGCTGCCCTGCAACTTTTTCTATGGATATTTTATGGGAATTGTAGTGATGAACCTTCTTCTTTGATATCTCGACTTCACGAATTTAAGTGCAGTACTAGATTGGCAGATAGGTTTCATAATGGCAGTGCTGAAATGGCTTGTTATAACCGCAAGTTCTGTGCTAATAGTTTCTTCTTCTGCACTTCTTGGTTATGGATTTATCTTTGAGCTTCCGGTTTCCTTGTCAAATGCAATCTTTAAAATTATTCTAGTGAACATACAAAATAGACTCTGGATTCTCGCAGCTTTTGAGAGGTAATTTTGTATCAGATTAGGGATATATATATATATATATATATATATATATATATATATATATATATATATATATATCATCCCTAATCTGATGCAAAATTTGCAAGATTTAATTTAATGTTATTCGTAATATCTATATACTATTATTAATGGACAAATTTGTTTTCCGCGTTTAGAAAGTGAATTAAGCATGCATTTTTCATAAATAAATTCAGACACACACACACACACACACACACACACACATACACACAGATTTTCTATCTGTTTATTACAGAAATCTCAAATAAAATGTGGTCTGGTTTGTTTAATTTTGTTTTATTATTGCTGGTAATATTTTCTCCTCCAAAATGTATAGCTGGTAATATTTTCTTCAAAAATTTATTGCTGGTAATAGTTTTTTTTCTTCAAAAATGTAATGTTGTTATAATAATTTTTACAAAGTATTTCTGGTATTAAAACATATTTTTACACTTTCATAGTGTTTTTATTCCAGTTTCGGGGTTAACTATTTGCCCATAGCTGGGACCCTAACAGGTGCTACCATCCCAAGTCAGCGTGGACCTGGGAACAGCAGCATTTAAGTGGTGGTTCCACGCTCCTCAAAACCTCCTGATCAGAGGCGTTGCTGTTGGACGTAGTTTATCGACTTACCCTGGACGTGGGTGTAATTTAATGTCACACCCAGGACGGTCAAGTAAAAGGTGTCATTTATCGAATACATGGAACAATTGACGTATACTTTTTTAAAGTATAAATAATAATGGAGCGCCTATTTCAAATAAAGCCCTTAAATAATAATATTTGAAGATATATATATATATATATATATATATATATATATATATATATATATATATATATATATATATATATATATATATATATATATATATATATTGTCATCCACAGATAGCCTGTTTCACTAATCATTAGTGTGGCTAGACATCCGATTGACTCAGGCCGGGATCGAAACCCGACTGATTTGGCACACGGCAGGGATGAAGGCGAATTTAGACGTATTTATTTTTAGATAAACAAACCAACGACTGGAGAACTCGATTTGACTTAACGAAGAGTCTTGCATCAGCAGCAGTAATAATCACTGTTTACAAATTAAATTTTCTCCCCGACACACACACACACACACACACACACATATACATACATATATATATATATATATATATATATATATATATATATATATATATATATATATATATATATGATTAATACAAATATAAAATTTTACACTTAGCTGATTGACGCGATATTCAGCACCTAGTCTGCAGAATTTTGTACACGAATGTTTAAGCAATCGTTCGGCCCACGCATCAAGAAATTTCAGAATTTAACTATTTTCGGTATTTTATATATGCTAAAAATAATTTATATTTTAAAGTAATCTATGTAAAAAATAATTTATGGACTTAAAAATAAGAATTCAAGTCTGTTTCTTTACATTCACTTAGGCGCAGATACCCTTGGGAAAAGTATGAATCCTTCTCCTGCAGATATGTTTTGAATAATAGGACAGACTGAGTCTTATTGCCTTGATTGACAACCACTCTACCGTAGTAAGAAACGACAAACTAATTCGGGAAATTTTTATGCTTACTCATTCATGAAACGAAAGAGACATAATCGCCCAAGCGTGTATCAAGTATGGCATTTATCTGACTGTTTCCATTTGAAGTGTGTAAATGTAGCAATCGATAAAAAGCCAATTTGTATGGTGTCGTCTTCCACGATGACAACACCAGACCTCACGTGGTATTTGCCGACCCGGCAGAAATTATGGCACCTTGAAATTCATCGTACTCACCTGAGCTTGGACCATCAGGTTGCCATTAATTTCAATCTTTAAATAATTCTCTTAATAGGAAAAACTTCAACATTTAGATCGGTTCCTCAAGTAAATATATGCCAGGTTTTAGGAGGATGGAATCATGAAGGTTCTCCAAGATAGCTAAAGGGACTGGGACAAAATTGCACAATAAATTTATGTGTAAATATATAAATAGTTCCTTTAAAACACTACGCACTTTTTTCGTACTATCTCTTATTATTTAATCCATTCTTGTAAAAGAAAATGACGTATGTGGTGTTCCCTAAATAACTAGTGAAAACCGCTTTACCGGTTCAGTAACAACTGTTTTCACATATCGGGAGAATGCAGTCGAAGCTGTTTCGAAGACCAGTAACTAAAATTAAGATGAAAGAAATAGTATCTAGACTTTTATTATGGCTGAAACGCATTTTATTCAATAAAGCTGTGCACTTCCGATATAATATACCATTCCAACGTTCATTTTATTGACAATAAGTCTCAGTTGATAGTTTCTCCAAGACGCGTATACACTAACACAGTTTAATTTAACTAGATATATAAAATCTGGTTTCATTGTTAGAATCGGTTACGTATGACATAAATACGTCTGTTTTTGTCATTGTTTTAAAAATAGGGGTCTTTCCTGTGAGTAGTGTAATCGCTATTGGTGTAGACAGTGAAAGAGTCCAATTCAAAATCCTCCATCTTCTGTGTATTCTTTTCCGTTGTATTTTATACTGTTTTACCAGGCTCGACAGCCACTCAAAGTAGAGTATTACAAAATGAAACGAAGGAAGAAATCTGAAGACATGCATATTATGAGGATACGGAGGATATGTATCGCTGAATCTAGACTGGAAAAGGTCGAGCTTGTCAATATCGGGAAAGCATATTCTCGGGACCAGGTTCTGTAAACGTGTGAGCGCTTTGGTGAAAAATTACTTTTATCCACTGGTCCTCAAGAACACATGGTCCAGTGGATATAAACGTTGGTTGAATCCAGTGACTTGACCCACAGATTTGTGAGTTCATTACCTGACTACAACTGAGGTGAACAAAAAAGAATGGATAGTTGAATTAAAGAGAGATAACTGATCCGGAAGAGGCATGGCACTTGGAACTAGAAAAATCTACCTCTATGGACGAAATAAAGTGTTCGGTTCGAAATTCCAACGTATATCACATGAAGAAGGCAGAACGTACAACGGCCGAAACGTGAATGTGGCAACAAAGATGGGGACAAGAGTTCGAACAATGTAAATAATAATAATAATAACTTCTTGTTTGTGATGTGTACATTTTGAAATAAATATCGATTTCAATAATGTTCCATATTTATCTCGACCGCAATCGTCGATATGAACGGACATATCATTTAACAACCTACAAAAGAAGCGCCAAATTTATTAGATATTTCTGCCTTTGTATTCCAATTTGCGTGTATTGACTATTTGTTGAAGAACACAAGAAACAATAAAATAATCAAGTCCAACCAAAGTAGCACCACATTTATCGAAAAGATTATTGTTGAAAAAATCAATTCCATATGAGTTTTGGCTGAAGAGAAATGTCTTTATGATATGTATAATTAAAGGTGAATCTTTGGCTCTTTTCTAATTAGTCTCGGGTTTTAACGTTCTGCGTGTTCTTCTTTCTGTTTACATAAACATCAATATTTTCTTCGGACATTTTCCTGTTTAACAATTGACTTTTCTTGTAATTCTGTTAAACTTTTTTCTTATATTAATTTTTGTCGCATCTAAACAAAGGTTTCGATTTCTTTTATCATTCTATGGTCACTTTTCAACATCTAACAATTGTCGAGATTGCGTTTCAACCACTTAATTACTTTTTCTAAGATTAGCTTCACTTTCAAGGTATATATAGATTCTCATACGTGCCAATCATTTCATATCTGAAATTAAAAATGAATATCATATATATATATATGGTGTTCCAATAACTTGGAGCGATTTTAAATATGAATTAAACATCTAATGTTTCTTTTTCTTTTTCTTTCAGATTTAACAACTTAAGTCTTTAGCAATTTCAAATATGGAAAGATTAGCAGTCACACAACGTGTTAAAGTTATCGAAGCCTATTACGAAAATGAACGTTCAAATTTATAAATATACGCACCAATAATTCCGCTGGCAAAAAAATGCACACCAAACAATACCTTTTGTAGATGCAATGGCTTTTCAACAAACTTCCTTGGATTTTATTCAGCACAAATGTGACAATTCTGCTTACTAACGAATCCACCAAGATGAAAATGGGCTTCATCACTAAAGAGGATTTTTGCGAAAAATCTACATCAGCTTGTCTTTGCTCATGCACCCAATTGACGAATGTACGGCGCTCAAAATGGGCAGCAGCTTTAAGTTCTTGTGTCAATTTGAATTTTGTGTAGAGAGAAATCTTTTGTCAAAATTCGATTTAACGTTGTTGTGGAGAGTTTCAGTTCCTGCGTTCGATATTGAATAGAAGTGTATGGATTTTGGGGCACATTCTCATGCACTGAATCAATATTTTCATATGAACGGTGTAAACAAACACGCAATGGTGATTTTGCTTTTTCCACCGACCAAGTTTATTTGAATTTATGAAACATTTTCCAAAAACATCGGGAAGTACGCGAGATGCATTTGCTAGAACGTCCATTTTTTTTAATAGGCTTCGATAACTTTGATTGTTAATCTTTCCATAGTTGAAATTGCCGAAGACTTAAGTTGTTAAATCCGAAAGAAAAAGAAAAGAAATAGACGCTGGAACTTAATTGACATTTATATAAAATTATACATTCGAAAATTATAACATAATTATGGTATAAAATCACTACAAAATAGCCATTTTGTTTCAACACTTCTGTTGTCTTATCAAGTGATGGTGTTGAGTGTAGAATAAAGGGTTTTAAAAGGTTCAAATCACTCAAACACCCCTCTCTAGGGGAAACGCTGTTACATAAGTTGGAATGACCAATCAAAATACAAGTATATGAGAATTCAAGAAACTTGACAACAGACTTTGGTTATAATAATTATTTAATTCTTTAATGTTAGTGTTAGAGTAAAATAGAATTGATTCTAACTAATAAATATTAAATTATACTATAAAATTAAAAATTATCGATTTAAAATTGTTTTATTTAATCTATATT
>OZ038500.1:28303992-28386492 GCA_964036315.1 Acanthosepion esculentum | reverse complement strand
CTTTTTCGAAATTATTTTATGCAGTATTCTAATTTTTTATAGCTATTTGTTTTTTTTCATTCTATTCTGAGATTCCACTTTTAATTATTTTACTGATTTTGTTATTATATTCCTTTATCTTTGCAGCTTTTATTTTCTTCGTATTTTCTTTCTCACATGGTTAAACCTATTCAGCCTTTCATTTCCATTTGGTTACCAATCCAATATGCTCTTTTTTCTGTTTTTTACAGAATGTTAAATCTTTTACTTGCTCGCCCTTTTTATATCTTTCCTTTGAATGCTCCTGTAAGCCGATGTGTGAGAAATCGTATCGGTATTAGAACGTATCTTCCACAACGATATACCACAGTTGCTTATCACTATACAAGAAACTTACTGGAATCTCTAGACGGAATCTAAAAGAGAACCTGTCACTTCAGACATCGATGCTCGCACAAATTTCTAGAAATAGTTTAACGCGAGAATACGTAATTCACATTTATATCCGTTTTTTCTTTCTTACCGATCATCTCAATGGTAGATGAACTTATAAATATATACCTCGTTAACAGAATAATCTAGAAGCTAACTTAACACATTGATAATCAACGACAAGATAACTCGTAATTGACAGTTTTAATATGACGCCGTTTGTGGTAGTCCAGTTACACAATTCGTGACCCAAGGATTGACTACAGTGTCACCAAATTCACGAACCAATTGTTCCAGGGCAGTACGTCTTGTACTCAATAAAAATGACAGAGTAATAATAAAAATAAAAAAATAAACTATAGGAGATTTCCCGAGATATGTGATCAGTGGAAACAGTGTCAAGAGTAACAGAACAGTAACAAAAATGAGAACTAGAAGTGATATCCTGAGACATGGCCAGTAAAGAGTTGCTTGGAATTCCCTGTGAGTTACCCAAATCGGCATGGACCTGATGTAAACTGAAGGGGACAGGTAGAAACGCTGTAATAACAACAATGATGAGGACAATAGTCTGTTTGTAAATAGTGTAAACGCTGCCTTAAGTGTCTTTTATAATAAAAAAAACTGTTAATTCAGATATTATTCATGAGTTATTCTATTATCGGTTTGTCTATTGCTAAATCTGAATATGAACAATGGTGTGCCAAAATTCATAGAATTATTTAGAACATCAAATGAAGAAACGTTAAATCACCACATATTCGACATCAGTTGTTTTATGACATTTGGCAATTCAGTGTGAACAATTTCTTAGCTGTTCATTTAAATGCAGTCGAACGGAACGTGATAATTGATGCCAGAGGATGGAATATTCCATTTCTGAAATTGTGGAGAATTTTAACATCCTTCGATATACTGTTTCATGTGTGTGCCGAGAAGACCAAATAGAAGGCGTTAACAGCCAGAGGGGGCAGCCAAATGACCTACCAGATTATCGCTGCTAAAATTCCGACGCCCAAATACAGCAGTTTGCCTGGTCTCATGATGTTTCTGGTGACTGGTAAAGACGGCGTAGTTCAATGTCACATTTCCGCTTGTTTCGTTTTGAGGATAGGTTCCTAGTATGGCGCACACCCATGAAGACATGTATTCCAGTAATCAGCAAGTCACCGGACAAGCCGATAATTGGGTGTGTATGTGTGTGGTGGGGGTAAGCTAACCTTGCACGATTTGGATCCTCTCGTGGTGATCGCTATAAATCATTGTTTCTTTATGATTTAGCCCTGTTCCCGAGCTTTATGTACCCCGGTTAATGTGGAATATTCCTGAACCAGGCGCACGTTACCCAGCATTCTCGCACCAGAGGCACGTTACACAGCATTCATTTGAATATAATTCTGTAAATTTCGGATAAATTGTATGGCTAATACATTCTATCGACAGGATACAAATCGAGAATTTATAGGATATGATAGAGATGCCTGTTCGTGCGGAACAGCTGGCACTCTGCAAATAACAGAGAGCTTTGGAGACATGTATGGCTCAGAATCTCCCCAGACGACATCCGATATCTTCCGGAATAGAAGCCACGTCAATTTCATCTACATTCCTGTGTTAGAAAATATCTTGTACTAACAAGATTCTTATTTCAAACGTTTTGGCGCGTCTGTGTACATATAATTTAGCTTACTGAATGTTAATTAACATCAAATATTAATTGTCAGAATTACGTGTCGTATTGTTTTTCGATTTTAGGGAAGGTGTCATAATGTATGAAAATAGTAAGTCTGATGTCGATAAAAGATTACAAGACAAATATTAAACGAATATGCACGACGTCGAACCTGATAGTGTCAAAGGTATAAATGGTATTTTCTGTCGATAATGCAAACCTCATCTGTTCATCTCTTCTGTTCTTTGTCTTTTATATTTTCGCCTTTTTCTGCATATTTTCATATTCTTCTTGTACGGGAGATTCTCTCCGATGGCTTTTTTTTTTGTTTCTTTTGTCATTTCTGTTTTCTTCTCTTGACATATCTACGCGGTTTTATTTTTTAATTCTCAAACAAACCAAGGTTTTAAAATCAGAATAAATGAAAAAAATGTGTAGATATGATTATTTAAACAATTCCAATTTTCATTCTATATTTCAGGTTGGTAATAAATCACTTTTCTAATCTGAAGTGGATTTTCCACAATAAAATAATCAATCTGATAGTAATGTTTTTTGAAACATTTAAATTATTCAGCGATGTATATTTGCGAACTCTCATTTTCACGGGCGAAACAAACGTTATAAAAACTGCAGGTTTAACTTTTTTTTTATGAGTAGCGTGTAATGAAAACTTTACGAGGAATTCCCCCATTGTCTGATGCTTAAATAAAATTATTTTCCTCCGTAATATTTGTTTGGTTTTATATATATTTGATGAAAAAATACCAAGAAGCATGTTTTGTTGTTTTAAACTGAAAATCATCGACTTCTATCCAAATTTTATTCTCACTCATATTTAATTACCATATCTATCTCTATTTCTGAGATGAGGTATAATAACTATTTACACTAGTTACATTGTTCGGACTATTGTCCTTACCGTTATTGTCATATTCACGATATTTCGGCTGTTGTACGTTCCGGCTTTCTTCAGGTGATTGGAATTTTGAACTGAAGCCTTTATTTCTTTCACCGCGGTAGATTGCTCTAATTTCACCTGCCATGATTCGTCTGGATGTTTCAGTATCAGATATCTCATTTTAACTCAACTCACCAAGTTTTTTGCTCAGCTCAGCTGTAACTAGGTATTGACCTCACAACACTTTGGGTCAAGTCACTGGATTCAGACAACGCTTTTATCCACAGGGCCAAGACACATGGTCCAGTGGAGAGATGAGTTATTAAGATGGAATAACGGAAACCGAGATATCCAGAAAAGGCATAGTACGTGGAACTAGAACAATGTACTCTATAGACGAAATAAAGGATTCGGTTCGAAATTCCGGTGTATATAACCTGAAGGAGCCTGAGGCGTACAACGGCCGAAACGTCATAAATATGGCAATGAAGATGAGGGCAACAGACGAAACAATTTAAATAGTATAAATATTTAATTTCCAGTTTTTGAAAATATTTGCATTTCATTGAGAATTGACGTAACATTTAAAGGGGGGTAATCTGGTTAGAGGATTATGCGTGTGTAGATCAACAATTCCTAAACTCATAGCTGTTAACTGAAATCTTGGTTGAAAATTTATCTCTGTAATATTTTGTCTATATATTTTCTATTTACTACTGAACTAAGTGACTTTTAAAGGGCAGTGACTATGATGATAAAGTATTTGCTGCCAAATTTAGCTGTACGTTACTTTTTATGATACTATATACCCAAGCATCCATGCAGTGAATACAGATGTCACATCTGGTCTAGTGCATCTGCTCTGTATGTAGTTTCTTGATAAAATTCAAAGAATCTGCAATGTTATCGGTCCTGATCTGTCATCACGGCTACAATCACTTTCCCACCACTGAAACCTATCTTCCTAATACCTTTTCTATAAATATTTTCAGTGTAATTGTACTGATGAGCTTACCTCTTCGTTGTTATTTTCCCCCACCCACAGACAAATTGTACATATGGGAACTAGTTGGCTGCATAAAGACGTGTTGGTGTAAGTAATTCTGTGGTATATCTGGATCAGTAATTGTTGCTAGCTAATTTTAAGTAAAGACAGATTGAAGATCAACCTTTCTCTTAATCTCTCTTTTGGTTTTGTGCCACATTTTTGTATTTTTCAAGATAAGTATCTCTTTCCTCTTTTGTACTCAAATTTTACAAATTTGTCCGCAGTACTAGATCGGCAGTTAGTTCTCATCATTTTACTGTTTATATACAAGGATATATTCGCAAGTTCTATGCTAACAGTTTCTTCCCTAGCAATTCTCGTTTGCTTTCTATTCAACTTTGATCTTCAAAAATTTAAATGCAATGTCAATCGTTAATTTCTGTCTTCTTGATTTCTGTTCTTTTATTGTTTTCTCACCTTAATATTGTGTTCTACTCATTTCCTTTAGCACAGATTAAACCCTTGAGTCTTAGTCGCTTTATTGCTTTGCTTGGAGTAAAATTATTAAATTTGAAAAAATGGGCGTTTTATCGAAGGGTTGGAAGGTTAGCGCCCAGATTATGAGACCTGTTTCGAATCTCACAATAGTCGATTTTTCAAGAAAGTGAATTGATAATATTAGCCTGGAGAATCAACCCTAATGTAAGCAACATTTGCTTAATCACTGAAGGTCATTCCACTAGTTGAAACCAGATTAATGAGTACAATTGAGACGACATTTTCGAAAAGCATCTATAGTTTTACTAGTATGAAGTCACGTTTCATCTTGATAGAGTTCGATCCTTCTAACCTTATTCAACTGATTTGTCCCTACGTATACGGTTACTTCTGTTAGTATATTTTTCCCGTATCAATTAAACATAACATCTATTAAGAAATAATGCACGTGTTAATAATATTGACTAGGCACAACAACAATTAATAATTAACATAATTAACTATGAGTAAACAACTATTTTTAAAATAGTTTGCTCAGAGGAATGACATGTTATATCTGATAGCGAAGATAATTGATACAAAGGAGAAATTAATACAATATTCTTGGTCGAGGCTACGATCTTTTTAGTATTAATTACACAATATTGATTATCTATTGAACAATAAGGCTGAAAATTAAATAGAAATGAATCCTACTAGAGCTTCTAATTAATCGTTCGAATGATAAGTATAAACGTAAATTTAGAAGCATCAAATATACATTGGGCCAAAAATATATTGGTCTTACACTAAACAAACTCTGTTAGATGAATAGTCGTGTTTTCGTTAATAAAATGTGGAAAAACATATGGCTAGTAAAAGGTGATAACTCGGAAAAGAAAAAATAATCAGACAATCAAACAGGAGTAAAAGAAACGTGAAAGATAACAGACGCTACAAATAGGTAAATGATTTATATAACGGACAAATATGTTACAGTAAGAAAATATACGAACAAATTAGATACAAAAAAATGTCTTGAGATGCAAACTGTAAAATTACAATACTGGATAAAAATATGTGAAATGTTGGAAACAATAAATCCTAAATCACATAAATAAAAATGAGTCCGCTTTAAAATATAATAATGATTTGAAACCGGGAACAAAAGACGTCAAGAAAACAAGAAATCGAATAAGTCTGGACACCTCTTGCTGCTCTATCGCAATTTCCATGCCAAGTGTTCTGATGAGCTACGTTCCTTGGTACCACCAGTTCTGAATTTTGCTTCTGGGGCCCACCATGCCGCTTTCACAAGAATAAATAATCTCCGTTTCATTCGTATTCTTGTTATATAGGAATAAATTGTCGCTGCCGACACTAGAGTTTGAACATAGATCGCCAGTGAGCAAACAGAGGAGATCCCGTTATTTAAGTAAGTAGATCATGTGACCATAGAGGAAACGCATATATAGGAAGCCGCGTGACGACCAACGATCGCTATCCTATACTCTATTACTATTCTGATCTCTATTTCTAGTCTATCCTCTATTAATATACCGACGGCTATTCTCCATCCTGTTTCTCTAAACAGATTATATGCGAGCGAGTACCATCGAGCAAGTACTATTAGTGCGAATGCTATTCGAAGGCGTCTGGCACCTGTATTGTTCAACAGCGTTACTATAGTTGTATCGGCGATTACAAAGTATGTACTACAACAAGCATTACAAAAGTGGCAAAGAGTATTCGTTGACATCATAAGTGTCCAAAGGGTGTTCGTTGACATCACAGAAATCTATTAGTAAAAACCAAGTTTCACTCGGACAAATTCTTCCTTAGAACTGTTGTTTTGACTGAACAGACTACCCAGCGGATGTTTTCTCAATTAATACAATCGTGACCTCTTCAAGTCTATAGTCAAGCATAGTCTTTTTTACATAACGTCAGGAAATTCACTTGTCTTTTCTTACGTTCCCAATAACCCTCTATCTGGTGTGACTTTGGGCCTTGCATTGAGTGAACTTGAATATAAACATCGAATAATTATACCAAGGATATCTATATCAAAATATTGTAAGAATGGGGAAATATTTGTCGGTGTGGAAGCGAATTTGGTGTACCGAGTTCATTTCTTTCCGGATTCACTTTCGTTCAATTCGAAAATCCTGAATGCATATCCCTCCATCAACTAATCATATTAAATAGCAGTGGAGACTAACCTCTTGTGCCTTGATGTGGCAGTCAGTTTAAGAGAAGACAAACTCTGACTTGTAAACCAAACTGAAGCGAGACATGCTTCTTCACGCTATCCTGCCCAAGCACACTGCCGCTATGGTTGCAACGAATGTGGTATCCTGGCGTATCCTTGCGGCCCTAATGCGTTAAGTGATTCGTGACGTGACAACGCATCAAAGTTCTTACAAACCAAACAGAAAATTAGCAAATGAAGTCAACGTGGATAAAATCACAAATTGTTTCACAAGGAATATTAAAATGAAAACGAAAATGTGTATAAATTACAATCCACTGTAGACAGGGCAGAAAACTTCGATTGACTATATCCCTGAATGATACGGGGGTGGATAATGAAACTTGTTAAATAAGGAATCATTATAAAAGCAGCGTATATCAAATATGTGGAAAAAGAGCAGAACGGGGCGAATTAATGTTTTTACAACACTGGTATTTGTCCCGCAAACAATACTCACGTCTATATTTCTGAGATGAGGTATTTTAATTTTTTACAGTATTTACATTGTTAGGGCTGTTGCCCTCATTTTCGTTGTCATATTCACGACGTTTCGGCCGTTTGAATCTCCGGCCTTTTTCAGGTGTTTGGAGACATGGCTCCCTGATAAAAGCGTTGGTTGACTTCACCCAAAGAGCTCTGAGTACAATACCTGGCTACAAAAGAGGTGGACAAAAATTTGGAGATTTTAGTTGAAAGGCCATAAATGCTACTGATACGTCCGGAAGGGGCATGGAACGTGGAACTAGTACAGACTACCCTACTGGAAGAAATAAAGGGTTCAGTTCAAAATACCAATCGCCTGAAGAAGGCCGGAGTGTACAACGACCGAAACGTCGGGAATGTGGCAACGAAGATGTGGACAACAGTCCGAACAATGTAAATAGTATAAAGAAAAAAAATTATATATTTTAAATAAACAATCCATACACATATTGACAAAAAATGTTTCAACAAAGGACCAAAAAATCATTGTTTGAAGATGCCTAACAACGGAAAGAATAACCTTTTTTCCCCCATTTTATTGACTATCGCTGTCTTGTTTATTGCGTTTTGTTATGTACGTGACCGAGAACTGTCCACCCGCGGTTCATGGAAAAATTGTCTTTGAATGACACTAGTCCATGGCATAAAATTCCTGGGGGACCGTTGGTGTAAAGTTCAGAGCAATCTTCCGTTGATCTCAGAAAAACTTAAATACCGCGTGTGATGCAGGAGGGAGAAAAGGCAAGTATTGTCGCTCCTGTTTCGTCGAAAGAAAACTAGTATTTGTCGTTCAAAAATCATGCTACCAGTAATTCTTACAAGGTGTATAATGTTACAGAATCTATTGGATGTTTTTTTTAATCATTTCCCGCTAAGCAGAGCAATAAAGATTCTAAGGGTTACTGAGTGTGAAAGGAAAATTCTATATTCAGAAGCGAGAACAATAAATGCAGCGGAATCAAGAAGACGGTTGATAACGATTGACATGTTATTTACATTTTTGAAGTTGAGTGTAAAGCAAGAAACCGGAAGCAAATCTGACAAGCAAGAAGTGCGAGAAAGGAAATTGTTACGAATAATTGACGTTTCGAGCCGATTCAACCGTAAAAAATAAGTCCTTGTTGAATGTAACGTTCTCTGGTATCGGCTTACGTATTCGGCCAGGAATTGTTACCAACAAGTGTCATTTAAATTTAACCATATAACTATATACGTTATACGCCATAATCTTCTTTTTGTATCAGTTATAGCATAACCACCTTTGATTTTGCAATTAAAATAATAAAATTACTAGCCTAAAATTATTACTGTACTATGGACTAAACAAAGGAATAGTTGTAGGTAAAACGTATCAATTTCAGAAAACCAAATCTTAATTTAAAAAAAAGACCTGACAGACAATGAAGAGACATGATTGACGATGCTTTAGTAGACAAGGTGGAAAAATAAAATAGAAATTTCATGACATTGTAGAGAAGTTTGAAATGTGTTGGAAAATTTTGACAATATTCAGTCAGTCAGTTATGTGCCATGCGTGATACACACTTAAGCGATCATGTATCTTTCGATACATGACTGACGAGGCAGATTTCTCCCCCAGTAGGTTGCCATTTCTTCCTGAAGTAGACCCGTTGCCATCCAAGGCTATAGAACCCGTATTTACCTGCTATTTATCCATAGCTAGGGGGAAAAGAGGATTCATACCTTTCCCAATGGTATTAGCACATGTGAACGTAATAGGCTTGGGAAAGTTATGAATCCACTTCTCCCTCTAGCTATGGGTAAACGGCAAGACAGACCGGGTTCTATAGCCTTGGATGGCAAGTGGTCTACTGTAGAATTAAATGGCAACCTAGTGCGGGAAAATCTGCCTCGTCAGTCATGTATCGAAAGATATATTTCCCCATTAGCAAAGGAAGGCATGATGGAGTAATAGATTGCGGCTCGGATTGAGGAATTGGAGAGCCGAGGTCAAATTCCAGTCGTGTTCATTACATTCACTTACGTGTTAATAACCTTGGGAAACGTTATTAGCGCTTTATTATTCTCCCGTTAGTTGTCGGTGAATAGTAGAACAGGCCGGGTTCAATAGCCATGTGGAAGGAAAATTCTGAATTCGAACTAACGTGAAGTGCGTCGGGCTCCGTCAGGCGATCTTCCCACGAATCTCCACTTTTACTGCGGTTGGAATACATGTGGTGCCTCTATGACTCTAATGAGTTACGGGACTCATTATCGTGATTAGCAAATACAGACAGAATCAAATATTTGGAAATAGGAGAAAATTAAACCATTTAGAAATCAGCCTTAGAATTCGGTATTTTTATGGAGATAAATGCCATATCCCAGAATATCGATGCGATTTGTTGTCACTTGATATCATGCGTGAAAAAATTAAATAAAACCTCAAGAAAAAAGTAGACCAATAATAATAATAGTAATAATAATGATAATGATGATGATGATGATGATGATAATAATAATAATAATAATGATACTAATAATAATAATAATAATGATGATAATGATGATGATGATGAAATCCCCGTATGCTACCCCCGTTATTGCCTTTGTGGGTTCTGAGCTTAAAAGAATAGAGGTGTTATTACGTAAATATTTTTCCTTGATGAATTGAGATAGGCAACGGAAAATAAACCTTTCCATATCACAGATATATTATTACGTGTTTCCTGAACTTATCTTGGGTGGTTTGAACCCAAGGGGATGACAAACTGTGCATTTGTGTTCATGGACAGACAAGACAAGGTAGATCTAGATATGTGGATACACCCCGAATCGGAAACTGTCCGAGTGAACTGGGTGACTCGTTCAGAATTTATTTCTTACAGGGTTCTGCACTGCTTTTATCAAAAATATTCGGTCGTGATGCATGTGGCTGGACAACTGGTTGACATGATAGGTTTATTGAACTCACTATATTTGCACCAAAGCCTCACTTTTTGGGTGTGTTCATATCTCACACGACAAATACTACTACTATTACTGAAAAAAAAAACAATAAAATCCACTACTACAAAAAACAATTAATACTACTACTACAATAAATTTACTACTACTACAGCAACAATAAAAAGTACTACTACAGCAACAATAAAATGGACTACTACTACTATAATAAAAATTATTAATACTACAACAATAAAATCTACTACTACTACAATAAAACTACTACCACTACTATTAAAACAATAAAACCTACTACTGCTGTTACAACAAAAACTATTATTACAACAATAAAACCTATTAATACGACAACAAAAATACTACTACTACTACTACTTCTAAAAGAACAAACAAAACGATTACTTTTGCAACAAAACTACTACTCCTACAACAGCAAAAACAACTACAACAACAAAAAATGCTACTACCAAAACTACTGTCCAATCTCTGAAATTCGCGGAGTAGGAAAGAGTATCGAAGACTTGTTATCTCGAAAGAAAATATTTGTAACACTTACCGAATATACTTAGACACTAAAACCTATCATTACTTAAACAATATTTTGAGGTATATCGGTTAAAATATTTTGATTTAGAGAAACAGAGGTAGACCAAATAATGTGGGCTCCTCAAATATATTAATTGGATGAAAAAAATGCAAACAATAAAATATCTTATATGATCTGGCAATGAAAAATAACCTCCAAAATCAAGAACAGAAAACGGGGAAGAATAAAAGAAATCTAAAAAGTCTAAACGAAGGGAATGCTTATTGACGACAAGTTGATGATAAACACAAATCTCTCAGATGATCTACTAATATTAATGACCGTTTTTAAGAAGTTTAACTTAACAAATATTGTTGAGCAGCGCCGGTAGTCGTTAATAAACTCTTCCATCATGATAGCAGCAAAGAGAGGAACAAAAAATAATAATGAGTTTTGTGTGTGGTGCAAGGTAGGGACATAGGATGCAGTCTTAGGTCAAATTTACCTTTCCCTCTATGATGTATTTTTCGTGCAAAGTCTGATTGCAATTCATCTGATAAAAACTATCCAATGTGACCTATGTAACCTGTGTGATAGATTGTGATGTTTTATGGATAATCAATTGCTTATAGGTTCATGCTTATCTCTTGTCTTTGATTTGCTCATTTCTTGTTTCTTTCTTTTTGTTTCTCACTTTCTTTATATTTCTTTCTATTCATCTCAACCATTCTTTCTTTATTCTTGTTTTTTCACCTTTCCTTTCTCTTTTCTTCTCTTTTTCACCCTCCCTTTCTTTTTTCTCCTTTTCACCCTTCCTTTCCTATTTTTCTCTTTTTCACCCATCCTTTCTTTTTCTTCTCTTTTCTTCCTTCCTTTTCTCTCCCTTCCTGTTTTCCTTCTCTTTTTCTCCCTTCTCTTTATTCTCCCTTGTATTTGTTTTTCTTCTCTCTTTTCTCTTCCTTCAATTTCTCCCTCTTCTTTTTCTTTCTCCCCTTCTTTTCTATTTTCTTCTCTTTCTCGCCCCTTTTTTCTCCCCTCTTTTTCTCCGCTTTCTTTTTCAATTATCATTTTTTTCTCGATTTCTCTCTTGAATTTGAATTTCCTTTTTCTGTTTCCATTTTCAAATATTTAAAATGATTACCTAATTCTGGCACAAGACGTGATTTTTTTATTTTTACTGTGAAGCTCAATTTAACTAAACTAATAATCGTGTAACCGTGTGCAGAAGTGGCACACCAAAGCCTGTACCACGATGCGAGTTGCTATTTACCTTTATATTATGTTTAACATATTCTTATCTACTCTATTTATATTATACAGATTATTGTCCTCATCATTTTCGCCATATATATTACAATTTTTCGACCGTTGTCCGTTCCGGCCTTCTTCAGGTGGTTGTTATGTGGAACTGAACCCTTTATTTCGCTCACTGAGGTAGACTGTTCTAGTTCCACGTGCCATGTTTAATGGATGTCAGTTATCAGTTATATCCTGTTAATCCCCCTCTCAAAGTTCTCCACTGCCTTATCCGGGTATTGAACTCACACTCTTTGGGTCCTGTCACTGGATCTAACTAACACATTTATCCACAATAAATGGATAAAAGCGTTAGTTAGATCCAGTGAGATAACTGATAAATGACATCCATTAAACATGATACGTGTAACTAGAACAGTCCACCCCAGTGAGCGAAATAAAGGGTTCAGTTCGATAGGAGTATCCAACCGTTCGTCGTGAGGTTATTTTTTCCCAATGTCAGTTTAATTTCTATATCTTTTTTTTCTCCATTTATTCAATATAAATTGTAAAATATATGGATTACTCTCATTTTTTTATTTGCCGTGCCCCATTCAGCTTTTTTAAAATCCTTCCATCTCTATTTATCTCTATGGTGGTATTTCTCTTTTTCTTTATATATACACACACACACACACACACACACATATATATAAATATTTTGTATCGATTTTCTTTTGTGTGCTTCACCATTCTACTTAATTCATTTACTTCAGTAATATTTCGTTTCCAAATATCTACTTCGCTACTTCAGCTAGTATTTCCTTCAGTTAATTTGAATAAAAACTTTTATTTTCTTTTTTCTAATCATCATCTTTCCGTTTTCACATAACCCTTATTAATTTTAATTGACGTCATTTTTATATTTTGTTTTAATTTTACTCCACACAAAATCTTCACTGTCTCTCATCCGTAAGAAGTTGTGATGGCACCTCGACTTCGTTTACTGGTTAGCAAGCTTGTCTCGCTAATAAAACCATTACAACTGAATAGTGAGTTCGATCCTCATTGGGTGCACTATATAACATCTATGTTGCGCTTCGAAATTCACCATAGCAAGGTTTGATGGGTTTCTTCGGCATGCTTACACTACTGATTTATTTAGTTTGATTTCATTCACTTTCGATATTTGAGGACAAAATCCATATAGGATAGAAACAATATTGGTATAATATAATCAATCGGACGGATATAAGAGAAAGGTAGGAGATGGATAAGAAGAGAGATAAGAGAAAGAAAAAATAGTTAAAACAGGCGACGATAAGAAAGGCAAAACAAGAAACGCAAGGAAGGATATAACGAAAGGAAAATAAGAGGAAATAAATAAATCACTATTTAAAATTCCAAGGAAAAAAGAATAAAGAAAATTGAAAGAAACATTGCGTGGTAAATATTCACGGAAAGAAAATTGGAAAATGATTTGTATGTGTTGTTTGCGTGGACGTTTATTTCTGACAGGCATACGGTTATATATCTGATTAAAGTAGATCTCCAGTTAAAGGGAAAGATTATTACTCTTAAAAAAAAAGTCAGTCTGAACGTCACCTACTTCAACAAAGAACAGATTCAGTCACAACATGCTACGATGGCAAGCATTTTTAGAATTCCTTGCAGTCAATCAACTTCTGTACGAAATTCAATCCTCATGGTTACTCAACGCGTTACTTTTTGTAACTTGTTAAGTAGATAACATCAAAATACAATTCAACGTATCTCCCAAAATTTCGTACATAAATGGAAGTAACTTAATTAACAATGGACCATTTATGTTTAAGATTATATCAAATTGAAAAGAGCAAAGATAAAATGCACTTTTTTTTTCATAAAAGACAGTTAAATCATAAACTTTCATCGGCCAAGCTGTAGAAATTGCACGAATGTTGATTACTAAAACCCAGCATACCTTAATTCTACGCCTTGGTGATTTCCATTTGGCATTTTATTTTTAACATAGACGCTTCAGTTACAGTATCAAAGTGAAATCTCATGAACTTCACTCGCATATAATATGGGTGTACATGATGTAAATTATCCTTATCGGCGTGTTTGTTATCGAATGCAGTTGAATCTTTCAAGGTAATTCCCTGTGCAAAATTGGAACTCTGTCCAGTAGAAGAACTTCGGTAATATTAGAGTTGGTTATGGTGATTTTTTAAGCGTTGCTTAGATGTGACACAAGGCCAAACTTAAAGGTCACCAAATGAGGAAGGAACATGTAGTTGGTTATGAATTAGGTAAAACTGGAAAACATATTCTTAGCATTTCTTGGTTTATTTAGCTGATTGTTGCAAATTATAATAATATAGTAGTTTGATAGAGTGCTGGAGGTCGGGATTCACGCCCAAGTGAAAGTAACAGCTTGATATTTAAAAAAAAAATTATACAGAAAGGTAGCCTGCAGGTTTAGTGAAATCAATAATTCAATCTTGATTCCGTCATCTAAACACATTTAATAGCTGCCACACCAACTTAATAATACCTAAACACCCCCCACTAATAATGAATCTTTCCGAAACAACAATTTTTTGAATAAGATTTAATAAAACCGCCAAAGTAACAATATTCCCGCTTGACGATGATCGAAAGTGATTTGAAACAGATTTTAGAGTTCCTCTTTCACAAACTGGACCCGGACACATGAAAGCTCACACGACAATTGGAAGGTAAAAACAAAAGATTATCAAAAGAAAAAAAAAATCCGTTTTTTTATTTAATGACAAAAATCTAAAAAATGATTTCTAGCCAAGATATATTGTTTAATTTTTAAAAATATATATGATGCGATGAGTAAATTGTCGCCATTTTATATTTAATTTCGCGCATGCACGTTGTTTGGTTTTGATTTTTGTCGACTGTGCAGAATAATAGGGTCACCGCCTGTGAGAAAAAGAGGACAATGACGAATTCACTCCACCAAAAACTTGGAAACGTAAAAATGTACTGTTTGGTAATCGCACCGGAAGCTCCCATACAAACATTTCACTGTTTGGGTGGGTCAATCTGAGGACCGTGCCGAGGTTTCAGAAACCTTTGGATATGTTTAATGGTAATTACGAAAGTGTTTGGAGTGATGGAGATCTCGAGCCTCCGTTCATCTTATCAGGGTGCCCCAGACTCAATACGAATGACTACATCAAGTGCCTTGAAGAGGTAGTGCTGCCCTGGAAGACCCTATGTCACACAAGCAGGAGAACTCACCCGTGGACGTCTGACAATTTCTGCGACCACATCCCCCTTATATTTGGCCATCTAACTCCCCAATCTGCCACCCCATTGCAGTGAGCGAGCGACCAACAAAACCCATTGTAACATTAAAAATGAAGGAATATTTTTTTCAGCATTCACCAACTTATACAGGGAGACGTACAGAAGAGATACAGGATTAGTTGAAGCCAATGGCGATTTTCTTGAATAAGTATTAGTAATTGAAGATATCGCAATATTTTCATTTTTGCGTAATTTAGACGACAATTTATCCATCGCACCCATTTCATATATATACATATGAGAGTCAGATCGCGCAGTATATCATAAGTTATAATTTTACATTGGGAAATCTTAGCTACGGGGACGCTCATCGTGAAATTTAAATTATACAGGGTGTGCATAAGTCGGTATACAGTAATGAAAAACAAACCGTATTGATTATATTAACTTGTCAATAGTAAATATATCGATAAACATCAAGCCTGAAAATATTGAAACTGTTTGGAATTCACCCCCTCTTCTTTTACATAAACATTTATTATTATTATTATTTATTAAAAAAATAAAAATATTAAATGAATTATAATAAAATTTTGAATAAAAATTATTTTAATGAATTCTTTTAAGTGAATCCTAGAACCACTATTAAAATACTGGTATAATCCTTCCTGCATACCCACATTTGAAGCTCTGTTTTACTGGATGCCTCAGAGTAAAAGATTAATTTTGTAAGTAGGTCACAAAAGAAAAAGGAAGAGAAGAATATATAAATAAAACAACATTATAAACCACAAATAGCAAGACATATCCATTTGTGAGTTGAATATTAACATCCGTATCTGAAGAATATTTAAATGTTGAAGTATCTTTCAAGAAATAAAATCTGACAAGTCCATTGAAGTTGATTAGGTTTTCGCTTCTTTAACAAAGGATACTGAATATGGCGTTGAATGTAACGTCAGCTATTGCTGGCCTTTGACCAATTTGAAGGCCTTTGTGAAAGTTGGCCAAATGAGAAAGCGAGAATGATCGCTAATTATGTTCATTTTTCCCCTCACGAGCGATTCCCATTGGCCGAAAGACAATCCTAACATCACATCTACTTTTAGCAACAGAAATATGTGAGGCATAAACATTTTTAAATGTTAACATTCATCTAAGTTCTATATATCTCATCTCTATGAAGTTTAAAATCGCGGAAAAGCCAGTCTTTTGAATGCTGATAAGGATATTCTTTTATATATATTCAGTAAATATCCGTAATATCTTTCAACGAAGGATAGATTCAATTATAAGCAGACCTGTATTTATATACGTTTGTTTCAAAATATATACAGGGTGGTCCGAATCTTTTGTAACCCTTAAAATAATATAATTCTCTATTTCAACGCTCTGTGGGGTATTGTCAAAGAGAGAGTTTCACTTGAACGATACCAGAATACCCATCAGTTGAAGGACGCCGTTCAGCGAGCCTTTGCAACAATCAACAAAGCACAGCTTCGTAAAATATCACACAGGACACGGTGCCGTATTATTGTGCGCTATGAAATTGGTGTTCATTCAGACCATCTCGGTTTGTGTCAACGTCAATGAAAGTGAATAAGCGGAATTTAGTACATGGGCTTTGTATTACTGTATTACTTGTTCTTCTATTGTTCCCATTAGATTTTCGTAGGGGGTGACAAGAAGTTCGGACCACTATCCATTGATCTTTAATGTTAGATATGTGTAGTAGATATAGTGTGGTGGCCATCTTTTTCCAGTAGATATGTGTAACCGATTTTTCAATAAGAAAAAACATTGGCACATCTCTCTTCCCTGCTGTTAATCACAATTTCTTCGACATGATTTCTTGGTTCTCTGTGAGGTGCTAGACATATGTATAAGTCTACCATTTATCTATGCTTATAATATTGTTGCCATATATGGTCTGATGCTCCTGCTATGTATTTAGAGATTCTTGGTGGCACCTCGAAGCGGTGTAATTGTTACAAGCTTGTCTCGTTAGAACAGTTACTACTGAGCAGTGAGTTCGATCATCACTGGGGTGCCCCATACATTCGGCCTTGTGCCATATCTAAGCTACTTTTAGAAAATCACAATTTAGAGATTCTTGATAAAATCCAAAGAACATAATATGGTAGTAAGCTAGTCTCTAATCGAACTGAAAGTTTAGTGTACTCAGTAATTCGGTCTTGATGTTGTCATTTAAACACATTTAATAGTTGCCCACCAAATTAACAATTGTTGTTGGTCCTGATCTGGCACTCAGCATCAGTCACTTTCACACCGCCGTAGATTCCTTCTGCCTTTTCTATAAACACTTTCATAGTGATTGTTTTGATTAACGATCCTCTTTGGTGATTAGACTTTATAACTTTGACCGGAGTACTATATTGGCGGCAAGGTCTCATTTTACAAATGAAATGGTGAGACGTACTCGTAAGTTATGTTTCTTCACTTGCACTTCTCCGCTTGTAATATTCTTTTCCGGCTTCTTGTTTTCCATTTAAGTTTGATATTATAAAATTAATATGAAGTCAATCGCTACCTTCTGTGGCTTCTGTCCTTTTAAATACTCTTTTATTGTTTTTGCTCATTAATGATATTTTTATATTCTTTTACGCTTAGTATCCCCTAGATGGTTAGTGACTTTGTCGCCTTGCTTGGGTTAAAACGCTTAATATATATATATATATATATAATATATATATGAATTTGAAACTGATAAAATTATAGGAACAAAGGAAACCTTTATGAATTTAAAATTTTACGATTTTTATATCAGCTTCATTAGAAGATGAATTAATTAGAAGAAAACAAGATTCTGATATTTTCTTTTTCTGTTTGTTTTTCATTGCTTAGGTAAATCTTACGTGTATTTTCCTGCCATACAGTGTTTGCGTATAAAATTCATATTTATGTGTGAGAATCCTAGTTTGACAATCGGGTTCGAATTATAATGTGTATGGGTGCGTGTGCGCGTTTGAGAGTTTAATGACCATTTCGATCTATGCCTGCTGGTTGTCCCTATATTTGATTTAGGTGACATTTTGTGTGAGCGTGAAAGAATTTAAGTTACACTGGTTGTCGTTGTACTTAGGTATATCCTAGACATTTTATATATCGATTTTATAAAAGTTGGTGATATAATGAAATGTCTGAGATCTTATTAGAGTAGAACAATTTATTACAGAGGAATTAACTGGAGTAATTTCTGATAGATATTTTGCCTTCTATAAACACACGTCAAACACACTTTATTATTTACACTTTGTACACTCTTCGGACTATTGTCCTCATCTTGTTTGCCATATTTACGACATTTTGGCCGTTGTACGCTCCGGTCTTCTACAGGTGTTTGGGATTTTGAACTGAACCCTTTATTTCCGGAAGAGGCATGCCACGTGGAATTAGAACAGCCTACCTCGGTGGACGAAATAAATGGTTCAGTTCAAAATTGTAATCGCATGAAGAAGGCCAAAGCGTACAACGGCCGAAACGTCGCGAATACGGCAAGAAAGATGAAGACATCTGTCCAAGGGATGTAAAGTGCATTTGACGTGTGTTTATGGACGCCAAAATATCTATCAATAATCTCTCCAAGTAGTTAATCTGTAATAAATTGTTCTATTCTAATAAGGGTTTATAATGTTTTTGCCATCTCTGAACACCCGTCCTAAAAATAAGAAAACGGTCAGGCTAAAATATTTTTCAGAAAAAAAGAAGCCATTTTGCAATAAAATCTGATTAAAATGATATAAATACACAAGCAAAATTAATAATTGGTTATTCTTTCGCTAAGAAATACGAACATTATTGCTGTACTATGGACAGGTCAAAATGGCTTAGAAATTGAAATCTCAGAAGACAAGATATTGATGAAGAATATGAGTGGCGATGTTTTAAGAGACAATGATAAAAATAAGTGACAAATGGAAAAAATAATTTAACATTATAGAGAACTTTGAAATGTGGAAGTAAAATTTGACAATATGCTCTTTCTTTAATAGCAAATGCAGACAGGTTCTAAAATTTGATTGATTGAATCGTTTTCTATGGCTTATCAACACTTTGCTCCTTATTTAAAGTCAGATAATAATTTGTAGACTGTAAAAGTTTTTGGCGATAATGATTTAGCTATACAAGTCTTACTAATTAACCCATAGCTGAGGAAGAAGAGTTACATATATAGCTTTCCCAGTGGTAAAGTGGCTATAACGAACCCGACTAGAATTGGCACTGGGCTCTCCAAGTAAGAATTCAAAGCCATTATCTATTACGCCACCCACAAATCTAAGTTTACAGCACCTGGTATTTATGTCTGAACTTGTAAAAAATGGAAATACCTTTATTTCTAAACATTTACAAAATATCGTTCAAATAGTATTTATACATTTTAAACCTCCAAAATTAATTGTAAAATATAAAACCAGAATATATGAATAATTTATAAAGAAAGATTATGAGCAAATGTCCTAAGACAGTCCATAAGATCTGGTCGGTTTTCACGACGGTAATTATATTTTTAAGCCTTTCATCACGATAAAACACGCATTTATTTTTCTTTTTGGACAGGTATCTCCTCGGAGAATGTATTCACATTCGTTTTCTACATGTTACTGTTCTTTTTGAATCTTTCCAATCATATGATAAACACCGACATGAGCATTGCCTACTAAATTTTCCAATCGCCTAGTCGCCATATTCTGGATTTATATTTTTAATGAATTTTGAATGTTTCAAATGTATAAAACACTATTTAAACGGTATCTTGTAAATATTTAGAAATAAAGGTATTTCCATTATTTTGTCAATTTCTCCCAAAGTATATTTCTCGGAATTCTGATCGTTCAGGATTTTATAAATTCGGGATTTTAAATTTCAGGATTTCGACATTCGGGGTTTTAAGATTCGGGATTATGGGCGGCACCCATTAAGAACATGTCTTGGTGAATTAAGATGGTCTACTGTAAATATTCATTTGAAAACAGTATATATTTGCTAGTCAGTTGCTTTAACTAAATAATGTTGTTATATCTATATATGACGGGTGATATATTGAACATCTCTGTTCGTGAGTGGAGATAATGTAGGTATCATGTGCATGTGTCGAGAAGTTTTCTTTATAATAGTTAAAGAATGAGCATGCTGAGAATTTGTTTCACTTTATAAAATCCTAAGCCAAATATAACATTTCTACCTTTTTTAAGCAATGAACGTTAGTTCAGGAAGAAACTTTAAAAAATCAAGATATTCATAAAAAGATTCAAGATTTCATAAAATGTCTCGAAAACAAGATAAATAAAAAGGAGAAAGTAGCTAAAATCCTAAAGGTATTTTTTTATTTTTGCTTAAATTTAAGAAAAAATGTAATGAACTATGTTAGACTTCTGTCTTCATTAATTTCTGAAAATAACAGAATTGAGCACAGACAAAAACAAAAAAAAAACATTTAAGAACTATAAAACACTTAAAATAGCAGAAATTAGAGAAAATTAAAAAAAAACTATTTAACCCACAAAAATGACAAAATCAGTTTAAATTAGGAGAGAAATCAGAAAGCCAACGAGGTTCGTTACGATAAAACGGAAAGAAAAAAAAGTCATAAATGAAAATGGTTTGAAATTGTTTTTGCGTCTTGTCAGTTGTTTTGTTTCGCCTTCAACACGAATTTCGAACACTGTGTTAAAAAAGACTGCATAATGTTCTTCTCTTTTCTCAAGTGACACGTAAAATCTCAATTAGTTTTTGAAACCCCTCTTAGCTTAATGATCTGAATTTCGTCAGCCACACTTCCTGCAATACACTCTTTACCCTTCCATATATTTAAGTACTTACAGGCCAGGCTTTAACGTCTGCCTCTAATTTAAGCAAGACCCAGATTTTAAGATCCTCATTTATCCCTGACTGTACAGCTACTGACTGTAATTGATTAAATAATTTGTAAAAAATCTGTTAGAATATTCTAACAAGCCCTACTCAAGATTTATTGCATAGACAAATACAAGTTTGGCACAAGGCCGAAAAAAGGGGGTAATGCGCGGAGGCTGGTCCTCACTTACTATTTTATATATTAGCTAATCAGATTCACAACTCTGTCACTAGTTACAATTTGCATATCCACCAAAAGAACTCACCCATAATCATTCAATCCTCCATATACCATAATACCGCATACACTCAGGGAACATTTAAAAATCACCCCATGACATAAAAATTTAATGAACATAATATTCTATATCTAAAAATCTATAAATGATACGCTATATATGGGAAGAGACGATTAACGAGCCCGAATTTTGTCTTTTATGAGAGGATTACGGAAGCAGAAACATGAACTTGAGGCCTCGTTGTGTGATTTAATTTGGAACTACAGCTACTAATCAGTTAAAAACTTAACGTTCTTAAAGAGCTTGCTATTACGACCAGCTGTCAAATTAAAAATTAATAACAATAAAGCCAGGCGTTATTATGTTGTATGAAAAAAATGATTATGATTATTTTTATTCTCGTCAAAATGAATAAAGATTAAATAAAAATTTGCACGTATTGCATTTACAGTATGAAAACGTAAGTACTGTAATATAAAACTGATTTTAATTTGTTTTTATTAGTTTCATCATCACACACCCGTAACCTATTAGGTTTGTAGGGCCACAACATGTACAATCCACTCCAGGGTGGTTGTGTCTCCTAGACCGGTTACCATTGTTAAGCCTAGTCTGTAATTGTTATTTATTCATAGCTGAGGGTAAAGGTGATGGATTCATAACTTTTCAAAGTTAATGTAAGTAACTCGACGGAAATTCAATCTCAGTTCTTCATTCCATTAATCCACTGTACCTACCCGGAAATTAATTACTTTACATTTTAGTAAATATCTGAATTGTATACGCATTTAGAAATACATTAGAAATATAATATAGAAGCAGAATGGCCCGGCGTTGCCCGTGCTTGATGCAAAAATCGTACGACTCCTACAGCAATCGCTATCACTTGCCTTAAAATAGTTTTGCTCTTCCTTGCCTTTAAAAGAGTGCCCTTTGCCGTGATGATGTTGCTACATGCCTTAATTCTTGCCTATCTCACACTGCGAATTTTTTCTAAGCTCTATACTAAACATTAAATCTGTTACGAAAAAAGAACTAAACAAAATGAACACAAAACGATCAGCTTAAAAAAAGGACACGTAACTGGAAAAACCGAATGAAAATAGAATGTTAACAACAAATATTTTTTCACACCCAACCCAGTTCTGCGGAATCAGAATCAACGTTGAGTTTAAGCAAGCGAATGAGCCAATTGGAGTAAAGTGCCATGCAGATTTACATTTTTCCCACTTGTGACGAGTGCAGTTATCGATTATTTTTGCATACTAGCATGCTAGTTAACATTCGTGTCAGTCAGCTGTTGGTTCTCACGCTAGCCAATAGAATCTTCCTGCATATTCGTGGCAGCCAGCTATAGGCTCTCACTCTGGCCAGTAGAAAATGGTCGCAAACTACATGGAAACTGCCGTAGAAGCATGAAAAAATTGATTATTTCCGCTATCGATGGGAGTTGGAAAATGCAAATTCGATCTTAGCCTTTTCCCTAACTTGGAGCATGTGCATGTAAATTTTGGTGCAAATCCGTCGAAAATTGCGGCCGTGCATTCATTACACACACACACACACACACACATCCTGCCTTTTATAGATAGATATTCTGATAGTAAAGCTATCTGAATTTGGTTGGCGCAAACGCATTACACGCGAATATTGCCTGAAACATCGGCCAGATACATCATCTCACATAATGAGTAGTTCCTTGAGGAATAGCCGTAATCAACCAAAACGCTGTATGAAGAGAATAGCTGGAATATAGAGAAAAAAATGATCATTCATCTTCACCGAAATTCACCAAAATAAAGAAAGTGGAAATTTAATTTTGCATGATTTTAATATTGTTTTAATTATCTGCAGAGATCCTTATTCAGTTTCCGTTTCTTTATTATTTGTAAATTATCAAGACTTCTCAGGAAAAAAACATATCGACATGGCTAGAGGTTGTTCTTTCTTGTTTTGAATACTTTATTTTACATTTGAAATAATCAACCAATACTAGAATATAACTAACCAGGCAGTGTATTTATTAATAACTACCTTAATAGCCGCACTCCGTTCAGAACTCTAGCTACTGCTGTTGGCTAATTAGACCTCCGGCCTGAAACTAAACGGACTTCTGGTTTATCTTAGAAAACATCAATGATAACTTTCGAATAAATAACTTTGAATTCCTCAATTCACATCATGGAACTTCAAAACGTCACTTTAATTCTAATTAGGATTATAAGTTCAATTCTGGCCAAAAGAGCGATTTGAATCGAAATTCCAAATCAGGCTGAAAATTGAGTTCTTTAAATCACAAACTCTACGCCAATTACAAAACTACACGTCACGAAACTTCGCACTTTAATTCCGATTCCTTGGAATTTTGAAGAAATAATATTGATTTCCTCAATTCAAAGTTTTGGAAATATTTTAAACTGTATTTAAAACGAAAAAAACAAAATTAAATTCACAAATTAAATTAAATTCACAAATTTGTGTAACTCAATATAAATGCAACACTATTAAAATCACTATTTTTTTTTTTTTTCAGTTATTTTAAAAATTTGAATTTTTAACAGTTCCTTCCCTATCTGCATCAAAATCGCAATGCTGGATGCTCAAGCACCAGACGAAGGGCAGATTTTCAATCCCGGGATCATCCTGATTCCAACATTTATATCATTTTTCAATTAAAATGAAATCAATAATAGAATATATGTATTTTTTCCTCAGTTTAAATACTTTCATAATATTTTAAACATAATACAGATTAAATTTAACATTTAAAATTGGTAATTTTTAATTTTCAATTTTATAGTGAAATTTATTATTAATTAGTTAGAATGATTTCTATTTTTGTTTAACCCTAACATTTAACCATTAATAATTATAACCAAGGTTCGTTGTCAGTTTCCTTTTTTTTTAATTCTCATATAGTTTTATTTTGATTGGTCATTGCTGCTTATGTAACAGCGTTTCCCCTATCGAGGGTTGTTTGGTCGATTTGAACCTTCTAAAATTCTTTATTCTTCCTTCAACTCCCTCACTTGATAAGACACCAGAAGTGTTGAAACAAAATGGCTAATTTTGTAGTGATTTTATAACATATTGATGTTATAATCTTAGAATAAATTATGTTTGCTCTACTCTATATTGACCACTCTTTTAAGAATAGTACTTTTTTGGTTATTGGAATTTATTCCGTATACACCAATATATATATATATATATATATATATATATATATATATATATATATATATATATCAATCATTTCACAACAAGCAAGGCGGGAGTGCAACGCAGGGGTAGAGAGAGAGTGAAAGTGAGAGAAATGACTGGATATAGGACGGATAGAGGAAAAGATAACAGATAATCCAGATTATGCTTATAAGTATACCCATTCGTGGTTTTCTATTTTGGGTCGGGAAGCATCTTCACACTTTAGATGCAATATACGTTAATTACACCGTTGTACCGAGAGAAAGAGAAATTGATTCGTTATCTTTCTTTACTAGTTTTCCCGTGAGTCTATATTTTTCTTTTTAAACCCAATGTAATTATTTATTCAGTTTTGGGGTTTTTTGGGGGATTTTTTTTTTGCAAATTTCACTTATTTTTACCAGTTTTTAATATTAAAATTGTTTTTAATCGCAGTTACGCGTTTCGCAGTTTGTCTATTATCCTGCTATTCTCGTTAAGATACTAGTCTCCAAAGATTTTTCTGATAAGTCCCTTGCCGAAAAAAGTATCTTTAATGGGAATAATATGCGGTTTTGTCGATTTAAAACTGTCTATACGTATCAGACACATACACACACAATATATATATATATATATATATATGTACACACACCCACAAAGTGTGTGTATATTGCATACGCGTGTCTCGATGTATACATAATTGGTGGTGTCCCCTACAAAGAAAAACGCAGATTCAAACCCTGTCAGTCCACTCAACTGCGTAGACAAATAGTCGTAATACCCACGGTTTAATAAATAAATATGAAGCATCTATTTTAAATAAGAATATGTTGAAAATTAGGACCAGCATTATGATTTAACAGGAAATTGTTATTGGTAACATCGAGAACATTTTAGCTACACACACACAAACACAGACATGTTTGTGTATCTTCTTGAATTTATGTCAGAGCCATACTTGTCTTTATATTTGCATACAGTGACAAGTCCATGATATTTTAGGAAGGTTGTTATCATTGTAGGAAGTCTGTGGCCAGAAGCAATGACTGTTTTATGGTGAACATTCCATCAGTGCATTCTATACTTAATTTTCTTTTTCAGAAATCTCGCTTCTGTTAGTCTCTCTTTTGGTAAACAAACAGATTTTTCGAATAAATGTTCATCATGGTGTCTATTATCCATTTAATGATATTGGAATTTTATTTCCAATTTTATTTTTCCAAAACAAGTGTAAGAATGCAGCTGTCCTACATTTGTGTCATGTCGTATTTTGCAAGATATTTTTTTCTGTATGCGTTATGTTACTTGATGCTTCTCTTTTGTATTGCCGCTATTGGGAGTTTTGAAAACAAATTATAATTCTATATTCAATGTGTTTGTTTATATTTGGTACATTCCTTTATTCCCTTTCATTTTTTCTCCTTATTTCTTTCAGCGTGTTAGTACTTTTATTGATTCTTTTCTTCATACTCTATGCATTATTTACAATCGAACTAATATTGACATCTGTGTTGCTATTATCATAACGCTTCAGTTTTTGTACACACTTCCATTTTCAGCGGTCTGTATATATGAATACACTTCAGCTACTTTAAATATATAGCCTTTTTCATCTTTCTTTTTAGCACCGTTCATTTAGCGCTAGTAGTGTTCCCAGTAAGTCCCTAGGTGTATTACATAGGCAAGAAATATAACTTATAATTACTTTTTAATCAAAATCAAGAAGCAAGGCTTTTATATCCACTATGCTATATATATATATATATATATATATATATATATATATATATATATATATCCTCAGGGTTCTTGATAAGATTCAGAGACGGATATGCAATGTGATTGGCCCTGATCTGTCATCTCGTCTGCAGTCGCTCTCTCACAGACGCGATGTTGCCTCGCTCTGTCTTTTTTACAAATACTTTCACGGTAATTGCTCAGAGGAGCTGCTTTTGCTTGTCCATAGGCCTCGTGAATTTAAACGTTCTACGAGGATGGCATCCCGCTCCCACCCCTACACCGTTGAAACTGTTAGATGTAGACGTCTCTTCTACTCCAATAGCTTCATATCTCGCACATCTCGCATATGGAACTCCCTTCCCTATTACTGTTTCCCTGACAAATACAATCTCCAACGGTTTAAGTGTAGCGTCAATCGACATCTCCAGTTGCCTTGATTATCCACTTCCCTTCTCCACATCCTTCCACCTTTCATTCCTATCTGCTCTCGCTCCAAATCTTCTGTAACCTCCTTGCCTTGATCGACCCACTGTCTTTCTCTTTCTCTACATCCTCTCCTTTACCACTCCTATCTGCTCTTCCTCCAACTCTTCTATAACCCCTTGCGTGATAGTAGCCTCCAGCCTTTCTTGGGGTGATACGCTTAAAATATATATATATATATATATATATATAATATGTGTGTGTCTGTGTGTGTGTATTTGTACACTACAGTTCAAATGTCTGAGGCCACACCTGGTAATTCTATAAATTACCCACCAAAAGTATTTTTTTATTTTAAGTAAGAGAAAATTATTACAGATGATTTTATTTAGATGTTTTATTATGAGAATAAGAAGAAAAACTCATAAAATTTTGCTCTCGTCAAAATATCCTCCTTTAGCTTTGATTACTGCAGCTCAAATTTTTGGCATTCGTTGCAAAAGTGTCTCAAAGTAAAAGTTTGATAATTGATTCCATTTTTTTCCAAGGCTAAAAAAATAAACCTGTCGTAAAACTAATACTGAATTTATCCATTTCAATTTTTCAGTCAGACAAAAGGCACGAGATAGGGGTTAACCGAGGGTGGAAGGTATTTCTTTTAAAGGGAAGAAGTTTTCTAAATTAAAACCGAATATTAACCTTTTACACTAATTTTCGGTTATATGAAGAATGAACTATTAATTTAAAATAGGAATAAAAAAAAAAGGGCTCTAAGAATAAATTTCAAATATATAGATAAAAGGATGTAAGGGATTAATGGAAAGAGAGTTGGGGAGATACTACCGTAGGGGAAAGTTTCTAAATACAGTGTAACCCGGATATAAGAGAAGATTTAGAGTGGAGAAATAAAATATAGAAATTAGAATTAACATTTGAAGAGATAGATGAGAGGGAATATTATGGAAATATGGTAACTAACTAACTTAAACCTATATTATGGAAATTTGAATTTACTTTTTATGTCAACATTTTAAAAATGAGAAAGATATAAATCCATCTCAGCTCTGGGTAAATAGAAGGGCAGACAGGGTCGGAAACGGTCATGGAATAGATCAACACTGAAGTTAAATCATGAGGAGGCTCGATTGGAGATTTTGTTTCACGCTGTGTCACACCTCTCTTTATTCAGCTCGTCCAAAACATTTTTTGGGTTCTGCAAAAGACTTCACTATTAGATGGTGCCCCGCAAAAACAGGAAATTTGGTACAGTTTATTTAATAGTTGACATTTTTGTTACAGTTATTTGAAACAAATCAAAGGAGAGAAATTTAGTAGCTTAAGCCGAACAAACACACAAATGTTAGATGTGGTTTTCAAACTATAAAAGTTGTTTTTTTTAAATATTTTTCATCAAATAGTAAAGTTCCTGTTTTTCGTGGGACACACTTTATAATCTATTCATATGTGTCAGAAGTCTGTTTGTTCGGTTCTAAGAACTGAGCTACTATTGTCTCTTATGTTCAATAACAGCGACATATTCCTCCATACACTCAAATATATATATATATATATATATATATATATATATACATGAGAGAGATTGAGGCGTGCTTGATGCAAGATCATATAATATATATCTACTATAACAAATCAAGAGAATACATACTGAATATTATTTTGACAATTTCCTTTCCGAAATTCATAATTCTCGAATCAAGTGGAGATAATCCACTAATGAATCTCTCAAGTTTTAAGAGAAAAGGTAATACTACTCAAACCTAACACACAAAAATCAAAGATGGCACCTTACTGCTAGAAGTCGGAAAAGAAGCGTGCAAATATACTACTAAAATGACAACTTTCTATAAGAACATACTCACGTCGAACGTTAAATTCACCTGTTTTCTGGTCAATATAAGATATACATGAACAAAAAAATGAATTTAAAAACTAAATGTCGGCAACGTAAAAAAATGCCTATAAACAAAGATGGAGAAATAATGCATACTTATACGAATATAACACTCCCACAGTAACAAGTGGAATTAAAATCGTCTATGTAATCCAAAATGACACATGGCCCAGTGGGTTAATTGATCCTAAAAGCAACTTGACCGAATGCGTTGTGAGTTCATTACTTGGTCACAGTAGAGATAGAACGACAACTCGGCGAGTTGAGTTATCAAGGGGAATTAACTAAAACTAAAATAGTCAAACTCATAGCACATGGAATTATAACAATCTTCATGAAGGATTCGGTTCGAAATTCCAACAAATATCATATGAAGAAGGACAAACGGCTGAAACTTCGTGAATATGGTAGTAAAGATGAGGATAATAGCTTGAACAGTGTAAATAGAAATAAAAAAAATTAAATTTATGAATGTTTTTTCTTTATTAATATTTTCTTTATACAAATATATTTTATTTATATCTAAACCATTCCCTAAATAACTGTAAATTTAGAAATGCGGGACTAGATTAAATTCACTATCAATTTAAAAAAAACAGAAACATACCTCAACGTGTTACTTTCCATCTATTATTGCATATTGTAATCAGGCAAATTCACAAACTTTCAGCAAGAGAAAACAATCCTACCAATCTAGCTGTATAATCTGTAAAATCCTATCAATCTGTATATGCAAGATAATGGAAGGGATGGTCAAAACCCGTCTGACGTGTCTTTTGGAAAAATATAATGCTATATCTGAATATGAAAGGGGATACCGACATAACTGGAATGCCACCAACCGACTTGTCCGCCTCGAGACATTTCTACGCGACGGCTTTGTTAGGATCACCAGGTCGTGTCTGTTTTCTTCGATCTCGAAAAGACATTTGACACTACTTAGAAATACCGAATGAGAAATATGTACAATTTAAACATAAACGGAAGAACGCCCATATTAATTAAAAGTTAAGCACATTAGGTATTCTGGGTCCGCGTTTGGGAACAATATCCGAAATATCTAAAGCAGAAAGAGTAATACCGCAAGGTTATGTGTTCCCTATCACAGTGTTTATATTAAAAAAATAACATCATTAATGTAGTATTTTCTTCTTTTTTTTTTAAAGATCTCACTTCAAGCAAGGAAGTAAAGCCACAAAAGAGAACTAGGCGTGGAAGAATTAGAAAACAGAAACATTACGAAGGAACGAGAACGAAAGAATAACCAGGAGGACAGTAGATAGCTACTGACATCGCATTTAAATTTCTGCAGATTAAATTTGACTGGAAATCATACAGCCGGAAAAGATTTCCACAAGCGAGATGTGCAAGAAAAGAAACTTTTAGCATATAACTTACGGTTGCATCGAGTCAACTCAACTTTAAATTGGTGAGACCTTGTCACCAGTTTAGTACTGCACTTAAATTCATAATGCCTGGTTTCCATAGCGAAGAGCTGAGCCAAACAGTTGCCATGAAAGTATATATAAAAATGTCACAGGGATACAACTTTATGGCGGTGGGAAAATGACTGAATCCAGATCAAGACAATTAAATGAAATTGTGAAATCTATTCGCGGATAATTTTTCCATCATTTGTTCATCACCAACATGTTATCCGTAGAAAGAAAAAGGCAAAACTGCATAAAAAATCCACCTGCTGAAAATGGATACATTTTTGTCTCAAACGTGAAACCATGTGCATGCAATAAACAATTATACAACCATGATCCTTATATAACTAAACAATTCCGCAATCTCAGTGTTCAATGTAAATTTCGAGAATTTCGAGGAATTTAGTACGGCTATAAAGTTATATGCACAGAGGAGTAAAACTAGTGAATAAATAAGGGGCAGCATCTGCAACAGGTCAGACGCATAAACAAATCAGACTAGCTTATAATGCATCCATTTACACTGCTGAAATTACAAGCGATAAAGATGACATTTGACCTCATCAACAATTCAATTGTGCAGTAATTTGTATTTTTACTGATTCACAATCAAGTTTAATAATCAAAGAAAAAACAATCAAAACATCCATGCAATATTAAATTTGCTAGAAACCTACTAGCTTCCTAACCCTTGTAGCTCTTAATAAAATTTACCTTTCTGTTATTTCTCCTAAACTCTGTTCCGCCATCTATTCACTAAAGCTCACTAAGAATGTTATGCGTTGTTTTGCTCTTTCCCACTTGTCCTCTATCTGTCCTGTGAAAATATCATACACAAAACCGCTACATACCGTGTGTAACAGCAAACTTATCGAAATCGTGTAACACCATGGAATAATTGTTTATCCCACAAAAATGTTCAATGTCTAAAAAGCACTAAATTAATTGAGTCTCATTTTTCCAAGTTTTCAAATAAGACGTTTAGCCATCTTGATATCATTTGTCGTAAGAATCACTGAAAAACCCTTTGAGCTATTCAGCTATAAACAGAACAGGTTAAAATCGTTTTGTGTTAGCCCCATTATGGTTTTCCCAACTGATCAATGGTTAGAGGAAAAAGATCATTCAGGCCTTTAGAAATGATACCAACATCAACCTCTGGCTTTCATCTACAAAATCCATTCAAGAACCATCAAGAGAACGGTGAGTAAGTTTTAAAAAAGAGGGAGCAGTAGAGAGGAAAACTAGATCAGGAGGTCACAACAGAAAGAGCGATCATCATTTTATTTTAGAGCTAAATACATATTTATTGTTCAGTGTACAGTCCAATAGTGTTGTAAAATGTTCGGAGAATTTCAGTAAGATATCTTTAATCATTTCTAAGATATAACGTTTCAAATCTTAATCTGACAATTTTGCTGTTACACAAGTTAGACAATTTTGCTGCTTCACCCGGTATAGAAAAAGAACATGGCAAACAATATGAGACAGTTACTAAAGTAATAAACTTCATGAAATCAGACCGGTAGTTGAATTCCAACCACAGAACTATTGCCTGAACGAAGGCAGGATACTGTGTTGACGCGAGTTCGAGTCGGACACACATATCTCACCCATGTCCAACTCTTTAACGCAAGAAATTACCCCCGATGTACACTTTGTGGTCATCGGTTAACTATAAAACTGTTAATTCACTATTAGCTAGTTAATAATTTAAAAAAATAAAGCGACATTCTGTTGAGTACATTTACATGATATTTTCTTTTAAATTACCATCACTCAGTTTCGTATGAATAACTGTGTTGTTTATTTCTGTCTTGAAAAGCTAATTTCCTCTTTTTATCTTTCAGGTAAGTGTTGCTGAATATTGAAATTAACCACTGCGTCGGTAACTACAAAACTTTCACAAATGTTGTTTCTTTTAATTAATTTTCGATGTTGCATGCGATATGAGTCTTTAATTCCCAACTTATGAATATATTTTCTGTGTTGGTGTTACATTTTGGAGACGATTAAAATGCGAGTGAAAATAATCATTGATTTTATGTGTACATTGGGAATTTAGTGACGCAAGTGATTAAATCTTAACAGATGATGAAAATTCCTTGTTTCTTTAAATTAAGCAAAATAAATATAGTAAAACTAAAACCCAGATTCAAGTTATTTCACCTTGAATTTCAAAGAAAATTTTAATAATTACATGTGTCATCGCTTATATTATGTGCACTGTAATATATTTGAGAATTCTTACAGAAAATGCATGCCTATCTTCACGTTATTTCAAGTTCGTATAATTCACAGCGCCATGAAGACTGGTGTTCTCTACTCGTAAGTTTGTAAGTGTTTAGTTTGCACAACAGTTACGCACTGCCAATACCTTATAAATAACGGATTATTCAGTTTTGAATGCGTTGAAAGACGGAAAAATATATGAGACGCTATTTGGCTTTCAGTGAGAAAGTGAAATAAGGGAAGATAGAATAGTTTAACATATGTTTCAATGAAATAGAAAAAGGTTTTCAATTTCAAATAATTTCATTGTACCCCTTTACTTCTTAGAAAAACGATCAGCATTCATATTTTGATTATTATTGCAATATTTTGTTAAGGCGCTTATGCTGAAATATTTAACGATGCGATAAGGGAATTTCTACAGATATGTTATTGTCATAGAACTCACTATGAACTTATTTAGTCATAAATTTAAGAATTAAGATTAATCAGAAAATTAAAATGAGAAAATCGTAATGTTTTTACGGATATTTCTAGTTATAATCGAGTGAAAGAGACCACGCCAACAATGTGATACTGGAGTATAAATATCTAAAGCTCACTATTTACATTCGGCCTCCTTCAGGTGGTTGGAAGGTCGAACTGAACCCTTTATTTCGCTCACTTGGGTAGACTGTTCTAGTTCCACGTGCTATCTAACTTACGCCTTTATCCACTGAGGACACATAGCACACTGGATAAAGGTCTTAGTTAGATCCAGTGAAATCACAAAGAATGTGAGTTTAATACCTGGTTAAGGCGGTGGAGAACTTGGAGAGGGGAATTAACAGGAGATAACTGATATCCATTAGAGATGGCATGTGGAACTAGAACACTCTACACCAGTGAGTGAAATAAAGGGTTCAGTTCGACATTCCAACCCCCTGAAGAAGTCCGGAGAGTACAACGGCCGAAGCGTTGTGATAAATATGGCAACAAAGATGACGACACTAGTCCGAATAATGTAAATAGTGGACATAATACCTCATCTCAGAAATATAGAAAGATATCTAAAGCTCAGTATATTTATCATGGTATCCAGTTCAATAAGGGTATCGCAGGCACATGCTTCCTAGAAAAATGTCCGCGAAATGGTGACAGGCTTTAGTAAAAAACAAATCTATAAAAAATGCCATAACTTTGCAGGTGGAGCCTAGTTAGAAATTTATTTATGTTGTTTATCCCAGTCGGCTAATTCTGCGACTCATGGTGCTTCCATATATCTAGGTGTGACTTGCAAGGTTCCTTAGAGAATCTAGCGTTCAAATTTAACAAAGTTAGTATCTGTTTATATTTCTGAGATGAGGTATTATGTACACTATTTATATTATTCGGACTATTGTCTTCATCTGTGTTGCCATATTTATCACAACGTTTCGGCCGTTGTACGCCCCGGCCTTCTTCAGGTCGCTGGAATGTCGAACTAAACCGTTTTTTTCGCTCGCTAGGGTAGACTGTTCTAGTTCCACGTGCCATGTCTAATGGATGTCAGTTATCAGTTATCTCCAAGGTCTCCACTGGCTTAACCAGGCATTAAACTCACAACTATTTGGGTCCTGCCACTTATCCACTGTACCATGTGTCTTTAAGGATAAAGGCGTTGGTTAGATCCAGTGACAGGACCCAAAGTGTTGTGAGTTCAATACCTGGTTAAGGCAGTGGAGAACTTAGCGAGATGAATTAACAGGAGATAACTGATAACTGGCATGCATTAGACATGGCACGTGGAACTAGACCAGTCTACGCCAGTGAGCGAAATAAAGGGTTCAATTCGACGTTCAAACCGCATGAAGAAGGTCGGGGCGTACAACGGTCGAAACGAAATGAGATAAAGATGATGCAACAAAGATGATGACAATATCCGAATAATTCAAATAGTGTTAACCAAATCAACCCTTCCGATACTCGTTAATGGTGTTCCAGCACTAGACTCGCTCATGAATACAGCGCGTCTGCCTCGACAGGACATTACTAAAAAGCATCTGACAAGCACATCTGTAGTAATCAAAGGAATATTTATTGTATCCCACATTAATTGTCCAAATCAAAACATTTACATATTACGCGCGCCCGATGAATTAATATCAGACGGTATCAGATATCTATGTTTGGTATACTTTCAGGGCATTTATTATTATAATTATTATTATTAGTAGTAGTAGTAGTAGTTTCGGGTTATTGGAATATGATTAGTCTTGATAAGATTTATGTATTGCGTGACATAAACATTCTTTGTGCATATTCAAATATTTGCTGTGAAAAACAGCACAGGTAATAAATCATATATATAAGAAAATGTAGTTACGAATCATGCAGCTAAATAAAAAAATTCATTCTGAAACTGATTTCGTCAGGAAAGACATTGTAATATGACTAATAGGCATGTACAAATTGAATGTTGAATTTTTGCGCGGTTAGTGTTCGCAGATCATTCATTTAACTCGGTCTTTGGAAGACCAATAACTTAAAGGTTTCTGGGCGTTAACACAGCATCCATATTGATAGAGTTCATCTGTCAATTTGAAGTAATGATTCATTGCTCTCCCCACCATTGCTCAAACTCTCCCCTTTCTACATGCGAATGTGACGAGAGAATCCACCTACAGAAATACATATAACCGTTATACAGGAGGCTATTGAAGGAAACCAGCGTGTATGCAATCGTTTCCAGCTAAAAACTGGTTTTCCGCAGTGAATTCATTCTTTTGCTTGAAAGATAGGATATATACCTCGTTATGAAATAATATAGCATTACTCATATCAATGTAGTTGCATCAAAATTAGTTATAGTAATATTTGTTGCAGTTGCTTTTTCTGTTAAAAAATGATAGATTTTCTTTTCTCTACCATTAAAAATAAATGTCCAAAAATAAATCATGTGATTTTATCAAAAAAGTAATACCCAACTAATAAATGAAAAAATAACCTTAATTAATTTACTAGTATTTGTCACATGTATTTTGAATATTATTCAAGCAGGTACGGCAAAACTTCGAGGACTCAGCAATTTTATGGCGTTATCATTATCGACTTAGGTATTTATCCGCACGTTCGCATTTCAAGATAATGTGATACAAGTTTGGAGATTAATGTGAGATTATTATAGAAGTAGATAATTATCCGTTTGCCCATTTCGCAACAGAATGTCACATATGATCGGGGTTTAATGTGGGATTCTACGGAAGTAGGTATTTCTCTGCACACTCACGTTTCAACAGAGTGTGACACAAGGTCAGAACTTAATGTGGGATTCTTATGGAATTATGACTTTATTAGGTCGGAGTTAGAGAAGTAGGTATTAAACCGCGCGCCCACTGCTCAATAGAAGGTCTGAGTTTAATGTGTCATTCTTAGGTAATAAGTATTTATCCGCGCGTTCATGCCTCGATAGAATGTGACACAAGGTCTCGGTTTTATATGATATTCTTAGGGAATAAGGTATTCATCCGCGAGTCCAAATTGAAACAGAGTAAAATAATCTCTGAGTTTAATCCATGTTTCTTAGGCAATCGGTACTTTTTCAGTCGCACACGTCGCAACAGAATGGCACAAGGTTTGTATATTATGGGATACTTAAGGAATAAATTATTTATCCGCAGTTAATGTACAAGGTAAACAAAAAAAGTTCTGTCCGTTTTTTGATTAGACATTGAATAAAGTTGAAATATATACGAAATGCGTGTAGCAATTGTTTTCAAATTCAGACGTTATAAAAAACACGCGTACCGTGCCCGGCCATCAGTTATAAGCCGGACAGCTGTGAGAAGGATGGAAGTGTCTAGAGATCACGTTCGGGGCTGTTTGCTTTACGATTTCAAAGTGGGCTTATCAGCAGCTGCATCAAGTCGCCACATATGTTAAGCGTTTGCGGATAGTGCTGTGGATGAACGTACTGCAAGGCGTTGGTTTCGAAAATTCAAGTAGGGAGATTTGTCTCTCCATGATGAGCCTTGCAGTGGACGACCACAGGTCTTGAATGACAGTCCTGAAGGCGGCCATTGAAGAGGACAGTAGTCTAACGTGTGGTGAACTTGCAAGACAGTTCAACGTTTCCGATGAAACAGTTAGACTTTACCCGCACCGCCTAGGTAAGACATACAAACTGAGCAAGGGGGTTCCGCAAACGCTGTTGGAGGTCCAGAATGGACAACGACTGGCAGCCTGCGTATCGCTGCATTCTCGCCACTGTACCGCATCTTTATTCAATCGAGTGCTTATCAGTGATGAAAAGTGGGTTCTGTACGAATCTACCAAGCGTTCCAGACATTGGTTGTCTCCTCAGGATGCTGTCCCTCACACCGCAAGATCGCCTATGCACCCACGCAAGATTATGCTTTGTGTATGGTGGTTCATTATGAACTGCTACCAACGGGCCAAACGGTCACTGGAGACATATACTCGCAGCAATTGAAACGTGTGCAACAGGCATTTCGCCAGAAGGAGCCAACAAAGGTTTGCTTTTCCTTCATGACAATGCCAGGACGCATTTTGCACGTGTGGTCAGGGATACCATACAGCAACTTGGGTGGGAGACTTTGTGCCATCCACCTTATTCACCTGACCTTGCGCCATCCGATTACCACCTCTTCCACTCCTTGGATAATCATCTTCGTGGGAATTCCTTCACCAATAAAGCAGACTTGAGCAAAGCCCTCACGGACTTCTTTGCGTCACCCTCCACCCCCGAGTTCTACCGCAAGGGCATTGAACAGCTGGAGACACGTTGGCAGAAGGTGGTGGATGCCGATGGCGATTACTTCGAAGACTAAATATAAGTTACACATACTGTGAAGCGTTTTTTTTTTCCTTTAAAAACGGACAGAACATTTTTGGTTACCTTGTAGGATTTTTAGGGAAAATTTCCTAATACTGCAACAGCAAATGTGTTCATCTGAATCTTTTGGGCAAGAAAGTTTCTTTATTCAAATCTCTGATTTACATATTGAATTTAAAAAAAAAAAAACTCCCGCGGTGTTTTCCTTAAGTAAAATTATAAAATTGTATTTTAAATCAGCCAGTATCTATAAATTAAACGCGTTCTATCTACAGAGAACATGACAATTTTAACAATTTTAACGCCCTATCCATGCTGAAAATTACTTGTCAAAATTTAATCTCTAACGTAAAATGTGCCGGCCATCTGCATTAATGCGCGTGATATAAAACGCCAAAATAATGAGCAAATAGTTCCAGTCAAAAACCATTTACATTTAATGTTTAATCAGCAGGAAGCTCATAAAATCTTTTAAGATTGAACTTAGCTGTCAAATTGAAGTTTTCATATGTCAGACATCTTGGGGGAACTCTAATTGACGCACGGCTAATATCTATCTATCTATCTATCTATCTATCTATCTATCTATCTATGCCTATTCATTATCTCTGTATCTATCTTTGATCATTATCTTTATATTTATCTATCTCTGTTCATTATCTATCTCACTATGTTCATTATCTATGTTCATTATCTATCTGTCTATCGCTGTTCATTATCTATCTGTCGCTTATTATTATGTATCTATCTGTTTATTATCTATTTATTTGTTTCTTATCTAACTCTGTTCATTAGCTATATATCTATCTAAGTCTGTTCATTGGCTATGTACATTTCTAAATCTGTTCATTATCTAAGTATGTTCATTATCTACCTATCTAAGTATGTTCGTCATCTAACTAAGTATGTTCGTCAGCTATCTACGTATGCTCATCATCTCTCGAAGTATGTTCATCATCTAAGTATGTTCATTATCTATTTAAGTAAGTCTGTTCATTTTCTATCTGTCTCAATGTATATGGAGGATGTATGCATATGCCGACGAGTGAAATAAATGAAGTAGCGGGATCATTTAAAAATGTATAGAGTAAGAAAGCAAAACTTTATTAAATGAAATCTAGAGTTGGAGATACATTTCCAACCATTGGTATTATCGAATGTTTTTCTTTTTGTTTGCAACCTTCAGCATCACAACTAATATTATACATTTGTGAGTGGATGGTGTAATACGTGAAACGTGTCTATGATATTATTTCAATCCGAAACCTTCGATCTGGAGAAGGAAGTATAAAAGAATATGAGTCGCATAAGAACACGAACTTGCAATTACCGACCACTCTGTCATGCATTCAAATCTTGATAGAAAATAATTTAACAAAGGGCTATATAACAATTCCAATTGAAAACTACTTTCAAACATTTTATCCTCGAATTTTTACATTAGATATGATTTTATTTTTAATAGAATTGCAAATTACATTTCTCAAACAATTTTTATCCCAAGATTGTTTTGTCCTTATTGCTTATCAAATTACTGAATAGTTTCGACAGATACATTGTGTATACGCCTTCTAGTTTGCTATCGATATGGAAATCGAAGAATGTCTTCTATAGGAAATGTGTGCAAACAATGAATCAGCTAATAAACTGGCTGGTACGTTTCATTCTCAGCAAGGTTGTGCATTTGCTCGCGATATGGAATAAAGTAAATAATAATTCATAAACAAGAATAATATCTCGTTCTCTGCCATACATAAGGATCAACAGATAATGCAAAGGCATTCATTTCGCTCCAACCTATCTCGCCGTTAAGTTATATAGTTGAAGAGTCTTTTAATTTCCTTACTCTCAAGTATTACCATATCGCATTTATTTTATCTAATAATCCCAAAAAGAAACGTGCGACTTTTTCATACGAGCCATCAGAGGAATAGATTAACTGTAAACGAAAAAATACTTAAACTGATTAATATTCTACAAATTATAAAGTGTAGAAAAAAATAAATAATAACCCATGTGTCAGATAATGCGTGATGTTATTTCATTTGTAATTTCTATAACATTGAATCCCCACACTGGAAAGTATTTATTACATTTTGATGCTCACCTAAAAACAGCGGAAAACACGCATACACTGTTCATATATATGTTGTAGGCACGGTAGTGTAATGGGTAACGGCTTGGATTGAGGAATCGGAGAGCCGAGTTCGAATTTCAGTCGAATCCATTACATGGGAAAGGTGTGAATCCTCTTCTTCTCCCTCCAACTATGGATAAATAGCAGGACAGACTGGGTTCTGTAGCCTTGGATGGCAACTGGTCTAGGAGAAGGACAACTCTGAATTCAAAGCCTGCGGAGGGTCGTTTTGTGACCTTGTGGCATTCACTGCACGACGTCCCTGTATTCGTCCCCCCAAAAAGTTTGGATGGCCCTGCACAAAGCCTTCACCACTATAATCAAATCTCATGTGTCGGTGTCGGGCTTTCAGTTCCTAGGAACTGATCTGTCTGACCCTCATACGTCGAATTCGACGGGAGAGTCCATTATTATTATATCTGTCATCTGGGTTTCACGGAATCATCCATACACACTCTCAAGTTTCCTTGGATATGATTCCATCAAACTCAGTATATGCATCACAACAACTAAATTAATGTTTTTATTTATTATTCCCATGGTTCTGCAAAAGCAGCAAATATTCCTGGAGACGGAACCGACATATCAGCATTTGACAACCAGTGAAATGATTTATTACATTTTCATCCTGATTCGAGAAGTTTTTCGTAAGTTTTCAGACGTAACACTGACCCAAATCTTCTCCAAAGAATTCGCAAGTTTAGAACTTACAGTACCCTAAAGAGCAAAATCATTACCGATGACTTCCACTATTTTATCATAGTTTTTCTATTTATCATTTTTGCAACTAGTTTCTCGGGGCTTTCAGTAATTATAATGGTAAATATATTTTTTTATCTACCACCACAAGTCATGCATCGTTATTGATATTGCAAGCTCTGGAGACAAATAGTAGTTGTAAAAAAAAGTGAAACACGGTAGTCAATGAAGCCTGGGTATTGTCAATCATATTATAGTTATTATTATAGCAGCATATACGTGATATCAAGTAAAATAATTACGAAGTCAGCTTATTTGAAATGTTTTACTTTCACAATACACTGTCCAATTACATTTGTCGTAATATAATCTTTTAAGATGAGATGGATAAATTTTCATCTAAATTACGCAAAAATGAAAATAACACTAACATCACATTTTGACAGATATATTTACCAAAATTGGACAAAAATATCTTGAAATACTACAGCATAAATTTATTCAGTAAAATCGCCATTGGTTTTAACCACGGCCTTCGGAATGTCCTGCAACTCTTTCGGACGTTGTCCTTGTTTAAGTTGGTGAATGCTGCCATACGCTTTGCCTTCAGTTCATCTTTGATGTTACAAGGAGTTTTGTTGGTTTCTCGTTCAACTGCGCCCCACGCATAATAATCAGGAGGTTTTAAGTCTGCGGAGTTAGATGGTCAGATGTAAGGGGTGATGTGTTCGCAGAAATTTTCTGACAACTATGACTGCATTCTCCTGCATGTGTGGCATGGTGCAGAATCCGGTTGACAGATATAGGTTCATCCATCAGCCACCCTCTTCACCCAAGGCAGCAAGATCACCTCAAGTCACTTGATGTAGGCTTCCATTTTGACACCCAGGTCTTGTGGAAGATTAATGGAGGTAGAACTTCGCCATCACAAGGCATAACTCCAAAGACCATTGTTGACTGGATATTTGGTTTTCATCACTCTCAGTACATCTTTTGGGGACATAGAAAACTGACGGTTATTCCGCGTGTGCGTATTGGAGATTACGGCACGAATACTAAGCAGTGCAGCAAGCCGCTTCTAAATTTCTGGCGTGTGGAATTGCATGAAGGTGATCTTTTTACTCACAGACCATGCTCACCTGATCCTATTATACTGTGCAGTTGACAAAATAAAAAATAAACAACGCGCATGTGCGAAATTAAAAACATAAAATGGCGACAGTTGACCCAACTAATCGTGTGAGATATATATATATATATATATATATATATATATATATATAATATCGTAGACCTAAGATCCTAAAAGGTAGTAACCACATTTCAGGGGCCATGGTAATCCGTAATAAACCAAAAGCAAAAACTAAAGGATTTTCCCAGCCATGTAACAACAAAAGGAGCTTATGCTGCAACCACATTAGACACAGGAATCCATTCACTAGTTCAGTTACTTAATCTACTTTCAAAAACTACCACGACTCTAACTGCAAAAGTCATAACATAATTTCCCTCCAAGAATGCACACTATGCCAGAAACAATTTGTAGGAAAATCTGAATGGCCCTTTCACCACAGAATTAATAATTATCGCAATCAAATAAGTCCATTCCCCATGAAAGATTATTACCGGTAGAAAAACATTTCCTCCTAGAAAAAGACGATTTTAAAACCCATGCCAAATTCACTATAATTGAAAGAATAGAAAAGTTCAGAGCAGATAACATTAGAAAGAGTTTAGAGTGCCATGAAAATACGTGGATGCGACGTTTAAAAACGCACTATCCAGACGTGTTTAATTACAAATTTAACAATATAGATAGTGTTAATATATAACCCCACAAATCACGACCTGCCCACATGTCTCACCCATACAAGACAGGCATGATTGCGGAGGTGTTGAGACCTCACACTTATGCTCACACCCCCACGAATATACACAATTACACACATCATACACACTTCCTAATGAGCCAAATGATAACACACACCATAGTAATATACACACTTACGTACATCATACTCACTTACTCCCTAAGAACCAAATAACATACACACTTAACAGAGACACATCCCCTTTCCAGGAACCAATAAAACTGTCAAAATGACCAAGGGAATTCAGAGCAGCATGAAACCATCAAGCGCTTATCTTAACTAAAAACTTAAAAGAGACTGTTTGACCAACACAAGGACTGGCCAAAATTCACGTTAAAATCAAAACAAATGAAAACTACAGACATTTTCCCCATCAAGACATTCATTTCTGTAGTCCACTGCTACTAGTAAGCAGATTTTATTTTCTCCTGGTTATGGCCATGTTGGCCGAAACTAGTCGAGGAATCTAACTGAAATAATAAGAAAAACGAAAGAATATTAATATATCATAACACAGTGTGTCTGAAGATATCATTTTTTTTAATATTTTTATTTTTCAAAACATATATATACTCTCGCTTGCGTTCATATGCGTACATATGTGAGGGACAGTCATTGACATAAGACGAGTAAAATATATTTTTGAATGTACTTTAGAAAGTGGTTCTAAATAAATGAATATTTCGCGTACATAATCATTTTAAGTAAACTAAATAAATAAAGTCAAGAAAACATTTGTCCCTCCCGATTAAGCTAAATTGTTTTAATCAATTTACCTGTCACCAAGTATTTTTTTTTATTTTATCGATGTCGATGAATTAAAAACAAAATATCGAACTGTATACTTATACAATTTACCTACCCACCGACTACTTCTTTAATATCAGCATAATTAAAAATGAGTTCCAGTCATCTAGCATTTTATTTGCCGAAACTTTTAAGGTAGAGCCCAGTAGTTATAGCTTAGTACGAACTAGGACAAAACTGGCGGACATCACCTTTACTCATACATCAATGTCATGCATTGGTAGGAACTACTTAGGCATATCTGTAAAAAACACAATTATATCATTCTACGAGAATGACCATCTTAGATATTTTCAAAAGCTTTCGTCAACCTTAGGAGCGGGCTTGCTATACAATCTCTTTATCCATGCAATCTCTGAGAGATTATTCGAATTAATCAAATTCTTCCTATCAGCTGGAATCTTGAATGTAGTTATCAATGCCCAGGTTTTACATTACCTGTCGACCTGAGGATATTAACATATCACCTATCACGTGGGAAAACTGACTTGTAATTTTCAATAGCTCAAAAACGAATCTAATAAATTTATACCAGCGAGCAGACACTGAGTTCTTTCCAGTTACGATGAACGATTGTGATCGCTATCTTGAAGATGTATTGTGTTCAATTCAAACCTCAAGTGGATCCATTGTTAAAGACATTAGGAATATAGTCGGAACCTTGCACCCATCTCTGGAAAATACCTGCTATACTATATAAAAAGGTTAGATCAGACAAAAATAGACGATTATTGCCTATCAGTGATGGAGCTGTACAATTCTCACTTTCTGTCCAACTTTAAAACGTCCGTGCAGCTTTTGGATGATAGATTTGTTTTTAATCTTACAACAATTTCGCACAGACGAAACTACACAAGTCTGTTAATAATGTATTGGTCATTCCTAGAAAAAAGTTCTGACAAGCTGCATTGCTTAGATTTACAAGTTCAAACCTTTATAGATTGGACTCCCCATGCCACATACACATGGTCAAATAATTCCAGTTCTCTTCTTATTCCATTGGTAAGAAAGAAGTTCTACTCAAGGCTGATTTTTCCCAAGAACTACTTCATTTAGCAAAAAGCCTCCCCGATCACTACAAACTTAACCCCTTCATGCCCAGATTCAACCGTTAACATTTAGTAATAATAAACACTTCTTACTTCCTCACCTTACACAAATTAAATCTCCCCCATTCAATAAACTATACCTAGATTGGCTCTTGGGCCTTGTACTGTGTGAACACTTGTGTAAAAAGACACTTAATTGATATATAAACACTGTGCAGTAAACCGGATGTAGTAAAAGTCACCAATATATAGAAGAGGAGTGTGAAAAGCCCTGTTTTCATTGGCTGATGCTGACTGACATATGTCAATAAGAACGGTCGTAGTCCGGCCTTCCTAGTTATTATAATTACTGTTTTTTTTTTTTTGCATTGTCGCGTTGCGTAGCACGACGCTTTCAATGAGGCGGCCTGACTCGTCTAGAATCAGGTCGGGGTTGCTGTTGGAGCCGATATGATGCAAAACCCGAAATCGGCGATGAGAACAGTGCATCACTGAAGACCACCCGTTATGCATCTAAAATGTATGATTTAACTGCAAAATGATAAAGATATGAAATGCATTGCATTAAATGTCAGAATAAAATGTAAAACGTATATTCTACTCTAGATTACAATTTATCTGCATCCGTAAAGTGCTAGTCATGATAGATGCAATATCGATAATGTAATATATACGAATTTAATAAGGATCAAAACGTTTCTCATAAAATTTCCTTTATACAATCTTTGTGTGTTAAATTGTTTAATGATAAGTATGTGTTGATTGGAATTCGAAAAGAAGTATAAAACACAATTATATAAAAAAGTTATTTCTACAACAATTCAAATTAACGATCTCGACCGAAATTCTAACTCAGCTCACAAACTTCCATTTCCAAGCCACTAACAATTACAAAATCTTCATATCCACACTTTCCTATAAGCTAGAAGAAAAATGTAACATCAGATGATATTATCACTCTTTTTTTTAACGACAGCTCACTAAAAAGGATTACACAGGCGATTTTATATGAACCACTTAAGAGCAATATTTCTCCTTACACAACCGATTTGATTTTTATTGCAACATATAGATTATACAGAAGCGTCTAATAAATACATAAAAAATAGCTGTGTAAACTGCTAGTTAAGCTTGATTTATTTGGATAATATATTAGAACTAGGAGCAAATGACCTGCACACGGATATGAAATTAATTGGGTAAATGCACAAAACAAATCTTTTGTAAGACAATGATATGTCATCTCACCGGACTTCTTCAAAATTTAAAGTAAGGTGATCATGAGAGAATTAGAACTCCTGACAGTGTTCTTTATTGGTGGCCACAATCTTAACAGCAGCTGATATGTAGATGTCACAATATTGATAAGAGGCACAGAAAATAAATGACTGGAGGCAGTCAAGGAAAGCGAGAAGAAAGTACTAACAATGAAATGAAAAAGACAGAATTCATGGTTGTCAGCAAAATGAACTTCCTCAGATACGAACTACAAATTGAAGACACAAAAACAAACAACTTTTAAAAATTCAATAAGTTTCATTTTCGTTTCAATTTTCTTATAAAACTTCGTCGTTGTTCATATGTTCAGTTTATGGCATCTTCATCATCCTTCTGTATAACGATATTTCTGTTGCTTCAAGTCTCTTCATCATCTGTGACGAGATTCTCCAGTATTGACTGCAACATAGAAGGAATTATATTACGGAACAGTTCGGTACTTTTTTCTTTGTTTCTAACGAAATATTCCTGTTTCTGCTTACTAATTTTAAATACTCGAACATACGGTTTAGCCATTTACGTTTAGAGTTTTAACGTACTTAAAAGTCACAAGTGGATAAACAATAGTAAGTACTTCATTTAGAAAATGTAATTACTAACAAATAAGATGATGCCAATGAACCTGCTGTTACTTATATTTTGTTTGTCGAAATGCCAATTAATCTTTATTTGACTAATCAATTAAGATACGCCAATCAAAATTTAAATGGATACAATGAAGACGTGAGTGGAGGAAATAGAAGTTTTACAGAAAAGAGAAAAAACAACAAATGGGCAAGCGAAATATGGTAAGAGATTAATAAAAAGAAATGTCAGAAGCTTGACATTCATACGAATTGAATATTTCTTAAAGAAATATTATAGTATCAAATCGTAACTGTAAGAATCTATAGCACCAACATGTTCGGTCCATGGTATCTTCAGCATCCTTCGGTAGAACCACATTCCTGTTGCTTCTAGTCTTTTCTTCAGTGTGAAGACATTCTACAGAATTCGTTACAATATAGGAGGACTGATATTACGTAACAGTTCAGTACAATTTTCTTTATTTATAAGGAATTCTGTTTCTTAATACTCTGTTTAGCTTTTAGAATGCATTTTTCGCAATAAAACTGCGCACATGGGAGGCATTACTCACATTGATACTCCGTAAACAAATCCTGGTGCTGTTGTGGACAATAATACTGGGTAATCTGACCAAATGGCGACATGGATTTTATCCATAATGATGCAGATTATAGAAATTAGAATTGTAAGAATTCGAGTGTTTTTTTAAAAGAAAATGTATTAGACGGCACCCGCTCGCATTTGAGCATTAGGATCGTCATTGTATCTCATTATTTCATTTCTCGACTGTGCTGGCGGTAGCGGAGATGGCTGTGAAGTCCCCGACTACACCTGGAGAGTATTAAAAGAGTTTAACGAGGCGAATCGTCTGAAGTATATTTTGATGGATAAATCTGCGCAACAGAGAAGACCACACACATGACCAGGATCGCCTCCGTCGAGGCTTAAAGGGGACTGAGACTGGCGTGATCAGGCAAAACTAGGCGCATCGGGCTGTCAGGTGCTTGGTCTGTCATGGTCCACCCTGGTCGCGCCAGCACGACTGTCGTCGCGCTCTTCTGCCGGATTGGTCGTTAAGATCGTGTATTGCCTATTCTGCCGTTGGGTTCCTTAGGTGTTGGTCACATTCAGTCTTTTCCCTCCTCCTCGACCTTACCACCATGGGTGGTCCTACAGGATTTGAAACTCAAGACGGCTTCGCTCTTGAAATCACTGGGAAAAAGTTTATCTTAACATTCATTGTGGTGGTCAGTTTATTGCGTACGTGGACAGATTTCAATCAATATGGAGATATACATTCTGATGTAGTCTCTTAAGTTATAATTTCCTAAAAACGTTATATTTATGTGTATATAATGGTTTCAAGATTCCTTTCTAATAATAAAGGATCTGAAGGTCGATTGAAAATAACTGTCAACTTGCAATGATTTCTATGTCGACATTATTTAATCCTCTTGCAGCACTGTATATACCGGGTGTAACTGCAAAGCTTTCCATATTGTGTTGCAGCATAATTATCTATACCACAAAATGTTTACTAACTAAAAAAAAAACAATAAACTAAGTTTCTTTTTTCCAGGTTTTCAAATAAGACACCATTTTCAGAATCACGGAATAAATTGAGTTATTTCGCTAAAAATGAGCAGGTTAAATTGTTGTGTGTTTGACTCACTGTTTTCCCAACTGAGCAATGGTGAGAGGAAAAAATCATCCAAGCATTCGGTTATGGTATTCAAACCCTGGCTTTCATCTTCAAAATCCATTTAAGAACTATCAAGAAAACGGTGAATAAGCTTAAAAAAGAGGGAACAGTAGAGAGAAAAACTGGATCAGGAGGTCACAACAGGAAGAGGGAGAATCATTTCAATTTAAGAGATCAATTAGAAAAGATCCAACTCAATCCCTAAAACTTTTGGCAAGTGAAAGAGGAGTTTTACATATGACAGTCCAAAGAGCAGTGACGAAGAACTCGAAAATGAAATTGAACGTGAAACCGCTGTGACACCCTGACAGAAAGAAGATTAAGGAGGGCGAAGATCACCTTGAATAAGTTGGAGAATAATCCTGGAATTATATATATATATATATATAATATATATATATATATATATATATATATAATTCCAGGATCATATATATATATATATATATATATATATATATATATATGAACTTTATTTCAAACCGTTATGAGCTTCCGAACATTAGCTATGATTAATTAATGACGAACATGTCATTTTCGTTTATGTTTTATTTCATCACGATTCTTCTGTTACGCGTTTTCAGAGAAATTATACGTTCTTATCTCTCAAATTAGAATCCAGTAATGTTATGAAAAGCCCGGCGAATTCCAGTAAGTTATCTTTAATCTTTTCTAAGATACAACGTTTCAAAGCTTAACCTAACAAATGTAGAATTCTGCTGTTACCCTCTGTGTGTGTAGAAAGAAACACTTATGCTTAATAGGGCATTGAAGCGTGAAACCGACATATATTACTGTGTGCTGATTCATATATATATATATAACCCTACAACCGATCGTCCTCACTCTGCTATAAATGGTCCAAATATTAAAAAATAATACATATATACAGTAATGTACGTATAGATTCACACAAACACAGACATATAGCACGAAAGTTGTCAATTGTATATTCTTCTTTCTTTGAAGTGAAAGACTAATAATGAAACACCCTCATGCATAGATGCACACATAGTTTGTGTATGTGCGTGCACATGCTTTTTGTGAAAGCTAAGGCAAATTTACAAAAAAAAATCAGAAATGACGCAGCTGTCCTACAACTGAGACTGTCAACAATTGTCACAGGCGTAAACGTCAAGTGTTGCTTGACATTATACACTTCCGATGCGAAACTCCTTTAAACTCACGAACAAAACCAAAGATTCTTGTTTTCTGCAACATCGAACTCGCCTTTAAAATTTTCACTTAACCCCATAAACATGACATTTTAACAAATCGACATTTTAAAATTATTTTGTCATTTTCCTTCATGTTCGCATCTCTACTATTTGTTTCTGGTGTTTTTTTTATCATTTAAGTTAAATTTAAATCGAATAATATATCGATTCTTTAAAAATTTCTATTGGTGGCAAAATGAAATCGTCAATTTGAAACTATCAGGATATATATGGTAAAAAAAAACATGTTAATGGCTAGATTAACCATTCCCATTAAGGTAAAAGTCGACATTTATTGATCGAAATGTTAACATTTCTTTCTGTTTAAGTTTATAACATCTTTCTCTGAAGATTATTTCATTGTTAGATCATTTACTAGATCATAATAAAAGCAAAAAAAGAGATAAAAATAGACACACACAATAATAGTGTTGGGTACAAATTCAACGACAAAATATATTTCGTTTGCATCGTTTATTGAACATAGCACTAAAACTACAATACTCTATAACATAGTACATCAGAATATAGCTAAATTGTTCAGTATAATTTACGTTTGAAGTAAATGAAGATCTTATTTGATGGCACGATGATTTAGTAATAATGTGCGTGTGCCATTAATCTTGTCCATACATACATAGGCTGTGATGTAAGGCTTTCAAGGATCATCGGAATGAAATTCCAATGCTAAGATTTTGAACTTAAACCTAATTTTAAAATTAATTTCCTCAAAAAACGTTGGCGATTTTGAAAAGAAATACAATACCACGGTTCCAAAATTGACCTGCACTGTTGTTCATCCTTTCTCCTTCCAAGCACCTTTTATTGGGCCAGTTCGCTTTAATCTGCGTATATTTGTTTTGAGAGTGGAAGATAAGCTTGGCTTCAGGAAAAGAATTAAATAATAAATTAAACAAATTTTATAAAAATAAATTCATCATGTTAAACTTAATTTAAAATATTTTGCAAAATAAAAATTAAAAAAAAGAAAAGTATTTTATACCGAATATATAATCCCAGACATGACTGGTATGATTTGTTAAATATATACGTCACAACATTCAATGGCACCGCTTTGCATCATATTTATTTACCGTTTCCTCTCAGGATATTGCAGGCTTTATTTATCCACTACTTCCCCCTCGTTCTATCCTTTACCAGTTTTATCTTTGGTAACACGCCCCTCTCCCCATGATGACATGTTTTTTTCTAATATCGATGGGCATGTTCTTCCAAACATATTGTTTAATATCGCCTGCAATGTTAAAATGTTGATTATATCAATATTTTCCATTCCAGTTGCCGCTGTTGGAAGTCTTCAAGTGATGTTTATTTAAAATTTGGTAATATTCTTTGTGACTCTATAGCGCCAGTCTATAAGCCTTGATGATTCTTTTCTGTAAACAATATAATCGTAATAAACTTCGATTAAATGGTTTTATTTTTGCATAACATGAATATACACCCTTCGTTCAAATCTTAAGACCACATTTAAAAGGGTTAAAGAAATATAAAATATTGTTACTTTAATCAAAATATATTTGCGAAACATTTACATTTAATTAGAAAATGTAGTTTATCAACAAACAAGTGAACATTTTAAGCTTTTAATTGATTAATTTAAAAAATAAACATTGAAAAATGTATTCTTGGATGGTCATAAAGATAATACCATGATGGCGATATTTGGGGGTTGGTCGCATTCAGTCTGGTCCCTCCTCCTCAATCTTGGCTGGCCTACAGGAGTTGAAAGTCGAGAGAGCTTTGCTCTTGCGATCAGTGGGACAAAGAGTTATGCTAATATTAATTATGGTGTTCAGTTTATAGCGTGTGGGGACAGATTTTACTCCATATGGGGTTATGCGTTCAGATGTTGCGTCTTAAATGTATTTTTTTTTACAAAGTTATGTATATAGAAAGGTTTCAAGATAGATTTTGTAGGGAAAAATTATAATTTATAGTAAACAAATTATATAAATGTTAGAAAATTTTATTAGTGAAATGCAGTGAAACAAAAGTCTTGAAACAATATACTGAGATTCAATATAGCGGAGAATTCACAACTGAAGCCGAGGCCAATGGACCATTTAATTAATCCGTTCCCTTTCTCAGATAATTCTTTCGGTGTCATTTTCAATCACTGATGAAAGAAAGCTGCTGTATATATCTAATAATTGACATATTTTAACGTGTTCGACGCCACACTTGAAATTCATATCAGTAGGTCTTGGACGTATTTGAAGTGCTTAGAAATTAATTTCCACTATTGAATTTTTATTATATATCCAGTATCTACTCTCACTCAAATTCCAGCACATAATTTCTGTTTTGAAAATTGTTTTCTGAAGTCCTACCTTTGGAACTCATAGTAAAGAATGTTGATATTTTATTTGTTCAATATCATTCCTGCCCCAATTATGAATACTTATATCATAAGCATATACTATATCGCAATCGATACTCTGACCTCTGGAGAGAAAACCTTGTTTTCTATTAGGAGACTCTTTTGGAATGTGATGGGGAACTGTTAGATTATCAATGCTCAGTATTTTGCATATATGATTAGTTAAATAAAAGAGTGAACTCTCATTTCCAAAATAATATATGTTGATATTATTTTCACTATCAATACAAGCTTAAAAGAAATGTTACATGCGGGATTATAAAGTAACCATTCAGTAAAGATTTTACTGGTGTTTTCGTCAAAATAGAAAACTTTGCATTCGAAATATGTTTAATCGAAACTTTCATGAAAATCCTGAACTGTTGACTCCTATTTCAAGTGTTCCGAAGGAACAGAAGTTTACATAGAGAAAGTAAAGAGGTTTATTAAATACTCATATATAAATCGGAAAAACAACTTGAGTAAATCAACGCCTCCCCAAATCCTACTCTAATGTAGCTACTTGCCATATTTATAAGGAAGAGCATTCCATTGTCACAGTAGTTAGGGAGAGTAGTTTGAAGGACTTTAAGATTAAAGATCTATACAAGGAGGCCTTCCAAGAAAGTAGTTTAAAAAATAAGCTGTCCTACGCAACCACCATTAATAATACCAATACACAAAAAGGGGAATGTAAATGTAAAAATAGGAAAAGAAAAATCACTAGGTTCAACCCCAGCTTCTGCAAACTGCCATCTATCAACATCGGACAGTACTTCCTAAACTGAATTAATAAAACACTTCAAAAAAAGCCTCTAAATAAGATATACAACAGGAAGGCAACCAAAATTAGCTACTCATGCACTAATAATATGTACCAAATTATTAATTCCCATAACAATTACATTTTAATTAAATTCCATGGGAAAAAACAAAATCTAACATGGAAACCCCCTGTGATTGTAGAATTAAGAAAGACTGTCCAGTAGAGAGCAAGTTCAGATCCACTAGGGTAGTATAACAGGCAACGATTAGCCATAAAGTAAATACGACAAACTATAATATTTACATCGGAATTTTGGCAGGAAAATTTAAAAAGAGAATCAATAAATTTAGACATTCATTCACGAATCCAATATAGAACACTAAACAGCCCTTTCGAAAGAAAATTTGGGAATTGAAGGAAAAGGGTCTGAATCCTCAAATAAATTGGATAGTTCTAAGTTTCTCGAACTCCCCCAATAATTTTAGGGATAGGTGCAAGCTATGTTTAGAAGAAAAAAAATCAGGCTAATAAAATATAAAAACATCAAGGAAAATATTAATTCAACGGAGAGAACTAAACACAAAATATAGACATAGAGATAGATTCAAAATTACATAATAATACATGTGTATATACGTGGGGGTGTATGTGTGCGTAAAGTGACATATATGTATGGACATGTAAATGTACATCTATGTATGTATGAAGATAGGTACGTATATATATATTGGACGGCATGATTTATTACATTCGATGCAGTGTTATTACCACCAATCTATAAATTTATAATTTAACTAATTTACATCAATCTTAACGGGCTTAATCTTAACCCCCATCACTTATTAATAATATTGGACACCTGTAGTACAAAAATATTTACTGTAAATCCCAGAAAAACAGACTTGGGACTCGTATAAGAAACGCCACATAGTAGGAACTGATAATAACGTATACACATGAAAGGATCTAGTAATAAATAAATTCCAACCACAAACCTCTAACCCCCAGGATAAAATGCCTTGTATCCCAAGCAGTCGCTAACACAAACCCATTCTCATTAAAAAGGCATCTACCAGAGGAGGACTGACAGTGAAAATAAATTTAAAACAATGCTCCGAGACAGACACTTATGGTCTGATGATAGCTGCGTACAGAACGGCTTGAAATAGACTATGCAATGTTAAGATATTTTTTATTTTGCTTTAATATATGCACGTGTTTTGCTGAAATCTCAATTCGTACAAGAAGTGATTAAGACCCTGTTCTGATATCTGTTCCGCTTTTGGAGAAGTGCTTGCAGACGAGAATATTTCAGCACTCTTCTATTTGTGTGTGTGTATGTTTTTAAATTTTAACCTGATTTCTGTCTTTGTGCGTACATTTGATTTTCTATCTGCGTGCTATTGCTAACGATTATCAAATCTGTGATTCGTCAATTCTACATCGTGATTGGTGAAAATCGGGCTGCGATTGAACGAGTTTGACATCAGGTTCGTTGCTAATCATTTTGAAGCCGTTCCCGTTAAGATGATTAGATGATTGTCAAGATGCCATAACCAAATTAGTTCTCCGACTAAATAATGAAGTAGCTTTATACTGGCATGCGTCAGGAGAATGCATCATTCATCACTCCAAAACTAGAAATTATTTATCTCCAAGAAATGTGCGACGGTTTCATATGCTCGTGGAATTATTATCATTACTGAATCCATATTTTCCATTCACAATTTCCGTTATATGAAGTTTATGCAGGTTTGCTTACATTATAAGATCTATACTTAAAATTGTGAAAGAACTGCTGCTTGTGAAATGGAATTCAAGAGGATATTTTGCCGACCACTACAATCTTAACTTCTTCGAGTGGCGTATTAACCTTTCTTACCCACATATCCGCAAAAAAGGCGACCCTTACTCTTACCGCACAGACAACAACCGCATTCAGTCTCCGTCTACCTTTAGTAACCCTTGAGTCTTGTATAGGTTGATCATTAGATTTTTAAAAAAAAATATCTCTGGTTGAATTTGTTTTAATCGTTTCTAATTGTTAGTATTATTTTACTCTTGGTTAAAGGTGGATTTGCATCAAACAGGTCGTTTAAATAAATAATTGTACATCCTTTACGTAATTAATCGAAATTTATCTCGGAAAAGACTAATATATTTATATAGCGCAAAGAATAATAATGACGTTTTTTTTTAAATGTTGCATGAATTTAATGAACATCTTTTCAAAGAAGCACATCAGCGGCCCTTTTTTAAGAATTCAGAGTAGGTGCCTATACTTTCGGCCTTGTGCCACATCTAAACTACGCTTAGAAAATCGCCATGACGAATGCAGAAAGGCAACCTCAAAGTGTGTTCCTCTTGGTATTACACATGCATATGACTAATTACTCATATATTTTCACATTTACTCGGGGAAATTTATGTTAAATCCCTTTAGAAAATATTTAATATTTCTGCAGAATTAACCAATTCATATCTCACGTCAATGCTTAGTGTGTATCAAACTTCTTCTCACACTGCTTGTGAAGGTCATTTGTAGGATGTAGGCTTTTCTCAGATTCCGTTCATGGCTAAGAATTGACTCTTACCCTACTGCGCTGGCTCGATGCATGTTGGTCGGAGCGGATGTGATAGGTTTGGGCGATCATGTCTATTTTCGATTCATGATCGCCCAAGGGTATTTGCGCATAAGTGGATGTAGCGAAACCGAATAGAGTTTGAACACTGATATCCGATTTCTCATTCGTCATCCATTGCACCATCCGCACATCGCCAAACTAACAGCACCTGTTGTTCCCAAGCTGTCAGCCATGGAGATACGGGCCAAGCTGGACATTGCTTAACTCCGTCTGTCTGACGAAAACCGGTGTATAAACGCCATATGACCGTAAGCGCATAAAGCTTACGCGGAGATAACAAACAAATTAAATACCTAGGAAGTGTTTTATAATAAACGACGGGTAATTTGACACTGAAGGCATATTGGGATAGCCGAAGATATATTCCAAATGTTAAACAGAGTACTAACAAATAGAAAACAGTAACGTGATATCTGTCCTCATGCATCTCCACAACGACGAAGAAGAGACTTGAAGCAACAGAAACGGGGTGCTACAGATGTCTATTGAGGATACTATAAACCGAACGGTGGAGCAACGGCGAAGTTTTAGAGAAAATGGAAGCAAAAATGAAACATAAATAATAGGTCTCTAGGGCAGATAATCAGGTTAGAGGACTTGGCAAATCTGATACACACAAGAAACTTTGAAAGCAAACAATACAGACGAAAACAACGTTTAACATACTTAGTGACCTTCTATAAATGAATGTTGTAACAAGGTTTAGGATAAATAACGAACAAAATTTATTAATAGCTACAAAGGAGAGAACGTTGTGGCGAGCCATGATCATGTACGTCCTGAGGGGACTCGGCAATGAAAAAAGTGGATATTTAGACCATTTCATATATCTACTAGCTGTTGAGCGTGTGTATATTAATTTTAACAGGAGTCATTTTTTTACAATTTCATATCCCTAGCGGATTGAATACTTGGGCATGGTGTGCTGGTCTGCAAGATTGTCTCTGTAGATCAGTTACAACTGAATATCTCTAGAGCAAGGTTTCCTAACCTGGACGATATCGCTCATTGGTGGGTGATTTCAACTGCGATATCGTCTACTATTGGGTGATTTCTACTGATGGGTCGGATTGCTAAGGCTACCAGTGCTTTCGGCAAACTTTACCATCGCTTGTGGAATGAACGGGGTATTCGACTGGATACGAAAATTCGAGTTTACAGAGCTGTTGTACTTGCCATCCTTTTGTATGGCTCAGAGTCATGGACTCCATACAGGTACCATATACGCCAGCTAGATGTTTTCCATAAAAGCTCTCTGCATGCAATCTGTGGAGTTAACCTTTAAGATGGGCGATCTAACTTAGACCTGTTTAACAGGTGTAATATTGGAGGAATCAAGACTTTTCTCATACAGTCTCAGTTACGGTGGACTGGTCATGAATTGAGAATGTCTGATGACAGGATACCCAAGATGATAATGTACAGCCAGTTAGATCGGGGCTACAGGAATGTAGGACGCCCATGGCTAACATACAAAGACAAGCTGAAAAGCAACTTGTCAGTAGTCAATACACCACATAACACTCTTGAGCGCTTAGCCTTGGAGAAGGTAGAATGGAGATCAACGTATTTTTGTGAACTCAGGAGTTTTCAGTCTGCTAGTCTGAATCATCTTCAAGAAGCGAGAGCAAGATCTAAAAGGTCAGCCAATCTTACAGTGATTTTATCTCACAATCCTTACACTTGCTCCATATGTGGCCTCCTTTGAAAATAACTAGCGAGTTTTAAATGTCACTTAAGATTATCCCAAATTTCATAACTGATTCAACTAAGCTGTCAGATCCTCATACGTCGAAAACGACGGGAGAGTCCATTATATATATATATATATATATATATATATATATATATATACTTACACACACACACACATATATATATATATATATATATATATATATATATATATATATATATATATATATGCATGTATATATGGAGCTCACCAGTTTTTGATCCCGTACGAGAATAAACTAGTAAATATACAGAGACAGATCTTACATAAGAGCAGTCGTTTTGTCCATGTCGACCTCCATCAGATTAACATGAGCTTATAACATATCATATCAATTGTTCTCTATCCGATTGGAGAAAATGCATTTATTTTACCAAATATATTTTTCTCCATTTCAACATAATCAAATGCTTAGTTGTAAAACTAACATAGCAAATCTTACAATGTAACTTTACTCATGTTGGTGCTATAAATTCTGCCAGTCACAATCTGCTAATAGAATATTTTCTTTAAGAAACATTCAATTCGTATAAAACTTCTGACTTATTTTATAAATCTCCTGACTTATCTCGCTTGCCGCTTTGTTGTTTTTTCTCTTTCTTGTAAAAAGTCTATTTTCTCTACTCACGGTTTTATTGTTTGCATTTTAATTTTGATTGGCGTATCTTAAGTGATTAGTCAAATAGAGATTAATTGGAATTTTGACCAACAAAATATCAGTAAAGGCAGAATCATTGACATCATCTTATTTCTTAGTAATTATATTTTCTAAATGAAGTACTTACTATTGTTTATCCATTTGTGGCTTTTAAGTACTTGAAAACTCTAAATGGGAATGGATAAAGCGTATGGTCAAGTATTTAAAATTTGTAAGTAGATACAGGAAAATGCCGTTAGAAACAAAGTAAAGAGTATTGAACACTTGCATAATATTAGTCCTCCTATGTTGCAGTCAATTTTGGAGAATCTCTTTACAGATAAATAAGAAACCTGAAGCAAAGTAAATGTGGTTCTACAGAAGGATGCTAAGAATAACATATACTGAACATGGGGCAACGACGAAGTTTTATAGAAAATGAAAACAAGAAGAACACCTGCATTTAGCATCAGAAAGAGACAGTTGAAATGTCTAAGTTATACGAGGGTCATTCAATAAATAAGGTCAATTTTTCGGTATAAGGACTTCTAACACAGATAGAAGCTTACTTTTTGTTTAATTTTTCAACGTAGTCACACACTTTTCCCATCTGTGGACAATCTTCCGTATTCCCTCAGCGTAAAAATCTTTGGACTGATGTCTCAGCCAGTCGCTCACAACACTTTTGACTTCATCGTCACTTTTAAACTTCATGCCTCTCGTGAATGCTTTCAAGGGACGAAACAGGTGAAAGTCTGAAGGGGCAAGGTCTGGGATATAAGGGGGATGAGGGAGCAGTTCTCAGCCCAGCTCGTTGATGGTCTGCACAGTTTGGGCTGCTGTGTGAGGCCTTGCGTTGTCACGAGGCAAGATGACTCCTTCTGACTGATGACCCCTACGTTTGTCCCAACAGCTAAGCTCAAAGTCCTTGCAATGTCATCCACTGTCACCCTACTGTCAGACTGAATGAGGTCATTGACTGATTCGATCACCTCGGGAGACCTCACTTCTGTAGGCCTCCCAGGCCTGTCTTCATCCTCAACACTGCTCCATCCTTCTTTAAACAATTTAGCCCACTTGTAGACATTTTTTGGCTGAAACATGTGGCACCATACACATTTGATATCCTCCTATGAATTACAACTGGTTTGCACCCTTCAGCAACCAGAAACTTGATAACTGACCGCTGTTCAATCCTGGAGAATGCTTCTTGGTCGTTTTTTTTAATCTGCAAAAGAAATTAAATCCATGTGAAAAAGAAGTAAAACAAAAAAATAATAAAGAGTAAGCTTCTATCTGTATTTGAAGTCCTCATACCAAAAAATTCACCTTATTTATTGAATGACCCTCGTATAACGGTTTATATTTGACCCTTACAGGACATAGATAAGGTTAGAAGGACAGAAGAGTACAGCGCATATCTTACCTAATGAGCTCGAGTAAATTAGTAGCAGAACAGAGATTAGGTGAGATAAAAATTACAATTTACTATGAGCTACAAAGGACGTGAAATTGTGGAGAGCCATGATTGTCGACATCCTGAAGAGACACGGCACGTAGAAGAAGAAAGAAACAAGCACTATTAAATCTAACATTGCAAAACGTAAATAAATTTTTATATATTGACAGATGTGGTAATGTGATCCGTAACATTTGAAGAAATGGTTTGCATTGCCGCATATTTAAATGATGCTTTGATACAAAATAATCAATACTATACTTCACGAGTACAAAAATATTATTGGATAAACTATGATTGTATTGTTCAACTTAAATATGCATGCAGCTAACGCTCTTTGGTACTCAGACTATTGAGTCAGTCTATCAAAACGCTTTCCGCTATCTACTAGTTATTACGTAAGGTCTTTGCAAAGTTATGTTGGAACGGCTCTGTGAGCTTTACGATGGCTGATAATGAATAGCATTTTTACTCACTACGTGAAATATTTTTTAATAATTGCTATATATGTTTTGTGACGAGTCACAGCTTTCCGAATCTTGGAGATAATGTCATTTAGAGACAAGTCAGGATCACACCTTAGAAAATAAAAATAAAAAATACTTGTGAATTCCTCCATTTAGAGAGTCACCGAACAATCAATATTACTTCAAGAATTATACGGTTAATTTCCGATACCATCTTCTGTAAATGCACAGACTTCTCTGAAAAAAATTAGTTAATCATGCTATTCGATCTTTTCGTTGTATACTGTCATTTCAAATATAAATGTGAAACTTACAGAAAGCTGAATCCAAGAAGATATTTCCAATTATAAATTTGAAATTTTATTATACATTTTTATATTTAATTGACTTTAACCCGATAAGGCAATAACGTTACTAAGACATACAATGTTAATGGGTGTAAAATAATTAGAAAACTGAAACATTACTAAGGAACGAGAACAATAGAAGTGTACCCAGGAATACAGTCGATAACGATTGACATTGCATTTAAACTTCTGAAGATCAAAGTTAACTTGAACGAAGGCAGTCGGAAGAGAGTCGCACAACCTGGAAGTGCGAGAAAAGGAAATGTTAGCATAGAACTTACATCTAGCCAGCTCAATTTGAGGAATGGGAAAAAGGACGGTCTTCATCTGTCTTAACTTTAAACTTAGCTAGCCAAAAACACTGACCCAAGCATACCACAATTTTCCTCACACCAAAACAACACATTCTTCCTTACCTTTCATACTACATACACCATAATACCTCACTGTCTCTATGAAAATTCCAATTAGTCCGCATATGTACAATTCATTGTCTGTGGGAGGAGGGGGATAAAACAACAATTTAAAAACTAGCCCAAATGAGTATATACAATATGAAAACAAAACTATTTACAAGAAACAAAATAAAATGATTTTAGTAATACCCCCCCCCCCCGAAAAAAAACCTTAAATGTGACAGAAACATCAGTTAACTGGAAGAAATTAATGCCGGACTTTAATAATATAAAACAATCATTCATTCCAACACTCACTCAAATACACGCTCATTCAAACTCAACAAAAATTACGAAAATCCCACCGGAAACGAACGGCGCCCTGCATTCACTAGAGAACTGACATCACTAACGAGGTAGTGGATGGGAAATTAAACTAAAGAAAAATAGGGACATAAATAAAAGGGACCAATAGTGAAAAGTTCATCCGAGCAATTACCATGAAAGTATTTATAGTAAAGAGAAAGAGAAGCAAATTTACAGCGGTGGGAAAGTGACTGGAGCCGTGACACCAGGTCAGGGCCAATAATATTGCCGATTCATCTTTCTACTGCATGAAGAATAGAAGTAAATAGCAGGAACACGGCCAGATGTGACAGCAATATTCGAAGCATGTGCGAATGATAGACTTATATTTATGTAAAATAGATCCTGCAAAAAGAAATTGTCTAGAAAGTCACAGTCAAACAGATTTATGAGCAGCTGACGTAGAAATGGATTCGATATAGTCTTTCCACTTCATATCAATCGTGAATTATAGTCCGAGAAGGCGCAACGCAAGTAATATATGTTTCTATTATATATTATTTTAAAATAAATTGCTTCCCTTTTTTTTAAGACATAAACTCTGTCCAATTATAATTCTTTCGGGCAGGGTTATTAAAATATTTTTTATGCAACGTTACCACCATCATCTTCAGCGGTGTCTTTGTCCATTCCTTTTTTTCTATGTTGCTTGGGTAAAGGATCTTTTAATAATACACTGATATCTTTAGTAATATCACTGAGCTAACATACTGATTCTCAAATATGCCTCAAAATGCTATACAAATTCGTGATGTCATTTTTACATGCGGGTGAAGAGTGGAACTGCATCATTACTGGATTCAACATCAGCTAACGGTTTGTAAAAATAAAATACAAAACGAACAGGAATAACGTCCACAGTAATGGCTGCGCTTTTTCTTTTGTTTTTTTGTTGTTGTTTTTTTTTTTTTTGGTTTACAAGTTAGTTTTGCTCAGAGATATATTCATGCACAGTATCCTTTTCAAAATATTTTGCTGTGACATCCCTGCATGACTTGGCATTTATGTTGATGTACCAAGCCACAAACGCTGGAAAAATTGTGTATGACAAGTCGGAAATACTGCATCTCTGAAATACTATGAATATTCGGTGAAAACGAATAGTTGATGGACGAATTCTGTTGACTTAGGTTAAAATAAAATCTGCTTATGACTAAAGAAAAAAGATTAATAATTTATTGTTTATGTTTGGAGATGAAGTTATAACTGAATATATTTGTCAGCAATCCTATTTCCAGCGTCTCTGCCAAGACGTATTACTCAAATACCAAACACAAAATATGTTAGGAATTTGAAATTCTTACCAAAGTGGAAAGAAGCCCAGGTCTTTAAAGTGATGATAAAATTTAACTGGAATTTAGAAATGGGGAATGTAATTCTTATAGAAAAAATAGAAAAATAAATAAGTTCCAAAGTCAAAAGTTATTTTTCTATAACAGCACAACAACAAATGAACTGATCATGGGGATATCAAAATTATTTTACACAATCATTCATCTAAAGCCGCGGTCTGCTGGAAAATCGGCATCAAAGATATTCATTATTTCGTTTGATCATAGAATACTCTCGCCACTTATATATACGCAAGCATTTCTACACGAAACATTCACATAATGGCAAAGTGCGCGTAGGTAAAGCGATAGATCATTAAGTTAATTATTAGAAGCTATTCATTTATGCAACAAACATTTGTTACTCAGTTCAATTTGTCAATTCAGTGGTTAAAATTAATTACATAGACTGGTAAATATAACGTGCACATGTCTTATTAAAACTCAGCTACGTCGGTGACTGACTACGGATTATTGAATAATTCTAACCGACTAATTTACGTTGACTTCCGCGCACACACTCGACATGTATGCATGAATGTCTTTTCCCTCCACTAAGTAGTTACCAGCAGGGCAGACTCTTCTCGCTTTGTTTGGCAAAGTCTAGGAGAAGGACGAGTCTGAAACCAAAACCAGATTGGGTTGGACCGTAATGACTCCACCCCGTTACACTTGTTTCATGTGGAAACCAGAGCAGTAAAGTAACGGGCGTTGGATGCGGCATTATATATCACTTTGAACCTACAAGGTTAATTAGCGTGGTGTGGTGTGGTATAATTTGAGTCATTTTTGCTTGCTTTTCAATTTGAGTCATAATAACTTTCGAACAGGGTGGAACAAGGATTGCAAATGTCATTGATAGGTGAAAATTGGGTATTTTAGTCATGTTTATGCACGTCATAGTATAAAAATAGCTGCCTCCCCTAATGGTAGACCATTCCACAACGACTACTTCTGTAATAGTTTCGAAATATTAGGTGAGGTAATTTGGGTCGGGTAAAAAAACGCTCAACGTTTACTGCAGTAAAACCCAGCCTCCAAATCTGTGTTTGTTAGACACACATTCAGGGCACATATAATTGTCACATATATCACAAATTAGCCATGTCTCCTTCCGCGTATATGCTCTCCACATTGCCCCACACAAAACATAAGCTGTGTTATCCTCATTTTCATTATCTTCATTGCCTTCCTGCTCTTCACATTGACCTTCATTTTCAATAGCATCAACCAAAGTCTTGCGAGACTTATTGTTTTCTGCTTTGCCACTCTTGTTTTCGCTTCCTTGGGAAGCCTTCGCAAGACAGCTGGAGTTGTTAGTACTTCTCCCTCCATTGCTTGTACACGTTTGCTTTCTTCTTGGCCTCATAGAACATGTCGAAAAAATTACTTCGATTTTCTTGTTGGGATTTTCCTCACAAGCGTGAGGACTTCCGCATTTCTTAAATGAATCCGATCTACCCAGCGTTGTCTAAATGAGATCATCTAGTCCTTGCCAGGGGAATTGTCCTTGAACACTGTGTTCTTTCCCACGCTGTCTACATATCTTTATTATCAGCTTTCTTTGTTCAGCTCCGAAAGGTCAGGCTAGAGCAAAGCACTTTTCCAGCATTAACTTGGTTACCCAGTGTTTCTCTGCTAATGCCAAAACTCTTTTCAGCACTAAATATACTTGCACCATCATTCTGGAACGTATTGATTGCAGCTTGGGCTATACCATTCAGTTTTGCATTTGTATGTCCGAGGCATTCTAAAATAGAAAGTGACCTTTATCATTAACTGGGCAGCATGTTCTGGTTTAACAATCGAAAATTATTATCGAATCACTATATTACATTAAACTGATATGATTTATAGATACATCTGATGTTAAAAATTCTCTAGTTCACACATTTCCTAGATAACAATGTGACCCAAATTACGCCACCAGTCCAAATTTACTGTTCTTCCTTTTCACACAGTAACACTCAACTGGTTGGTATACGTTTGGATACTTTGATAATTTCCCCACGCAAAATTGCTATTTGAACTTGATTTCTGACAATTCTGGATTTTCAAGAGAAAGTCTGATTTGCAAGTAAAATAAACATACCTGAGTCAAAATAGATCCTTCCTCTCTGACATCCAAGAACAAAAACATGATGCAATTGTTGCAGTTGTCTCACAAGGTTAGAGACTGATGCAGTCCGTAATGGTGGCAGCTTGCTGTGAAACTAAGTGAGTTAGGAGAAATTAACCAGAATCAAAAGTGACCCAAATTACCCCACCCTACTTATTATTAGAATCTTTGCTGTGTAAAAATGAGGCATCGTTTCATCTTTGTGGCATCTGCAAATATTTAATTTAATATCTAACTTTATTATATGTATTTCCATTTTTAATTGTGTATGTGGCTGTATAAAAGTCCGAAGGAAAGGCGTATCGCTTGTATAACAGTCCGAAAAAAATTCATGTAATAACAATAATACCTCATCTAAATATTACGACATAAATTATACAGCAACTTTGCAAATATATCGAAAACAAATAAATTAAGTATAGGGTTCAACATTAAATGGATTATAAATGGGAATTATTTTACACAGCGGAAATTCAATTTATGCTGTTGCAGACATTTTGAAAAAGAGGTGTTTTTGCATATATATTACAGTTACAGGGATTAAATAATGAAGAATGACAGTAAAAATAAATTGAGTATTTATATAGAGGAATGTAAAATGTTCTTTATATGTATTTTCGTTCACTAAAACATGTTCCCTTATCTTTTATTTTACTTTTTTCCAATTGAAGCTCTTATGTAATATCGCTATTATATATATATATATATATATATATATATATATATATATATATATATATAAGAGTTTACATAGAAGTCAACGCTTAGAGGCGACAGTCTGTTTCATGCTAGATGCAATCGTCGGCACGCTCTATCTCTGATATTGAGCACTTTATCCCATAAATATAGCACACTTTAAGACTATATTTCTTCATATATATATATATATATATATAATTAACACACCTTTCATTTTTCCTGGCTTTCGTTTTAATTTCATTCATCGTTTAGAATTTCGGTTATTCAAACTTCATTTCTTCTTTCCATAAGTCATTCTCTTTTTTTTCTGAACATTTCGCATGATGCGCTGTCAGTTAATATTTCCTAGAGTAATACATTCCCTCAATCAACATTTTATTTCTTTACTTATTCTACTGTATTTCATATTCATCTCGACACGAAGAGAAACCCAATGAATACAAGGGCTTATTACAGGATGTGCGCGAACATATCTCTTTTGCAGGTCATACTATTTTTTTTACTATATCATCTAATCCGTGTTCAGTCAAATATTTACAAAAGCTCGTTAGTTACGTTCCCTTTGTCTTGTCTTTCTTGCTTCAATATATTCTCTGACTGCGAAATTTTCCAAGCATAATTTTTTCGTATTATGCCATAGAAATTTAAACTTTCCCTTTCTGGTGTTACGTATGTGTCCTTTTTGTTTCCATTTTCTCTAAAATTGTCTACGTTCTGTTCCTGTTATTATCAGCATTCTTCTGTAGAACCACATTTCTGTTGCTTCACGTATCTTCTCTTTCTATGATCCGAATGGCCAGCATTTACTGTCATATTAGAGGATCGATATTCCATAAGAGTTCATGACTCTTTTCTTTGTTTCTAATGAGTCGACAGCAAGCTAGCCAATGGTGCCAACTGTTCCTGACTGCCTTCAACAGAAAATTGTTTTCCTGCTAATGGCGCACATAAGAGGTATTTATGAAAAGAAGAATCGTGCTCTATTTGTGTTTGTAACAATACACACAGTATTTGCCGTGTGTTATTTTATTTGTGTTCCAAAAATGGATTACAGGAATTTATTATACCATTATTCTATAACTATTTGCTCAAATCGAAATAGAAATCTGTTTGATTATGTGTAGTCCTAGGTGTTATTAAAATACACAGTATCCATAAATTATAACATAACCAGGTAAATATTTAATTCCCTTTAACCATCCGTGAACAAAATTGACAGATACACGGAAAAGATGAACGGTTACAGTATGGCCAAAAACCTCTTCCAAATCTAGTAGCCATGGAGAGGTGATGAGTTCAATAACTCATAATGTATGTATGTGTGTCTATGTATGTGTTGTGGTAGGATCCACCTAATCTGCATAGGTGACTACCAACTATATAAATAATGGTTGATACCGGAAGACGAGAAAGAGGAATCACGAGATCCAACTAGAGACTCTGATCGACTGCGACTAGTCAACACATTCTCCAGGAACGTCTTCCCAGAAATATACAGAAATACTATATGTACTTATTGTGTACACTTTCTTGTTATAATACATTCTTGTTCTAAGTACATTTTGTGTTGCATTATTATTCCATGCAATAGGCGAGATTCAACAATGAGTCAAGACTCAACAGTATGTGAGAGCGTGATCCCAAACAAACACAGAAGAAAATTCCCCCATACACCACGCCCAAAAATCAAACACAAATAAGCATAAATAGATCCATATTTTAATAAATAAAGCAATTTTTCAGATGATCGTAAAAGCGTGAAACCCAGGGTTACAATCTAATATCCGTACAACAGAATATGCTAGCTCTATCACAGATAATGAGCACTTTTCACTAAGTACCGCACATTTAATAAATATGCATTAAGGTGGGTAAATTAAATAACTAGATATCAGTAACATTATATACCTGCGATTTATTATGATTTTTTATTATTTATTCGCTTACCTGTATATACAGGTAAGCGAATAAATATTTACTCAATTTAATTTAAGGTGTAAACACAACAGGGCTTAATGTGGTTAAGCAGAGCTTAAGTATATATTAATAAATATACGTGTACCAACGTTCGATTTACTAAGCATTAGGAAATGGATTAAATGGATTATATCTTTAATTTATTTCTTTCTAACGCTATTATTAATAGATACTCATATTTGTGTAGATCGAGAAAAATATGTGTTCACAAGCGCTATCGGGGCTTTGTTTGATCAGGAGGTCCGGCATAGCCGAGAGGTCAATGAATTTAAGACATAATCACGGTTACCCCTAGGGGATGTATGTTTGAATCCTACAGGAGGGCGCATATATTTCTAACAAGATTTCTCGAACATTTAGGTCAGTAGATGTAAATAAATAAATACTCTCTTTAATAATGAAGACAGAGCATCTCAAATATGAGTGTTCAATTAAAAATAAGGTTTAAAAATCTAAATTACACACACACACATATATATATATATATATATATATATATATATATATATATATATATATATGTGTGTGTGTGCGTATCGCTTTTAGGATTTTACTCTATGTAAATTACATTCAGTGCATTCAAAAATTTACCTCGTATCTGTACAGAGAGAAATATACGCTCGAAGAGACAGCCGAGCACACAATGTCGCCGAATTGGCAAATCCTCAATTGTTCCCACTGGCTTTCCCTACGCATCGCAAATGGTGTGTGTGTATTGCAATCGAAGCAAAGCATTTTTGGCACTTTTCAAGATGGCGTCACAAAATCCCCATGACCTTCCCGCCAAGCGCATATCCACATCGCCAATCTGACTTCCTTGAACAATACAACCTCAACGAAACTGCGTGCGCTCTCCTTCTTCTGAAATATGACTGGTATATGTGTGAACGGCGGTGGATTTCGTGGAGTCGAGGATGGGAAGCAATTGGCAGGGAAGGCCGTTGGGTACGGTTGTATGGGCGGACTTGGATCCCATCCCATTTAGGATTGATCAGCATCTCCCCCTGACGAGGGAATCGATCAAATTGTGCTCACGTGATATGGCAGGAGCTAATCAACACATACGGCCAAAGACATCTGGATTCTACGTATTCGTCAGTCAATTTACATATACATATTTGCACATATCACGGAATGAATACACACGCTGTCACACACACACAGACGCACACCTGGTATATGATCAATCTCCCTCGCCATCCTCTCTCTCCCTCTCTATCCCTATCTAACCCTCTCTCTCTATATCTAACACTCTTTCTCCATATCTAACACTCTCTCACTCTCCATATCTCTCTCACTATATATATATATATATATATATATATATATATATATATATGTGTGTGTGTGTGTGTGTGTGTGAGTATTTGTTCAAGAGGTTGTGTGTAAAAAGAATATATATGGACAAGTGGATGTAAGGTAGACATTTCGATCGAGGAATTTTTTTTTTTGCTTTTAGTGCCATTATGCTTCTGTTTGTACTGAAGACATTCGTGTAATTTAATAACGTTATATATATATATATATATATATATATATATATATATATATATATATGTATGTATGTATGTATAAATGCGCGCGCACACACACACACACACACACTGAGGGAAACGGGGTGATTGCCAGAAAAAAGAGAGCTTGAATGAGGAAAGAAAGACAGCTATTCACTTTGGCTTACTTCACAGATACGCATCAGAATTTGCGCGATCACACAAATGCGAAAAGAAAACGCCTATAAATGATCAGATGCTTTTCGTACATTTTCCGACACTAAATCGTAAATCTGTAGGACGGTATCTAAACATATACAGGCATATTTTAGACACACACACACACACACACACACACATATGTGTGTATACATATATATATATACATATATATATATATGTGTGTGTGTGTGTGTGTGTGTCTGTGTGTATGTATATATATATATATAGGTGTGTGTGTGTGTGTCTGTGTGTATGTATATATATATATATATAGAGAGAGAGATAGATAGATAGATAGACCTATCTGCATGAAAGGATAGAGGCATGATGATTTATGAATATGCAAACCTGTTACACTATATACGATTACAGATTATTCAAATGATTAACCTCCACGATAAAATCTTCAATCAATAATAAAAATTAAAATGAAATCTCGATTAGAGCCTCTTGTAATAACTGAATAATACCGTAGTGTAAATTGGTGGGTTAAAAGCAATTATTTTAAACCATTTTGCTTGGACCAAGATACTGCATATAGCTATTTAATTCTTAACTTTTAACAGGCAGAAAAAGACTGTATCTATTTTCAACAGATGAACATTTACCATTGGATATATCAATATGCATCAACATGCATTTATTATATTTCTAGGCACGTAGTCGCGTGGTTAGAACGTTCGCATTCTGTCCATGAGAGCCAGGTTCGAATCTCACTAGGGTCGATTTGTCAGTAAGGAGTCTTCTTGATGTTATCGACCTGGAAAGTACCTGAAAACCATACCGCTCCTTGTGAGTGTGGGTAGACGGAAACCTTGGGTACGGTTGATAGCTGTACTAGTCATCGCTGGCCTTGTTCAAATTATTGATCACGCTGGATAACACGCTCTTTCCCAGAAACTGTAACTAAGGTCTGCTTAGCATGGTTGCACTATATGGGCTCTGTGGGTGTTGAATAAACACAAATGCGCATCCAATAAGGATTGGTCAGTTATATTATATTTCTGGAAAAGTATGTGAAACTATTATATATATATATATATATATATATATATATATGTGTGTGTGTGTGTGTGTGTGTGTGTGTGTGTGTGTAATTGCGCATTTGGGCAGGAATCCATTTTCAAGTTTCATCAAAGACAACTGAGAAAGTACTTCAGTATTTTATTAAATTTTTTTTGTGTTCGTATAAGTTTTTCTTTAATCGACATAACGTTTGTGCTAAATTTTCGAATGTTCTGTCTATCCGAGTGCTTTCGGCCATTATATTAGAAAATATCAATGATGTTTTTTTTTCAACTGAATACGTAGAATTCTATGCAACGAGAGCTATGATAATATTTTCCCGAACAGAGTCAGTATATTTTCGCCTTGTTCATATAATTGTTATAAACAATGCTTTCATTTTTTTAAAAGCATATCACCCCAAGCAAAGCGGGAGTGCCACTACCGCGCAAGGGGTTACAGCTAGTGAGAGCAAGATTAAAGAGGTGTGTTTGAAGAAAGGATAAAGAGAAGTCACCGGCCAGTGCAGAAGATTTCCCCAGATGAACCTCAACAGCCACGTGTTCGCGACCGAGGCAGTCCCCCTAACTGGAGGACATCGGCTATGATCTATGCGGGTTTGGGTTGTGCCCTTCCAGTTTAAACACCAAAAATATTCGACATGATGAACATGCTAAGAAACCATTTCGTGGAAACAGAGACTCTGTTCCACGAATGTGATAGATGGTGGAGAATCGTGTACAGTTTAGCACATCGGCCACCAACAACCATTTCCAGGTTTAAGCGCGAAAGAAGAAATGGTAAACATACCAACGCTAATATTTTGGGAGTAGGTTCGAATGTTGCTATATGCCTTTTAAAAAAAAATTCTGTTTTTTTTTCTGTTTATATAAGTATTTTGGGTTATTCCGGTGTTCCCTCGTTTTCTCAAAACAATTTCAATATATATAAAATCAAATATGAACACGGCCAAAATGTTCTGACCGTGTGTGGAAAATAAAACTCTCCTATAACTCTAAATACATAGACGAAAAATTCATACATTCAACAGAATGTGTGAATATTTTAGTAAAAATCTTTATAGAATCGTAAATATAATCATCTTTGATAGACTGAATTTTATCTCCGAAAGCGCTACAAGAAGAAGATCCGCATAGCATCTCTCTGGCCATAATTCAGTTAGGTCTCATTTAAATAGACACGAGGTCCTATGAAACTCCATCTTCAACAGATTCGTTGACAATAGAAATATAATAGCTTAAGTCGCATGTAAAAAAAGGTTAAAAATAATTGAAACATGATTAAAAAAGAAAAGAAAATGCCAACAAGCAGTAACCTAATATGGACACAGCCAATATATATAAAATATTCCTATAACTCCTGATACATATATAAAAAAAGACAAACATTCATTTAAATGTAAAAATGAAATCATCCTTGATAATGGTCAAAAGAGTATCCGAAAGCACTCTAACAAGAAGTCTCAAATTTATCTCTTTGACCATAGCTCAATTAGTACTCAACTAAATACGCACGCTGACCTACACAACATATATAGAGATATAGAGTATAAACCGGATATAAGAGACCCAGATATAAGAGAAACCCGGATAAAAGATAGATTTTCTTTGGTCCCAAATTAGAGCCATACTTACCTAAACAAAATAGACCAAACCCGGATATAAGAGAAACCCGAATATAAGAGACTTATTCTCCGGTCCCGACAACTCTCTTATATCCGGGTTACATTATCTCTCTCTCTCTCTCTCTATATATATATATCTATATATATCTATATATATATATATATATATATATATATATATATATATATATATATATATATATATATATATATATATATATAATGTGTGTGCGTGTGTGATTTCTTGTGGTTAAATATTATATGACATGGTCAGTAAGCATATTATATTTACTATATCGGAAATTCCATCCTGAGTTTCTAACTCACAAAATCAATTAAACCAGATCAGCATTTGAGATACCTGTATCCATATCAGTATAGACTCTTCTTTGATTATGTCTCTACAAAATGTCTTTTTTCATTAGGATTTCGAGGGATAGGTCTACTGTTACATTCGAGCACTTGACAAGATTTTGGCACAAAAAGTTACATTTATTCAGAAATCCAGTATTGATCCTTGACCGAATGCTTATCTGTACGCATTTATAAATTTGGTAGCTGATTATAAATTGCTTCTTCCTTAGAGAATTTCTTTTCAGAAACAAAGTGAAAATGCAAAATATGTCATTGTACTTTTCACTGATATTTGTGATGTTAGGGCGCATAATTTGGCATGTAATTTTGATATTATTTCATTTTGTCATCATTTTTCCCAATTTGCTATACAACTTATTAGAAAAGTACTTTTTCAATCTTCGACCGTATAAGGAATGTACGTTGTTTTTTACTCTCTCTCTCTCTCTCTCTCTCTCTCACACACACACATACACACAGAGACAGACACAGACACACGTTTCAGCTTCCCTTTGGTTTTACATTTGATTGTTCCGTCTTCATTTTTCTATCTTAATTATTATATGGCTGTTAATTTTGATTTGATACCGACACGAACAAATAACAGCTAACATCTGCCTGTTTCCGAGATGAAGCATTGTAACGATTTATACTATTTACAATGTTCGTACTGTTGTCCCCATCTTTTTTGCCATATTCACGACGTTTTCCCAGTTGTACGCTGCAAACTTTTCTGGATCTGTCTCTATTTCTGAGATGAGTTATTGCAACTATTTACCCTATTACCCTGTAAAAATTTCTCGGACATTCAGGCCGGTGAATGTTGTTAATACTGTTTATTATAAACAGAGCCTTTACTTAAATATTTGTATCTATAAAATAAAAACGTATAAGCATAAAAAATGCATTAACAAATAATTGTCGGACTTTGTCCATTTCATAATATATATATATATATATATATATATATATATATATATATATATATATATATATATAACATATATATATATATATACGGTGTGCAATGCTGATCTCGCAAAATGCAACATTGTTCAAACTGAGACTTTCCTGATGAAGTCACAACTTCATTGGCCTAGTCATGTTGCAAAGTGTAAATGCAGACTACCTAAGGTGTTTATATATAGCCAGCTTGACAGTGGACAAAGCCTTGTTCGATAGCTGTGGCTCAGGTATAAAGACAAGCTAAAGTGTAACCTCTCAGCTGTCAAGTTACCTCATACTAAAATCGAGCGAGTTGTTATCATAGAAATAACTGGATATATTTCTCCCAGGGTGATTTCAGATATTTTGAAATCATTCGTTTTGGAGAAAATGAAAATAAAAGGTAAAGTTATACTTAAATCAGGAAGAAACAGTTGAAATATATTGGGTATGTAATGAGGAAGAAGGGCTTGGAAAACCTGACACCCACAGGAGAGATTCAGTGAAAGAGAGACAGAGGAAAACAGTGCGTAACATATTTAGGAGAATTAACATAGAAACAAACCTTATTAAGAGCTGAAGAGACAGGGAGATGTGAAGGGCCATGATCGCCTACGTCCTGAAGAGACACATCATATACAAGAATAATGAGATGGAGTAAATGGGTAGTAGCAGAGGTCTGGGAGTAATAACATGAAGGAAAAATATTTGAAGAACTACAGGGGAGAAGTTTATTGTAAATATTTTATTTTAATTTCATAAATTATTTATATATTTAAAAATATACATGTATATAATTAAGTAATTCATGGAGTCTAGAAGAAAACTCAACAGAATGCACTGGACGGCCGTTTCGTCCTATATCTGCAGTGTGCATACCGCTAGCGAGAAGTGAAACCCGGACAGTTACTTAATCATACAAACGTCATACCAACTGTTCCAGCAGACCTCGGTGACGTAGAAGTAGCGCGTCTAGAAGAAACGGCCGTCCAGTGCTTTCTGCATTCTCGTGAGGTTTCTTCTAGACTTGATGAATTACTTAATTATATTTATCTCAAATCCTCCTAATTTCTCTCAGTTGTATATCCTTGCTTGAACTGGCTTCTAATGCTCTGGATGGAGCGGCTTGGGGATAGTATTCGTAGCTCTCGGGGGGGGGGAACTGTCCGATGGGTAAAGGAGAAACTCGGATTAGTTCCACCACGGAATATGCGATTAAGCGGCGCTAAATCAATCTGATTGGCTACCTCTTCGTCACCGACGGCCGTTGGAACAGTTGGTATGACGTAACTGTTCAGGTTTCAATTCCAAAGGCTATACAAAGCTTACGAGAAGAACATGATGCACTTGTACCTAGTTTAAACTCATAGAACATATTTATATTAGTCCTTTTGAGAGGTCTGAAATGAGAAATGAAATAATATTAGTTATGTAATAAAATAATAACTGAATTATTCAACAATGTACTTGCTGATACAAGTTGCTTCCTCTATCCTTATGTTTGTTAGTAAGTAAACAGCTGGGCCAGAAATAAGTTAACAAAATCGGCAAAAACTTTTTGGGGTACCTGTATGCATATATATATATATATATATATATATATATATATATATATATATATATATATATATATATAGTATGTATGTATGTGTATATTCGCGGTGCTTATTGGAAAGCGCTCAATATCAGTGATACAACTAACATATTTAGTTTATTTGACGATCTCAAGGGGGTGAAATCCAGGCTAACAAACTCACATCAATCTAACGAAATATATATACATATATATATATATATATATATATATATATATATATATATATATATATGCATACAGGTATGTATGTATGTATATATATATCTATATGTATGTATATATATATATATATATATATATATATATACACACACACACCAACATATATATATATATATATATATATATATATATATATATATATATATATATATATGTAAAACGATAACAAATTATTTCTGCGTTATCAAAAATTAAAAAAAAACGAATACGTTGTAAAACATTATAGAGAAAAAAGTAAATATATGAACTTTATACAATACGCAGAATGTAATATACCTTAAAGATACCTAATACGTTAAACCAAACAAATAAATCAGGTAACTACCTCCCAAAAGGAAAATAATAATGTAAATAAAACTAATAAATTAACATTGTAAGTATGCACACATAACCCCGAATACTTAATGAATGAATACAAGGTATCCTAATTAATCAATAATAAATAATGAGTTACCAACCTTGTACAGCAGGAATAACCTAACCGCACGCTGTCCCACAATTATTTCTACTCAATGGTCTTCAGAATAATTTCAAATATAACCGTTCATGCCGATCACAAATACTTGAGCTTCCACACATCGCCTGAAGACTGCGTTAAAGAATTGAACAGGCTGTTGCCGCTCAGTATTGACCTCATTGTCCATTCTTTTATATATACAGGGTACGGCTGAAATACCGCATACATAATGGTAAGACATTAGTGATAATGATGTCTTCATCCAGCTAATATTATGTACGACGTATTTATTCCCCCCCATATATATATATATATATATATATATATATATATATATATATATATATATACTCCTGCTTAATTTAGTGTATGCATGACTTTCAGAAAGTCAATGTTGCCAATTAGCTAATTCTATTATTAACGATTGGGCGCTATTCAAATCAGTTTGAGTTCAACTTCGGCGCCATAGAATGTCAAGGGACACATGAAAATTAATTCCTCATTTTTGCATTCGCCTTCTTCATTATTTTACGCATAATCTTTGTCTACATCAATTATTTATACGCAATTCGTTGAATTTGTTAAATAATTTTTGTTTTCCAATTCTATTACGCACACACACACACACACATATAATCAAGGAATAAATACGGTTTTATTCCTTAGAGCATAGAAGTATTGAAAGAGTTGGACGTCTCTAATGATGATTTCATAAGTCTGAATTCTGTTTAGTTGCCAATTACGCTTCATTTGGCTGAAAGAAACAAATTACCACACGCAAATCTCAGTCTGCACCCGATAGAATACAAGTCATTGCTTTTATATTTTCTTACACTTCCTGCAACTAATTCCTTATTTAGCCTACACGCACACATTTAAACAAGCCGATACAAACCTATGTATTTTTGTGCCTGTGTGTTTATTAGGATAACATTTAAATCACATTTCAACAAGGTTATTTACCTATATATATATATATATATATATATATATATATATATATATATATATATATATATATAGAACTGTTATAATGCATGTAAAACATTTGCAAGCTACACGATAGATATCTAATCAAATAAACGGCATATTCTCTCTATCTGTCCATGTGTCTAAACAACCCTCTAAACCGGACCACACTTGCTCTACATATACCTCTTTTGATTCAGAACTATCCAGCGATTGAATAAATTTTCCTAAAAGTAAAACATGTTAGATTTATAAACGTTTCTTATTTGTTACCTACACTATTATATATATGATGCATGGACTAATTCGAGTGGTAGGTTATGTACATTAGTGCTTCTCCCAATGGGTTTCAGTATGTTAAAGCTGTATAGGAATCTTATTTGAGAGAAACGAACATAGAGCTGGTCAGGTTTAATGCAGACGAAGACCATCAACCATCGGTGATTTGTGCTTGTGTCTCGCTGATGGCCATGGCAAAGCGGAGGCCCGCTGGGAATAGAAGTTGTTTGTAATCAAACGTGAAGTTTGTTTGAATTATGGACACATCGGAAATAAACACATCTCCTTTTAGCGGGCACTCTCGAGGATACTTTCTTTGCTCGTATGTGGGTGTGGGGCAAGAAAAACTGGAACTAGGCCCAAGTTAAATTTGAATCAAACCAATTATGACGAATAGTCAACACAATAATCCAATCTATAGACCTCGAAATATAACACAAACACTTGTATCATTTTGTTCTACGGAAAGTTATCGTACTATTCTTTAGAGAATGCATATGATTATCAGGCAAATAACTCCAAGTTCCGTGTTTTGAGATAGTTTCGTCGTTGCTCACGTTTTCAGATCAGCGTTTAAAAACAAAAAGATTCCAAGAAAAGAGACAAATTTCTAAATCTGCAAACATAATAGATATTTCATATAACCAATAGACGGCTACATTTATCATCATCATCATAATCATCATCATCACTACCATTGATAGTCCCACAATTGGGTGTGGTCGTAGGCTTCAACCCATGGACACACAGCTCAGTGGATAAAAGCGTTGGTTGAATCCGGTGACATCACCCAATGTCTTGTCAGTTCAATACATGGCTACTGCTGAGGTGAAAAAAAAACTTGGAGATTTGTGTTCAAGTAATACTGAAACACCGACACTAGGCTTGTCACGTGGAACTAGAACAATCTACGAAATAATGGGTTCAATTCGAAATTCCACTCACCTCAATAAGGCCGGAGTGTACAACAGCCGAAACGTCGTGAATATGGCAACAAAGATGTGGAAAAAAGTACGAACAATGTAAATAGTGTGAATCATAAGTGTTTATCATTGGTGTATTGTCATGGTTTCTTGGAATTTCGACAAAATGTTCGTATGCAAAATATTTTGCATAAAGTTTTAGCATATTGATATATTGATTCATATAACAAGATTAGTTGATACCGTAAGTAAACTAACCAATATTGAATATATATCTTTTTTTAGTCATGAAACAGTAAGAAACAATATGCGATAGAGAGAGATAGTAGTGTACCAGAATACAACAGCTGGCCGTCAGCTGTTTTATTCTGGTAAACCTATATACCATTTAGTCTGTTTATATTAATGCATATTTTGGTCAGACTATGCACATTTCAGCCGACCCTCGAATTACAGTTTCTTGATATTAGGTTGGATTTCATTGAAAACGATTTAAAATGTCAACCTAAAACTCTTGCTCAAACCTCAATAACAATATAAAATCTAGACTAAATATAGGTTTCAACATGAGAGTATTTAGATTTTCTAGCCATCATTTTCTTAATGAAAGAGTATATATCGAAAATAATTTTAATTAGCTCTCGTATCATCGATTCAAGAGCTGCATCTACTGCAAGGAAAGGTTGATCACTATGTCGTGCCTGAAAATCTTTCTCTACAGAGACCATCTTACACATTTACAAATCTACCATTCGTCGGTGCATTGAATACTGGTGCTATATCTGGCCTGTTGTTCCTGCTATTCATTTCTAGAGTCTTGAAAAAAAAATCCAAAGAAGGATCTGTAATGTAAACGATCCTAACTTGGTATCTTGACTCCAGTCACTTTCTTGCGAATGTCACGTGGCTTCACTTTGTCTTTTCTACAAATATGTTCCAGACAATTGCTCTGAAGAGCTTTTTTCCCCCTGGTACCTCGACTACATAAATTTAAGCGTGCTACTAGATTGGCATCTATGTCCCACCCGTTTACATTTAAAATAGCTAACTACTCCAACAGACTCTTTTCCCGCATTTTCCGCCTGTGTAAATCCATTCCGTTTACTTGCTTCCCTGATAATTACAACCTTCAAAAAATTAAATTTAACTTCAATCGCCATGTTATATCTTCTTGAAGCCGTTCATCTTTTTTTCCTTTCCTCACTCATCCCTATACTCCCTGTAACCCTCTACGTGTTAGCAGCATTCCAGCCTTGCTTGCGGTGAAATTATTAAAAAAACAAAAAACATAATGAGGATAGTTTAGCAAGAAAAATCTCGAGAAAGAAAATAATTTAAATAAACTTGATAAAAGTAGGCACATAATCATATACAGTCTGCGATGTATAAATTGTCGTCTAAATGACTCAAAAATGAAATTAACACAAACATTGCATTTTAATAGATATATTTACCAAACTTACACAAAAATAACTTGAAATACTAAAGATTAAATTCATTCAATAATCTCACTATTGGCTTCAACCACGGCCTCCAGACGACTTCTTCGCAATCGCTTGCATCTTTTCTGGACGGTCTCCCTTTTTAAGCTGGTGAACTCTTCTTCTTTGCTTTTACAAAGAGTTTTCTGGCCTCACGTTCAAGTGCGCCCCACACATACTAATCAAGGCAGATGCAGGGTGTTAGGTGGCCAGATGTAAGAGGTAATGAGGTCGTAATAATTGTCTAAAAGCCATGACTGTTTTCTTCTGCTTATGTGGTATAGTGCGGAGTCCTGTTTTCGGATATAGAGTCTTCCTGTAGCAACTCTCTTGACTCAGAGCAGCACTACTTACTCAAGCACTTGACACAGGCCCCCGTGTAGTCAGAGAATGTGTGAGAAGATAAATGGAGTTATCACTCCAAACAACTATTAGACTCCAAAGTCCTCTGCACTGTCCTCTGATTGACACCGAAACACTCTGAAATGATCATATTGGAATTTTCAGAGCGAATGCCAAGCAGTGCAGAATATCGTTTCCAAATGTCTGGCGGAGTGAATTGCCCTCATGGTGATCTTTTTCTCGCAAATGGTGCCCAACTGAACCTACTATACTGCGCACTCGAAAATCCAAAAGCAAACAACGGACATGCGCTGATTTAAGAATATAAAATAGGGACAATTTACCCATCACACCCTGTACACTTACTTCTACTAATGTTAATACAAACTTCTGTCATAAAAAGTGATCAGCACAAAATAAATAACATTATACGTGAAGCAGGAATGCAAAATATATGTATATAGAAGAAACCTATTTCTAAGATCTAGAAAATTAAATAAATGTTTATAAGGATGATCATTTTAGAAAACAAAATAATTAATGCTCTAATCATTACTTGTACCATCACTGACCAAAGTTTCAGCTTAAAGAATGCAATGCTGATTAAAAGTACTAAATGTAAGGCGAAAAATTATCAAAATTCTCTACAGAAGATTTATATCCAGTATACCTGCATACGGAGAGAAAATGAGTTCATCGGATATCCAAATATAGAAAGGGGTGTACGACAAGAATATATCTTCTCACCGGACTTCTTCAACCTATACAGCGAAATGACCCAACAGCATTCATTATGGCGGACACAATCTTAACAATATAACCTGTGGAGATGACACAGGGCTGATAAGAGACACGGCAAGAAAGCTACAAAAAAACTACAAAAGGCAGTGAAGGAAAGCAAGAAGAAAGGATTAAATATCAACTGAAAAAACAAAAAAACAATGCATGGTTGTTACCAAAAGGATAAGCCCAAAGTTGTAACTGCAAATCTGAGGTAATGGAATCGAACAAATGCCAAAATGTAATTATCAGACAATGGTTTTTAGAGAGGAAGGAATGAGAGTCACTGAGACCCGAAGACGTATTGAGATAAACAAGGAACCATTTCAAAAGCTAAGCAGAGTACCGAAAAATACGAAAATTTCGCTCGAAAGGAAAATAGTACTAAATTACTATGTGATATCTGTTATCCTGTATCTCAGTGAGTACGGGACGATCTCCTCAAGATGATGAGGAGACTTGAAGCAACAGAATTATGATTCTACCGAGGGGTGCTGATATCGTAACAACAAAGTTTTGGAGAAAATGGAAATAAAAAAAGAGCCTAAAACTTATCGTTAGGAAGAGACGCTTGATGTTTCGACGGCGTATAATGAGGAAAGGGGTTTGGAAAATCTGATACTCACGAGGCACACAGAAGGCAAGAGGGACAGAGGAAAACAACGCATAAGATACTTAATGAGCTTCCGTAAATGGATGGAGGAATAGGGCTTAGGAGAAATAACAAAAAGACAAAGTTTATGAAGAGCTACAAGAAACAGGGTGTTGTGGAGAGCCATAATCGTCTACATCCTGAGGGGACACGGGAAATAAAGAAGATGCAAACCGCGTTTTTAAATATTTCCACCCCAAGCAAAGCAGTAAAGCTACGAAGATGCAAGGGCTTACTGAGTGTGAGCGGATATTAAGGTGAGAGGTCAATAAAAGAATGGGTTTTAAGAAAACAGACGATAGCGATTTACATTTTACTTAAAGATTTGAAGATCAAAATTGATTGGAAAAATTGCAATTCGCCTTCACTCTATACAATATGGAATAGTTTAAAAGAATAATGGCCCCACAAGAAAAAATAGATAAAAATTTTGATTTTAAATTTAGATATATTGTATGTCATAATTAAAATTTAAATTTTAAAACTCTATTTATAATGCTTCGATAGAAAATCAAATCAGCGCTTTTTGTATTTTTTCGAAGCATATTTCCCGCCTTTTTTCTTTAAGTGTATATTCGACAAATATCATTTCCTTTGAAAAAGTTCCTTCTCGTAACGAAATGCGTCACTATGGTTTACCGGCGTGTCCACCATTTTACTGAAATATATTATTCAGAAATAATATATCATCATTTTACTTGTGCATTCATCACTCGTTAGCTTTCTCTCCTTTTTGTTGACAGCTGTATTTACCAAACATGCCTTCTCTTTCGGTATATCTAAAATGAAACCTACCTTTTTATCGGCTGATATATGTACATAGAATCAATAAAAGGTTCTTTAATGCACTCATCCAAACACACTCACATGAATCAAGCGACTGAATCTCACCCTCAAATAGAGAATATTCTAAAAGATGAAAAAGACAACTTTCCTCGAAGTCCTGTGCTAGATTTATCCATTTCGACAGCCTGTGTCTTTTCTTGAAATGTCAGCTACTCTGCCGACCTTCCGTGCAAGTGTCAGGTCGTCGTATGGACGCCAGGACAACCAACAATACTCGGCACGATCGCCATTGTTATCCAACCAGGGAACTCTTCCCCGGATCCGCAGAACGCACATTGAGTGCAAACTAATAAGGCAGAGAAGAACGAGTATTGGCTGTGGCGTAAATAATAAGTGAATATTTTTGGTTCAGTTAGCGATTTGAAAATACATTATTTGTGCGGTTTTCAGTTTCCATTATAGAAAGAAAGGTTATTTCTGGTTTCGATGCAGAGGAACTGCTGGTTAGGCCCGCAAATCGAATAGAAAGAAAAGATTGTTAAGGTTTAGTTAATAAACGATATTTTCCTTGTTTACTGCTTACGAATGGAAGGAGAATGGGACAAGTGATATTTTGAATCAAAAAGGACTACTCAAATAAAATATGCATTGTTTTGAATTTGTTTTATTTCTTGATATTACTTGATTTTTTTTACGTCTTATCAACCATTTGTGGGCATTTAAGGGCGAAAAATGTTACAGAATGTGAGAATATTTTTTTTTTATATTTTTAAGTATTTTTTATTACTTTTACGAGTTTTTATTACATTAACAATTTCTCTTTTAGAATAACAGTGATTTTCTGGAGAAAAGACAAACTATTTAACACATAGATAAATGAGATGGATTTACGATTAAGTGAATGTAACGAAATGTATGTTTCGAGAGTATGAAGAGTAATTACTTGTAAGAATGAAAGAAAATCAATCTGACCCTATCAAATTTAACAGTCAGGCTCTATCAATAAAATTTTAATTCTTTCAATGCCACTCTTTCTATCTGTTGACAAAATTTATTCTTCTCAAATGAAAATATCACGGCTCTTATTTCATACGTACACTATTATCAACACTAGGTTTAAATATAATGAAATACTATTTTAAACATATATATGCACACACACACACACAAACACACACACACATATATATATCGACGTGGGTATATATATATATATATATATATATATATATATATATATATATATATATATATATATATATATATATCGACGTCTGAGGGTCAGACATCTCTTTTCCTGGGAAATGACAGCCAGACACCAGCACATGATTTGGTGGTGATGGTTTTGTGCAGAACCAACCACAGGTTTGGTAGGGCTGAATATAGAGACCTGGTGAACTACGTGCCACATAGTCCCCAAACGACCCTCTGCAGGTTTTGAATTCAGAGTTATCATTCTTCTAAACCAGTTGCCATTCAAGGCCATAGAACAGGGTCTGTCCTGCTATTTACCCGAAAAAAAAAAGAAGATTCATAATTTTCCCAACTGGAATTCGAATTCAGCTCTCCGATTTCTCAATCCAAGCCGCTATCCATTACTCCAACGTGCCCCCTCCTCATATATATATATATATATATATATATATATATATATATATATATATCTTCAGGCCATGATGATTACGTATGAGCATTAAACAGAATGTGTTTTAAGTGCTGACTTCGCTGTCCACCTATTTTTAGCCGACGCGTTTCGTCCTCAACGTCAAGATCAATGTAGGATTTATTTCATTGCACGTGGTTATATACATAAGCCAGGATGTCATTGTTTATCATGCTTTGATAAAGACCCTTGGAGTACGAAACGCGTTGGCTTGATATTCAATTAATTTGTTCCTTTAGAGATAAAACACTATCTGAAAATAAATTACACAAACACACGCACAGACAGACAGACACACACACACGAATATATATATATATATATATATATATATATATATATATATATATATATATGTGTGTGTGTGTAATTTTGCAGTAACTTTTCTTCTTAACAAGTTGTTTTGAATGTTATAGACAACATAGTCCTGAATATTTTCTTTTGAATTTTCTCATATATTCTAATGAGACTTTTTATTTGAAAATTATATCGAAATAAATATTGTTCGTAAATTTTGACCCTGAAGATGGACAATGATGTTCGAAAGTACTCGGTTATTTTACGGACAATATTTATTTCGATATAAATTTCAAATAAAAAGTCTCATTAGAATATATGAGAAAATTCAAAAGAAAAAAAAAATATATATATATATATTTTTATCTTGAATTCATCATATTTGTTTCTTTTGAATTTTCTCATATATATATATATATATATATATATATATATATGTGTGTGTGTGTGTGTCTGTGTGTGTGCGTGTGTCTGTCTGTTATTACTGTAAACGTTATATTTAGTTGAAGTTGATATTCCTGTTTTTGGAACCGTGGGATTTGTCTCTGCCAATGGAGAAATCGAAAGTGTTAATAAATAACTTTTATTTCCTGGCAAGAACCGAATCTGTACTTCCTTTTTAATTTGAGAAACTGCTTTTAGGCATGCGCTTTTTAACCTGAAGCTACGTGTTCCAGATTAAAAGGCTCTCGTTTAATAACAGTTATTGAATAGCTTTGTAAAATGGAATAACAATCTTCGTA
>OZ038500.1:28281492-28298992 GCA_964036315.1 Acanthosepion esculentum | reverse complement strand
ATCTGCAAGTCAGTAAACTAAAAGAAAAGAAAGCGATTAATGTCAGCTCGCACCTGACACAGGAAATTATTCCCGTAGGGCAAAGCCCACACATAACTGACAAATTAGAAATTTACAAATGTATTTACATGCTTTGAGCAACAGCGGCATCAAACAGCTTCGCTATATCAGACTGGGTGTTACAGTTAATGATCTCGCCAGCTGAATCAGGTTTGAGTTGATGAACGGTTGTCTTACGTAACGGCCCCTACTGCCAGGAATTTAAATACACTGTAAAATCCATAGATGATTTTCAAGCCTACAGTTTCTTTCCGCGCAGACTTATTGATATTTCCATGTCAAATATTCGTCCGCGGGTTTTGTGTTTCTAATCCACTGGGGTTTCCACTCGAGCGTACGAATCTTATGCTCGTTGGCATTTTTGTGTTTCATTCCTCCCACACTGAAGAGCAGTTAACCTCTTTTTATACACCACATCGCTACATTACTTTGTTGTATTAGTTTATACACTTGTTTTAAGCAATACACCAACAGGAGAAGGATAAAAAGTAAAACGGGATCAAAGTAACAGAAAATGTCGACTGATATTACATTTAAATTTTTGAAGATTATAGTTACCAGGGAAGCAAGCAAGAGGGAGTTCCACTGTCGGTAAGTGCGCGAGAAGAAGCGGTTGAAGTAGAAGAGGCGGTTTCATTTAGCTGTTTCGACAATAAAGGGGTGGGACGAGGATGACAACCTAGTAGCACGCTTAAATTCATACAGTCACAACATATGCCATGGAAATATTTATAGAAAAGACAGAGGTAAGGCCAATTATGTCGGTGAGAAAGTGACTAGAGTCAAAACCCCAAGTCAGGTCTGATCACAATGCATGTTAGTCTTTAGATATTGTCGAGAACCTCGAGATGAACAGCGGGGGCACCAGACCAGATATGGCAACAATATTCAATGCATGGACGAATGGTAGATTTCTTGATGTGAAATATGGACGCAGGCATGAAAAACCTTGCAGCAAAGACTCGGCATGCCACGTGCACTGTTTTATTTATTTTATGTTTTTATTTTTTAACTGAATATATGCATATTTTACGTATGCATCTGGAATTATAGGATTTTTTTCCCGAACCCGATCAGCACATTTTGATGGGGTACCTATTTGATGTTATTGAAGTGCTGATTGTGTTTTGAAAAAAAATCTTATAACTCTAGATACATATTGTTGAGTCTTGGCTCATTGTTGAATCTCGCCTAATGCATGGAATAATAATGCAACACAAAATGTACTTAGAACAAGAATGTATTATAACAAGAAAGTGTACACAATAAATACATATAGTATTTCTGTATATTTCTGGGAAGACGTTCCTGGAGAATGTGTTGACTAGTCGCAGTCGATCAGAGTCTCTAGTTGGATCTCGTGATTCCTCTCCCCTCCGTCTTCCGGTACCAACCATTATTTATATAGTTGGTAATCACCTATGCAGATTAGGTAGATCCCACCACAACACATATATACAAATTCCATACATTCAGTTAAAAATAAAAAAAATAAAAATCATCCTTGATAATAGTTAAAAGAACAGTCGAAAGCGCTTTGATATACAGAACATTTGGTTATTTTTTATATACTTTATGTCCAGAAAAAAAGGAAAATACGAACACAAGAAAAACAAAACACTTCATCGCAATATCTTGTCAGTTGTCATTAATGAAAAATGTATAAGAGATGGATTGCTACCTAAATACACAAATATTAATTGTGAAATGACCAGTGATTAAAACAATGTCTTCAGTAAGCTAAGTTTCCACACATCTTGAGACAGCTGTTTAAATTGTAGTGCCTTTCTTTATCTGAATAAAGATGGCTACGCAGAATTGTGTTTAAAAGATGCGGAGTCGCTGCGTCCGGATGTCTATTCAAGTAGGTTTCAGGGCTTTTCATAACTTTGTTAGGGGTGTATGTCTCATACATATACAATTGGATTTAAATTTGGCGAATGCTAAGGTCAATGGAGTACTTGGAATTTAGCCGAATATTCCTGGAACCAGTTTTGTTTTACCAGAAGAGGATGGGTGGTGGGCACGTTATCATTCTGAAAGAAGCCGTCATAACCTGGTGAACATAAAATGATAGATTTCTGGAATGATGAGCTATCCTCATTTACATGATTTAAAGTCCCTATCTCCGTTGTTATTATCACAACGTTTCGACAGTTATGTTATCCGAACTTCTTCAGGAGTCTGTCGTCAGTCCGAGTAACGGTATCTTGTACCGATTTTTTTTTTTAATATACGACAGTGAAATGTTCTCCTGTCTGTTCTTTTGCTTTCTTTTGGTGTACGGACTAGATATTGCTATTCTGTTTCATTTGAGTGTGTTTCTGTAGAAACCGGCAGATAAATTGAACTAAGAATTACATTACCACTAAACTCAAAAACTAACATTATCATTCTTTATATTGTCCTGTGGGAAAATTCTAATTCTGTAACTTGGAGACTTAAACCGAATATTCTTTTTGACTCTACCACAACCTTGCTGCTAAGCTTGACTCCCTCCGCCACGCTTGAATTTATTTTTAATGCCGCTGCTGTAGCATAGCTGCCAAGCGTAGTTATCTGCGCTGACATTTATCGTTCTTAGTGTAATAATGCCTTCCCTATTTTGATAATCATTTCACCCCAAGCAAGGTGGGAGTGCCACTAGCACGCAGGAAGTTACAGAGAGTGAAAGTGAGAGAAAAGACTGGGTATATTATAGGGGGATCGGAATGAGGACAATATAAAAATGAACAACGATCGATGCAACAGTAGATGGCGATTGACTTTGCATTTGAATTTTTGAAGATTGTAGTTATCAAGGAAGCGCGTAAGAAGAAGGTAGTTCTACTGTCTGGAAGTGCAAGAAAAGAAACTCTTGAGGTAGAAGTAGCAGTTTCAACAGTTAAATAGCGGGACCTAAATGTAAATCTTCTGGCACGCTTAAATTCATGTAGTCAGAGCACGAAGGTAAAACGCTCTTCAGAGAAGTTGCCATGAAAATATTTATAGAAAAGACAGAGTGAAGGCACATCGCGTCTGGAATGAAGTGACTGTAGTCGAAATGCCAAGTCAAAATCGATTATATTGCAGATCTTCTTTGGATATGTCAAGAACCTCAAGATGAACAGCAGAGTCGCTAGACCAGATATGTCAACAGGATTCAATGCACAGACAAATGTTTGATTTTTTTTATGTGTAAGATGGACTCTGACGTGAAAATCTTCTGGCACGATATAGTGAACCAACTTTCCTTTCAGAGGCTATTGATTCAATGTCTAGTAGTACTCTTAAAGTCATGCTAACAAGGAAAAGATCAATATTTATTTAAAAAAAACAGCGAGGCGAGTCACGTCACGGCGGTGGGAAAGTGACTAAAGTTGAGATGTATGTTAATGATTTATATGATAGGCCTTTGGAGGAGCCTACTATATGTGTGGAGTTTTCTAGACGTTTAGCTCTGTTGTATTTTGCTAGGTTTGGTGGCTTTACTCAATTCTAATTATCCCCAATAATTCACTATGCCTAAGATTTAAAATGATTTTACTAATAAGCATACTTGGAGCATTCATTTTGGGCTTTAATTAAAAGCTAATAAATTAAATTTAATATTTCCAGTAAGTACTCGCACATCTCGCCTATGGAACTCCCTCACCTATTACTGTTTCCCTGACAAATACAATCTCCAACGGTTTAAGTGTAGTGTCAATCGACATCTCCAGTTGCCTTGATCTATCCACTTCCCTTCTCCACATCCTTTCATCTTTCATTCCTATCTGCTCTCGCTCCAAATGTTCTGTAACCCCCTTGCCTTGATCGACCCACTGTCTTTCTCTTTCTCCACATCCTCTCCTTTACCACTCCTATCTGCTCTTCCTCAAACCCTTCTATAACCCCTTGCGTGATAGTGGCCTCCAGCCTTGCTTAGGGTGATACGCTTAAAAAAAAAAAAGTAAAATACATTGATGTATTCCAAACAAAAACTATATTGATTAAAATCGATATTTTTGCTGATTAGCACCCTTTTGTAGTCGTCTTTCATCGCAATGTAATTCTCTTTATTTAAAAAATCTTCCAAAAATAAAATATAATTTTCTGAAAGTTTATTTGAGAAATATTAGTTGATTTAAAGCATAATTAATCTGATTTAAAAAAAATATTATTTACTTTAACTGTAAAATAACAATGAAATGAATTTTCAAAACAAAAAGTAGCTGCATTTTTAACCGACAGTGGCCATGTTTACGTGTTTAACGAGTGTTGACAAGTGACAAAAAGGTGATGACAGGTTTATTGTTTTTCTACCTAGACTTTGTGTAAAACATGATTTAAGAAAATGATGTCAGTACCTTTTTATATAATTCTAAAGTACTCAGTAATACTAAAATTTTGGAAAATATTCTCAGTTATCTAATTTGAAGAAGTTTGACTCTAAATTTACTATACCCATCGCTCTTATTTTCTGAAATCGTCGTGTATATATTCGATCACATTCTCGAAAATTGTCGCATTTATATACATAAATAATTCAAAATTCTTTTAAGAACTTTATTATATGGCTGGCATTAAGCTTTACCATTTATGATTAACAAATATAGTTTTCATTTAATATTAATCTAATCTGATGTTTGAAATTAATAAAGAAATTTAAAAGATTTTTCTAATTAAAAAAATGAAAAATAATTCTTGTAAATTTTCATTATTCATCGAAATTTTGTTTCTTGTGACAACAGTGTTCTTGGACATGCTTTTATTTATAAAAGCAATTAAAAGCTTTCCCAATTAATTAAAACATAGTTTTATTGCATTTTTACGATCCAGAGCGGATTTTCAGTAAATGTTCGACGAGAAAAAATTGATGATTTAATTTCTCGAAATATCATAAAATTAAGTGGGGTTAACAGAAGGAAAAAAATGCATTTTTACCAATATTTTCCAAAAAAAAAAAATTCCAAAAATATTTTATTTCTGAATAAGACCTGAAAGATTCATTAAAATCTGAAAAGTATTTGATTTTTGCAAGAATTTTTAAATGGTTCAGGGTGCCATATCTCCCATAGTGATATTTGGCCAACGCAGACGAGAAAAAAAAAAGAAACAAGAAAATAACCAAAATTTCGAACGTGCGTGAAAGCATTCAAAAATTAATAAAAAATTACTTTGGTCTTTACTCCCAATAATAACATAAACATTTTGACGATAAAACCTTGTTGCTATTATGTTTGGAACCTTTTTTCATTATGCTATGCTGTTTTTTCTTGTAAGCGAATTAGTTGGGATGCCTACATAATTCTATTCTTCCTTCCTTCATACATATATATCTATATCTATATCTATATATATATAATATCTGGATAAAATGAATGAAACAAAATTGGGTGTTTTTTTATGAAAGTATTTATTTCTGTGTTTTTGTATATATTTATTTATTTAATATTTCAGACCACCTAGGTCTTTCCTCAGAAAGGTGGTCTGAAATATTAAATAAATAAATATATATAAAAACACAGAAATAAATACTTTCATAAAAAAAACACCCAATTTTGTTTCATTCATTTTATCCAGATATTATATACATATCAAGAAAGTATACGTGGCCTCTCATTATGCTATATCTATATATATATATATATATATATTTATTTAAAACCAGTTAATATATTGTCGACACAATCTATTTTTGTCTGTTACAGCTATTCTCAATATTCATAAAAATATATGTCAGTTTGACGACTTTGAAGGTGTGTAAGCTTTATCAATGAAAATAGTTCTTTTGATTGGTTGAATACACCAGTTTTGTATTATTTCAGGAGCCTAACACCAAACATTATTCGGCACCCAGCCAGACAAGATATAACACTTTCTTTGTGTTGGGATGAGTATAACTTATGTCTGTAGCTACAAATCGGCACATGTGAGAGTTAGCGCCTGAAAGGTGTTATTCTCACTATACTTCGACTTTTCTTTTATTATTTGATTCTTCGTTTATGGTTTCGGCATTACCTGTAATTTCGTACTTTGTTCTTTGTTCAGTAGTGTTATTCATTTATTTACTTTTGGAATGAAGATGATAGTATTCAAAACTGGAAGTAACACGATGCAATGCTCTTCTACATTTCCTTTTTTATCACACCCGTCTGCCAGGGCTACTAGACACACCCTTCTTCATCCACAGCACAACCGGGATTTATACTGAAACTATGCTAAGCGACCTTTAGTTACAGTTTTTGGGATAGAGCGAATAATCTGACGTGATCGGTTTCTTGAACATGGTAAACAGTACGCTCAAGCTCACGTTCACGATGCATCGTGACTGTGTGCTAGCACAGACAACGACGGCTTCTGGACAGTTACGTCCACCCATTTGGCATTATGGTAGCATTCACCAACTTAAACAAGGTGAGCTTCCAGAAAAGATGCAGAAAATTCTGAAGTCGTCTGGAGACTGTGGTTGAAGCCAATGACGATTTAAGGAGTAAATTTACTCTTAACTATTCCTAGATATGTTTATGCTATTTTGGTAAATATATCTGTTAAAATGAGACGTCTGTCATTTTGTTTTATGTTTATGTAATTTAGGCGACAATTTATCCATCGCACCCTGTATATATTATATTTACTCAGTAAGGAATTGTACTGAATAGAAAACATAAGCTAATAGTAAAAATAATTAATCACCCCACTTACTCCACTCGACATGGCTTCATATCTTAATTGATTCACGCTGTTAAAATGTACATGTTTTATCTTGGTGAAGTAAGATTGGCTATAGTAATTAACCACTTATTTTCTTGTCAGTTAATTAGTTGGTTATGTAAACTTGGTTCTGGTACACAGTGCTTCACTATTTATGAATGAGATTAGAAATGGAGCTTGGCGGCCAGTGGCGAAATGTTTTCTTCTGTCTAGGTTACAATGATGAGTCAGTCGTGGTGCCTTCGGGGCGGGGTATGTGGGTACACCCACAATCGTAAAAGTCTGAACAGACTGGGTTACCTGACCTGAAACTATTTCTAATTGAACCCCACTTTGAAAATTATACCCTGCTTTCATCAAAACATGTCACCATATCATGAAGTGCTGGCTTCGATGGCAATGACTGGAATCCATTATCAGACTGGGAATGAAGATTGATGTATCGTGCTTCATCTATCTGTACACCAGCATCACTTTTTGGCGAGACGCCACCTGACTTAATAATAATATGCAACGTTTGAAGCGCTCACTCCGATAATAATGATCTGAATTGGTGCAGAACCTGAAAAGAGTGTAATACCATTATTGAAAAAAAGTGAAAAAATTAAATATTGCAACATAACAAGAGGATGGGCAATAAAAAAAAGTATATCTTCTTATTTATTTATTTTCGTACGTGGTCTTATCATATTGTAGATGTTTAGAACTTTTCTCTCCGTGCTTCAATTTAGTCAAAATGCTAATATATAATAAATATCATCAATCTTTTTGCCACTCAGTCAGTCAGCTACGTGCCATGCGTGATAAAAGCTTAGGCGATCATGTATCTTTCGATACATGACTGACGAGGCAGATTTTTTTCCCGCAGTAGGTTGTCATTTCTTTCTGCGGTAGACCAGTTACCATCCAAGGAGGCTATAGAACACGATCTGTACTGCTATTTACCCATTGCTGTGGGGGAGAAGAGGATTCATACCTTTCCCAAAGGTATTAGCCCTAAAGTGAATGTAATGGATTCGACTGGAATTCGAACTCTGCTCTCCAACCTTCAATTGTTATCATCTGTTGTTTTTTTTATATTCCTCAAATGTTATTAACCGGTCTATTACATATATGTACACACACACACACACACACACACACACACACACACACACACACACACACACACACACACACACACTTCACATTTACAATGAACATTAATTAAATTCTTTCTTTACCAAGTTCAACATCTGATTATTTTATTATTTGACCTTCAGCAAGGGATAGTGCGACTAGGCGGCAAAAGGTCAAAGGCCGTGAAATGAATAAGATTGTAGTGAGGAGAGCTGAAAAAAAGACAATAAACGAACACGATTCGCAGAGAAAGCTAATTGCGATTGGCATTGCATTTAAATTTCTGATGATTGTAGGTGACAGAGAATCAAGAAAATGGAGTTAAACAAGCGGAAGTGCGAGAAAAAATATTAGACTAGAACTGAAGGTTACATCTCGCTCGTTCAACAAGATAGACGGTGAAACCTAAATGCCAATCTAGCAGCACATTTCAGGGTAGTAGATGCACTAAGAAGAATAGCTCTTCATACCAATTTCCAAATATTTGTAGGAAAGACACAAGGATTTCCACATCTCTAAAGCAAGTGAAGTCGAGATTCCAGGTCAGGATCGATTACATTGCAGACCCTTTTTTGAATTGTGTCAGTAATATTGAGATATACGATATCAAAAAGTATCGGGACTCTTGATACAGTAACCCAGCTAAATTATGTAAAGTTAATCCGCTTGGCACAGGTTGACGTTGAACTCTGACGCGCATGCACCTGCAACAGTTGTTTAGAGCAGCGCTTGGAAAGAAAGTGTATAGAGTGTGGTCATCTCACCACATCACAGAAAACTTTCTGAAAATTATTATAACAGGTGACCATTTGAGAGTACATGACTATGATCCGGTAATCAAGGAACAGTCTTCCCAATGGAAAACGAGACCGATGAAAACAGGAATGAGTCGAAGTTGCGTGTAGACTCTGTGGACAGTTTGTTTCGACTATAAAAGCATTGGCCATCATGAGTGTGCTCCACCTGGCCAGACATTAAAGGAGTAGTACCACTGTGACGTTTTGTAGCGTTTGTCGAATGCTGTTCGTCGGAAAGGGATAAAAATGTAAGCTTCCGGTGAGTAGCAACACCACCATGTGAACACGCCTACACATACAGTGCAGTTTTTTCAAGGACAATGTTCCCTATGTCTGACGACCACCATATTCCCCAGATTTTTCCCTTGTGACTTTTCCTCTATAAAAATATCAAATCGCACTTGAAAGGGACATCAAGGAAATCCAAGGGAATGTAGCGTGGCAACTGCTCACCATCCCCCCAAAAAGATGTTCCTCCAAAAAACGATAACTTCGAAGGGGATTAAATGTCGAATTGATTTGTGTTGTAGTTTTCTTTTGATAACCCCAGTCCAAACACTTTTTGATCAGACCACGTATAGTAGGCCCACGAATAAAAGTATCAAATTTACACAGGCTCACATATCTAGATCGGCGCATCAGAGTTGTTATGCAAAAGGAAAGCTTTATTTTAAATGTTAAATGCTGCAACTTTTCCTTGCACACCAGATTAAAGGTGGAATAAAATGGTGTAGATATGAAGGCCTGGCTTGCATGCTGCTGTAAATTGCCGAGTTCGAATTCCAGTTGATTTCGTTATATTCGCTTACTCGTAAATAGTCTTGGAAAATGCATGAATACCCTTCACCCCAGACATGGGTTATATTTTATTTTTATCTGGAAATAATTTTACTTTTAGTGGAAAAATAATGTTGCTTTTTTGATGGAATATATATGTTTACGATCGATGTCTATACGGTTAAAATGTTCTACAATCTATTTTTTAAATAAAAGGTTTATTGAAACTCACTTTTATGCAAGTTGTTCAGGGACAATCACTTTATAATTATTCCTAAAAATGTTATAACATTCATTCGGAGAATATTTATTCTTATACAATTCAAAATTGTTTCGGTTTTAAATAACCCACAAAACCTTGTTAAGAAGTAAAAAATATCAATCAACCAACAATCTAGCGAAGATTTGGGAAATAACTGAAAATGTCGTTAGTAATTATCGGAGCACTGGTATAACTGTTCCAGTGACCCTGCTGATCTGGGAGAGAGAAATGAAGCTAAAAGAACTAATTCAACCGATTCCATAAATAGAACTGTTGAGAAGTGATGAATAAAATATATGTACTTGGTATTAAAGGAAACCTATTGTGATGGCGACGAAATAATGAAGATAAAAATAAAATATTATCTTGTGCAAGTATTTGCTACTGCAGCTAAAAATCCTTGGATATTTTTCTCAAGTAGAAGGTAAATCAAAGAATGACTTGGCACTTGAAGATACTCATTATATCCATCATCAAAAGTGGTGATAATGAGTTTATTTAATTATTTTTAATAATATAAAATGATTGCATTAGTTTATTAGTTAATTAGATTTTTAAAGATTGAGAATAATTCACTTGCTTGATTCGATTAAGCAACTCTCAACGACAAACGCAAAATAATAATAATAATAATAATCATAATAATAATAATAATAACAATGCTATTGTAAAAATAACAAAAAAATAACAAAAAAGGACATCGACAGAATTGAAATAAAAATCAAAGTTGTTCTAATAAAAGATCCGAAACGCTAAACTTTTTCCTGATTGTAGATCGGAAATTTACACATGATTGATAAAGTTATATGAAAATATATTTATTGTCGGTGTTGATTTTGCCTTATTTTCACAGGATTATTTTCTTTTTCTGAACATTTTAAGTGATGCTGTCGATACATAACGCATACTAACAAGTCCTAATTTTTCTTTTAGTACAAAAAATGTGATAATTGATTATCTAATCTGTGCTACCACAGGCACAAATTAATACAGATATATACCGGATTATATATAGAAACGCCGTAGATTATTATCTATTTCACCGCTCTTAATTATGGTAATGTTAATATTAACTGTTTCCTTCGTTATCCCATTATTTTCTCTTCAAGTTACATGCTCATTTTAATTGTTGTTTTTGTTTATCATCCTTTGACCTCTCTACGGTTGGTCGGAACTTCATTGACAATCCCTTTCCACACTGTTCGATCATGCATTGCTGTCCACAGATGCCCAGTGTCCAACGTTGAGTCCCGAGCTATGGGAAAGTCAGTTTTCGTTAGAAGACACTTCAACAAGGATGTCACGGTAGTAAGGATGAGACGACTTCCCTGTGCGAATGGTGGCAGTGGTCGTAACACTGTAGTCGTTTCTGTTTGATTTTAAGAGATTCGTCTCACTTCTCCGTAAATTGTGTTGTTAAAAGTCCTCGTGTCTTGTGTCCTCTGTTATTTTGTGCAGTTCTTTTTTATTCTTTAGTGACAGTCAAGAGATTTCCAAGAATGATTGTCCTTGCTAAAATTTCGCTGGAAATCATTTTTTATCATTGATCTGTGAAAGCGGTTGTATACAAATATGAGTTTAGATATTTGAGAACGAATTTGAAGCCATGCAAGACTATGGCAGTATCAATGGTAGAAAACAGTGTCTAGAATTTGTTTACCATCTCTTTTATCCGCCAGTGTGTCTGTTATAGTGTATTTCATTCTTAATTGAAAATAAAACTTTCTAAAATTTAATTTGGATTAATTATGGGGTTTCACTTTCGAACCTGACAAAATATTCTAACCGTTGTAGCAATCATTTAACCAGGAATGCAAAACTTTGATATTAGCATCGCATTGATGAAAGTGATAAGAGACTAGAATCATCACCAAAACTAGTGTTCCATTCATGGAAGGCCCTGCTTTGTGTCCGTTGGAATATGAAAGATATGGTCCATTACAAAGTAGTAGAAGCTGCTGGAAATATCAATGCCGATATTTAATTCTCTTGATTTGGTAAACAAAAAAATCACATCGAACGAATAACAAAGACGTGCTATTCCGCTAAATAAGAATTCATTGGCAACCCAACCAAATCCTCTCCGCCCCAAAATAAAATCTTTAGCATGTGAGGCACTTTCAAGTTATCAACACTCACAAGATTTAAGAACTAAATATGTTTATTTGATAGGGTAACAATAAAATGTCATAAGCGGTAGAACATTTAAAAATATAGCATATGTTGCTGATTTGGTTTCTTTGTTTAATGGGATGCCGTCACCTAATGAGTCACTTAATACAGAAATTTAATTTTCTTGAGAGTTTTGAAGAGATAAATATATGTTATTCTGCTTTCATAATTGAATACATGGTATGGGATAATGAGCTTTTGCTCATGTACACGTTCCTGTGAACATTATTACGAGATTAATATTGTGTATCGTATTTTATAGTTAGGCTGAAGTTATTTTTTGAATGACAGTTTGATTTCTTTAAGAAATTGTAGGATATATGGATTAATGCCATAATAGTATTCTTTCTTATTGATTGTTTGGTTTATTTTGTTTAGTGATATGTCAAACTTTATCGCTTGTTTAATGCCGAAATCGAAACATTTTGAACAATGTTATGACTTCAACTAAATATTTTGAACGCACTTGTATGCCTTCCACTGTAAAAAACAATATATATCGTTGATCATTTTCCTCTAAAATGTATTGTTATTTTTATATAAAAAAGTATCGCTGATATTTTTACTATAAAAATGTATTTTTACACTTTCATAATATTTTGTTTTTGTTTGGCGATTCATTGGAGCTTGGAGGCTAACAGGTGATATCGCTCTGGTTCAAGGGGGACGTGGAAACAACAGTAATTAAGAGTTGGTTCCACGCTCCTCAAAACTTCCTATCTCCCGATAGAAGGATAAGTTGAAAAAAACTGTCTTTCATACGTATTTCTCGGAGAACATCGCAGAAAATAGAATCACAAATTCGCCTTCCCGTTCGGTTGCTGTTTAAAATGAATGTCATGAAATTTCTGATAAATTATTTTAAAATAAATTTAACATAGTTTTGTTTCATTCTGTTAAAACATCATGTATTTCCGAACTCGCTAATATTTAAATGAATTTGATTCCATCCGCATTCGAAACCTTGACACTTCAACGTAGTTTAATGGATAGCAAGCTAGACTCGATTTGAATTATTCGGACTATTGTTCTCATCTTTGTTGCCATATTTATCACAACGTTTCGGCCGTTGCACCCTCCGGGCATCTTCAGGTGGTTGGAATGTAGAACTGAATCCTTTATTTCGCTCACTGGGGTAGACTATTCTAGTTCCATGTGCCATGTCTAATGGATGTCAGTTATCAGTTATGTTGATTCCCCTCTTCAAGTTCTCCACTGCCTTAGCCAGGTATTGAACTCCCAAATCTTTGGGTCCACTCACTGGATCTAACGCCTTCATCCAGTGTGGCATGTGTCTGTAAGGACATCTGTGTATGAATTTCTGGGATTTACCTGAAGAAGGCTGGAGCGTACAACAGCCGAAACGTTGTGATAAATATGGCAACAAAGATGAGGACAATAGTCTGAATAATGTAAATAGTGTACATAATACTGCATCTCAGAAATATAGACAGATACTGAAAGATTTCAAATTAAGTATTTTAGCGGAAACCATATGCCACATGAATTCAGATTATAAAAAAATAAAATTGTGCAGGATAAAACGGTGATTTTGAACAGTTGAAATTGTATATGTGGCATCTTGGTTTCAGTCACATTGCCACGGCCGTACCATAGATTCTCTATGCCTTTTCTGTAAATAATTTCATAGTAACTGTTCAGATGAAATTTGCTATGTAATAATTGTTGTTTTTCTTCCCGCACACAGACAATGATTTTCAAATGGAAACTTTTGGACTTTTTAGAGACTTTCACGTATCAATATGGATGTAGTAAGAATGGTAAGAATGTGTTGTTTTGGTGTAAGGAATACTGTATTATGTTTGGGACAGTAATTATGGGAGGCGATGTTTAATTACAAGACTGAAAACCAGCCTTCCGCATTTCGCTCTTTTGGACTTCTGCTACATTTGTCTGTGTTTATAAAATAAATAATAATTACCATTAATATCACAAGACTTTGGGAATTTAAGCGCATTGCTAGATTGGCGGCAAGATTTTATCATTGTACAGTCGAAATGTTTAAATGTAACCGTAAATCTTATGTTTAGTATATTTATTGGTATTTCCCGCATGGAAAAATCTCTTCTCGGCCTCATGCTTTCCATTCACGATTGATCTTGTCGTATTAAATGTTATTCCTTTATTTTTCTCGATATTTAATAATATTTTCTTATATGCTTCCAGTAATACTATAAATGTTCTATTGCCTTCATTGGAGGTGAAATGATTTAAAAAAAAGGTCAGATATTTTTGCTGGAGTTTCTACTGGTAATTTTTTCTGGTGAGCACATCCTCAAAAATAATATGCAAATGAGACCATATTGAGGGTTGCCAGAAAAAGCAAACAGCATGTAGGTCTAGACATGATAGTAAGGAATAAATAACAGTTGCAATAAACATAAGTGAATGCTACTAGCAGGAAGGAAAATCTGGAATTCTGAAACGTTAAAATCAAGAAGTAGAGAAATCTATGTGGAAAGTGTTTAAACAGGCGATGGAAAATGTGGCACTGAAATCTGATATTGCAACGAAAGAGTAAAACATGCCATCTAAATGCTAAGAAGATATTAATAAACAGGATGTAATAAAAGTGAAGAAAGTTCAATTAGTATGCTATATCAATCCTCTTATAAGTCTGTGAATATTGGACAGTTTATACAACGATATAGGGGAGACTTGAGTTAACGTTGATGAGGCTCAATAGATGTATACTGAGAATATCATGACAAAGCTACAGAGAAGAGGAAGCTGTGGAGGGCCACGACCGCGCATGTTTTGAAAGGACACTGCATATAAAGGAAATAGAAGTATAAAGAGTACTGAAAGAACAAAAGATGTCTACATCAAATCAGATTGCACTAGTTCCCCCCTTGGCTTTCTCGAAACATTTTATGGCTTTTATTTAAAAGACGCAGGTGGGTTGGTGTCTAGGCTGGGATTATAAGGAATTGCTTTTATGTAAACATATAACACGTTCAAGAGGGGTAATTATCCGGTTTAATTTATCTGCTGTTTAGTTTTCATCACAATCAAAAACGTATGAACAGATCTTGCTTATCTTCTTAAGTCTGAAAACAGATTAGCAGTCCATGGAGTAATTGTAACTTAATCTGTCAGGTCGTGATGTTATTCAGGATTTCACCATATACATATAGTTTTTGTATAAATTGGAAACAAAATTCATTGCTTAATAAAAAGTTTACAAAGGATAAAGATTTTATAATTTAACTCTGAATTAAAAATATGTTATTCATTATGGCGATAAGAGCAGATATGTTAAAAATTAATTCGATTTGGAAAAGAGATGATATATACATATATATATATATATATATATATATATATATATATATATATATATATACATATATATATGTATATATATGTATATATATAGATATATAGATATATAATTATATATATATATTTATTTATATATACACATATATATATTTAGGTATATACATACAAACACATACGTATACACATACATATGAATACATATATACACATACATATATACATATATATTTATATACGCATACAAACATATATGCATATACATATATATATAAATACATATATAAAAATGTGATTGAGAAAAGTATATATATATATATGTATGTGTGTGTATATATGTATGTACATACGTATGGATATGTATACGTACATATATATATTTATATATATGTATGTGTATGCATATAAAATTATATGTATGCACATAAAAGTAAGTATATATGTGTATGCATATATATAAATGTATATATATGTATATGTGTGTATATATGTTTAAAATGTACGCATATGTATATATATATATGCGTATATATGTATATATATGAATATGTATATATGTATATATATGTATATATGTACGTATCTATATATGTGTATAAGTATATATGTATATATATATGTGTATATATATGTAGGTATATATGTTTATATATATGTATGCATATATGTGTATATATATGTAGGTATGTATAGATGTGTATATATATGTATGTATATATGTATATATATATATGTATATAATATATATATGTGTGTACATATGTATGCATACCTATATAAGCAAGTATATTTGCTTATATATCTGTATCTATATGTATCAAATCATAATTATATGTACATAGATGTAACTATGTGTATATATATTTGTATATATATATATGAGTGTATATACATATATATATGTATATATATATATGTATATATATATATGTATATATATATATGTATATATGTATATATATGTATGTATATCTATATATGTGCATATATATGTATATATGTGTATATATATATGTATATAGGTATATTTATATATGTATCTGTATGTATATAAATTTATATATATGTTTTATATGTATGCATGTATATATATATACATGTATGTATGTATATATACATGTGTATATTTATGTGTAGATGTGTATATATGTATATATATATTTAAGATTTTATGTGTATATATATCTGTATACATATAAATTTATACATATGTATATATCTATTTGTATATATTTATATAAATATATACATGTGTATATATGTATCTATATATATATATATATAAATTTGTACATGTTTATATGTATATATATATATGCATTCATTTATATTCATATATATGTATGTATATATATATTTATATATATATGCATATAAATGTATACATGTGTATATATGTATATATGTATGTATATATATATATATATGTGTGTGTATCTGCCTATCTATACGTATATGTATATATTTATTAACGTGTATATATACCTATACATATGTATGTATTTTGCTTGTTATATATTTGTATATATGTATACATGTATATATATATATATATGTATATTTGTTTACATATATACATATATTCAAAAGTACAGTGATCGAACATTTTTTATCGGTTTAAATGCCCATTATTAACTGTTTTTCCTGATTTAAGCGAATTCATAAATATTTACATTGGCCACACTACTATATTCTTCTTGAGACGACTTATGTTAAACCTATCCGACCATAGCTCCATTAGAGCCCATTTAAACACTCATTTATAGCAAATATGAAAAATCACAATTATTTTACAGTGGAAAATATCGCTTTAACTTGATTGATTCATGGTGTTGACTTTTCACATAATCTATAAAACAAAAGGTTGAGGACTTTTTGTAATTTTATAAATTGGCCCCAAAAGTATTTTTTATTTTAAATAAGAAAAAAAAATGATTATAGTTAGTTAAACAGTGTTACATGATTTTTTTTTACAAAAGATTTTATGATCCAAATTTGATCTCGTCAAAATATCCTCCTTAAGCCTTGATTACTGAAGCACAAAGTTTTGGCATTCGTTGCAAACGTTTCTCAAAGTATAAGTTTGATAATTGATTCCATTTTTTTTTCAATGACCGTAAGAGGTCCTTTTCTTATATTTCAACTCTTCTGCCAACTTCATCTCATGCTAATTCTGGGAGTGGCTTCAACATTTGTACTGAACTGTACTTCAAACAAATGTTTAAGAATAATCTCTCACCATTTCTGAAAAGAGCGATGAGAGAGGACCTGAAGAAACATTTTATAAATTTCAGCCCAAATTAATGATTGCTTTTCATTCAATAAATGCTGAATG
>OZ038500.1:28263992-28276492 GCA_964036315.1 Acanthosepion esculentum | reverse complement strand
CAAATTCTGTCGAGTAATTTCAATCATTCGTTAATCATTTTCATGGAAAGACGGTGATAACTTGGAGTTAGCCAGTAGAGGGCGTTATTATTATTAATTGGCCGAAGCTTAAAATGAATGTGACATAACATGCTACTTCTGTAGTGTATATTTAAAACTCGGAACACTAAAATAACCGTATTTTTCAAAGGCCTTTTCACACCTAGTGCGCCTCATCTGAAATACTCTTCCATATTTGTGTATAGCCGTCTTTCGATTTGTAGAACCATTCAAATGTTTGATTGTATTTTTTCAGTTATTGTGGCATGCGCAGTATGCATGATGCCTTTAATTCATTCTTATAAGTTTATATATTCCACCTTTGCTAGGAGTGGTGTGAGGTTAGTATTCACAATACGATCTATGGTGACAAATATGCCTGATACATATATTCATGATTTCAATATTTCATGATTATTTTGTGACATGATATAAAACAATTGCTCTGAATGAAGTTTTTAAGGTGGACAAAAACAACTATCTCATCAAAAACCGTATACCTTAATTTTTCTTACTCTTAGTTTTTTAATTTAACGTTTTGCTATATGCAGAGTATTTATTATTGCCTCTGTGTAAGTTTTTGCTAGATTCCATAGACGATACCTTCTTCGTGGTGGCTGTTTATGTGCTCAATTCCAACTGAAATATACAGGGCATAACATTTTTTTAATAATTTCACATCAAGCAAGGCGATAAAGCCACCAAGATGAAACCCCACTAAAAGTAAGAAAAACTAATAAAATATATTGGGTAGAATGAATAACATAACAGCAATTAGAAAGACACAAGGTGACGACTGCTATTGCTTTAAATAATTCAACAAGTTAAAAGTCCAGGAGCACGAAATATTAGCATAGTAATTGCAGTTGCAACTAGCAATGTAAAATTTAAAATGATGAATTCTGTCTGTCAATTTATTACTGCGCTTAAATTCGAGTAGTTGAGGTAACAAAGTGGAAATCTCGTCATAACAATTACCATGAAATTATTTATCGAAAAGTTATAGGAAAGCTACGTTATGGTGATGTGAATGTGATTGTAGGCGATATGACAGGTCAGGACCGATAACATTTAAGATTTTCTTTGTATTTTAACCAGGTACATAGCAAAAGCACCAGACTAGATTTAATACACGGAATACTGGCAGAGTTATAAATGTGAAGATATATTCTGGCAAGAAAATTGTCTAGGACGATGCAGTTAACATTTTGCGCAGGCGACTTCGCAATTGAGTCAATATAATCATACGAATTGATATCAGTTGAATACGCAAAAAAGGTTACACAAGAGAAACACTAACACGGCCTCTGTGCAATATATAACAAACATGATATTTAAAAGGCCAGAAATTTTGAAAGCTCTAGATACTAGAAGTTTAGACAATATTTACAGGAATAGAATTCAAATTTGTATTTATCTGGATATGAAAATTTTTTTTCATAAAATTATCATTTATAAAAACTTTATCTACTGAAGATAATCAAAGTTAGGTTAATTCAGATCTATATACACGGCATATAATGTTACTAATTTACCAGGTGTATATACGAAGGCATTGTGTGCTATATAATATTCGGCTTGACCAACTTCCCAAATATCAATGTTTATAGATATGGTAAGATTAACAATCGGTTTCTCGTCCGACTGCTTTTAGCATCACCTCATCTATCTATCTATCTATCTATCTATCTATCTATCACTCTCTGTAAATATATATACATATACATATATACACACACACACACACATACACACACACACACACACACACACACATATATATATATATATATATATATATATATATATATATATTCAAGCATGTTTCATTGAATAATATAAACTTATAATGTCTGTCTATTTTTACAATGATCATTTCTAGTTCTGTAGTTAGATTCTCGATGTTAATTTGAAATTCCTCAAATAAAAAGGCGTCGTAGTTTTTGTAAACCCAAGTAGAGCGCCTTCTTTGATGAATTTCAACTTAACATCAAGAAGCTAATTAGATAACTACAAAGAATGAATTGTAAAATATATAGACATTACATGTCTATATTATTCAATAAAACATTCTTGAACGAAGATAAGCTGCATACGTACACACACACACACACACACACACACACACACACACACACATATATATATATATTCAATGACCCCTCAGGTCAACAGCAAGCGGCGACACCCTGTTTCATGCTTCAGATCATTAAGACTGCGTTCAAGCATGAAACAAACAGACGCCTTTCGTGTTGCCTTCCGGGTCCACTTTTATATTTACATCCAACCTATCTCTATTAGGAACTTTTATCCATAAATATAGCATACCGTAAAACCATATTTTATCATATGTAATCCGCTGTATAGTTTGATGTAAATGTATCTATTTTAAGTGATGTCTGTTCATTGATTAAATATTTAAGCAAACATTCTGCCGCAAGGATTGCATTCACTAATGTATCTATTTAAGATGATATGAATTTTAAAAGGTTTAAATTGGGTCCATATATCTAAATCACATATATGAAATAATATAAAATACAAATCTATTTTGGTTTTAAGATTTGATGACTGTGGAAGGATATTCTCTAACTACATCACGATATGTATTTGAAAAAAAAGAGAATTTGTCCGTCCAACCTCATCAATGGTATAATTTCTGCTTTTGCGTCAGTCAGGTTACAGAGCATTTGGCGTATTTCTCACTGTTCCGAACCAGTTGAAAATGGTTATGGATATGTAATAATAAAGTTAAGTGGATATACCGGTGATGTAATTATTAGAAGGTTGGAATGAGAAATCGTTGATCTGAGTTACAATTTCCGTCGAGTTCGTTACATCCGCTTTCGCGGTAAAAACTCTATCGCTCAACAGTTGTGGGCTAAATAGTAGGAAAGAGGGGAACTTAAATATTGTTTGGCAAACAGTTTAGGATAATGATGAATTGTATTTTAAGCCACTTGGACATAGAAATAGCAATGCCATCTCTTAAAATCTACTTACTAAGAAAATCACAGTTGCCACGCCTTATGTGTTTAGACTTATGGTCCCATAATACTCGTTCGAGTCTACGATACTTGATTGAGTTATATTTAAGTTAATCAAGCTTTCTTGATTTAGAGGTTAATTTAAATCAGTCTTTTTTGTGTCAATTTTGAGAACTGATTTTAATTTTAGTGAAATCTACAGATATGTTTGTGTCAGCAACACTTCCGAGCTCTGCCTGAAAAGTAACGGAACTGGTGTCAAAAACGATTAACTTCAATTCAATACAATAAACTACATTTGTTTCCCTTTGAAATTCCTCGGCCCCGAATCTAATATACTTTTCCATCCTTCTCTGCTACGATTCTATGCAATTCTGGAAGAATTTCTTTTTCCGTCGTTACGGCTCTCTGGATGGTCTCCACGCCTTCAAAACGTGTCCGCTTGATGATACCACTGAACTTGAGAAAAAGGAAAAAAAATAACACGGAAAAAGATCAAGTGAATAGGGAGGTTGTTCCAGTACGGCGATGTTCTTCTCGACCAGGAAGTCCTGAATGTTCAGGCCGTTGTGACCAGGTGCATTGGCATTTTGAGTAGGTGGATTGTCGTGGTGAAGCTGCCACTATTTGGTCTGCGAAACTTTCGTCTCTTCTTGTACACTGGGCGAATCAAGCACCACAGGATCTCTTTGTAAACTTTCTAATATATGGTCCTGTTCTGCAGCAAGTACCCACTGTGGACGATGACTCTCACATCAAAGACTGGATAAGACCCATTACATTTCAGATAGATCCTGTATGTTTTTAATATATGCTAAATCATGCTAACATTTAAACTGTTTTTATTTTATTTTTTATTCATATCAGTCGAGTACATTTTTCCGCGTGTATATAGAATGAAATCCATTTCATAAACTGTAGATGTCCGTCTATCTGGATTAAGTACATGGTGGTGCTTTTCGAAGAATTAACAAAAAATATAGACCTGCACCAAAGTACAATACGACATGTCGTCGTCTTTCTGGTTACAGGTTACATGCAGTTCGCAAATTTGACGTGGCATTTGGGAAACGATAATATGCACACGTAGTTATGTTCATTTTTGTTCTTGGCTTCTAAGGTTCCGACGACAGCTAACGGTTTTCAAGGTCGAACAAAGAATCCTTTTTTTTTTCATTTTGAAGCCTTGAAACTGATATATAATTAATGCGTGTGTTCTCTGCTTCTTTTCGGTTATTTTCTTCTTGCTGTCACGAGCCAAGAGAAAATCGTGCACGTATTTGTACATGCATGAGAAAACAGACAGGAAGATTAACATTGCATTTGATGTCCCGCAATCTTGCAGATATAACTACGAACAATTTATACAAAATTCCATATACACAGAAAAACGTATATACACACCGATAGTAAGCTTCAAATCTGCCGGAATACCTAGCTACTTATATCATTGTTAAAATCTGACAATATTTATCATGTCATTTCATAATAAAATTAATTCAAGCAGGCAAAGGTAGATTTCGCTGTTTTCCACTAGAAACCGCAAAGGAATGTCACCCACATGTATGGCGCCAATTTTATCTTGGTAAAATATCCGCGTTTGATTTTCGGCTAAAGTTTTCTGCCAAATTTTGATGTGGAAAATTCATATTCGGGCATGTCCTGAGTTTGATCTCCGGTCGGAGTCAAGTACAAGCAGCCATTATGCTACATTCACATAATTATTTTGTTCAAGTTGATATTCCTGAAATGAATTTGATTCTGGGCTTTCAAGTGTTAGGAGGGTCATTTTTGAGAATTTAAGATCATATGGAACGTAACGTAATTAAATAGAATTCAGTTGGAGGCCAACAGCAGAATCCTTTTGTTTACAGAGAGAAGGTTCCATGGATAAAATATATATGGCCTCCAATATCTTAAGGTGGTAATTTGAGTGGGACCTACACAGGATGGAAAATGGTTCACTCTAAAATTAGCTACTCAATTGTGGTTATTTATAAGGTGCTCCGAAACGGAAGATCCGTATGTATTGGTCAGCACCTTAAGATATTGGAGGTCATATATATTTTACACCATGGAAAATTCACTCTGTAAACAGAAGGATTTTGTCTTTAGCCACCAATTTATTTCCATTATTTTTTCTCCTCTTCCCTTATATTCCTTTCCTTTTATTGATAATATCTCCATATTTATTAATCTCGATTTAGCTCTGTTGAGCGAGGTTCGAAACCGGTTAGCTAGGTCGTTCTTCATTTTTTCCTTTTAATTATTGTAATGTGTAATAGTATTAAAAATAAATAACATTTGTCTGTTTATGGTATATATATATATATATATATATATATATATATATATATATATATATATATATATATATATATATATATATATATATATATATATGGTGTGCGTTGATTTCACTAAATCCAAGTCTTAAGAACCACTCAAGACTAATTCTGATTGTTGCTTGTAATATGAATGGAAGCGATGATAAGAAACTAGCATTATGAACATAAAGACGAAATATAAAAATTCACCCTTTATATGACAAGGTAAAATTAGAAATATTCCAGGAATCAAATCGGCGAAAGTTCTTTCCTCAACGTAGCGGTTGTTGGTGGGAAAATAATACAAGTTATACTTTTGTGTCGAACGCGCGTCAATACAGACGCAAAAGTGGCTTCGGGTCGCATGTGGACATGGTTGTCAACACAAGTTACATCCGGGTTTTTCCTGCTAGCAGCGGCACTGTTTAGCACGTCTACGGGCCTCTTTGCAACTGATCAAGATCTGGGTCTTTGTAAGGTACCACATGCCGATAAATCTGGTGGAAATGACAATCGGCAAGACACTTATGAAGTCGGTCCCGTGAACATTTTGTTCCTCAAGTTGCTGTTGTTTCCGAAGCAGTGTTATTTTAGTTAGCTCCCGTCTCTTTCCCCTCTCTCTGTATTATCCCCGTAGTTGCTGCGAGAGCCATCGGTTAGTTGACCCCCCGCCAATCTCAACAGACTCTTTGCTTACATTACAACAACTTTCTACTAACATTTGAAACCCGCAGGAAACGAGGAGTTATCTCCGTGGAAGCTGTATGTTGTGCCCTACTTATAAAGTTCTGAATTGGCCGAATTAACAGATGATTTAAAGACGTGTCAAGGAAACGTTGATAGATTCAAAACAGCATTGCATCTTTGAATCTGCGTTAAGTTGCACGGTGTTAAATCAGTCAAACGATTTAGAACTCTATGAAAACTGGAAAGAGAGCATTTCGTAGTTCCAGCCCAGATGTGTTTGTAATAATCCTTTCCTGGTTAATCTATCTTTTGTAATGATAATGCATGGTGTGAGGTGTTAGCAATTTCCGGGGGCTAGAGTAAAAGCCGACCATTTTTCACCGTCTTAATATTCGTAATATGAATATTATAGATGTTCTCCAAAATTAACACATCACAAAGGACAACATTAGGAGGACGCAGAGCTTCCACTGTACAGATGAAAGCGAAAATGGTGACAGGAGTGTCAACATGGACTGCTGGGGATAGTTTACTTGGAACAGTCATGTACACAGTATTATCTCTGGAGATTTAATTAAGAGATCGAATGACACCCTTCAGCACTCAATGGTGAAAACAAATGCGATGTCAGTTTGCATATGCCATGTAGACTTGGTGAGCGGCAACTAACTAAATATATTCGCCCTTAAAACACAGCCCCAAATCGTAGTCTCAGGGTTGGCTCCCATATTTCACGACGGTCATTCACATTTATTATTTGTTCATGGTTCTGAACTGTACGATACACATTCAGAGTATAATCCAACTTATGCTATCTCCTTTTCTACAAGAAAAAAGCGAACTGCCGTTCCGGTTGGAAAACCCATTTTAACAACACTGTTCTAAATGTTGGTCAATTTTGCTCTTATGTTACGGCACATAAACAATCAGAATCCAATCATTGTATCTCTATCACTCACTCTCTTTCACTATTTCTCTTTCTCTCTCTCTCTCTCTCTCTCTCTCTATATATATATATATATATATATATATATATATATATATATATATATATATATATATTGTATTGGAGGAGTAGATCATTATTAAAACATATATTGTCAAACAGACAACGAATGTCTATTATGTTTGGTCATGAGCCGTTCTAAGCTTCGTATAGTGGCTTTTGTTTCGGGAGAAAATAATGACAAAATGTAACCAACATTTGTATATATTTTATTATACTTTTCCTCAATCTTATCTTTCGGCTCACAAGAGTCATTATCAGAGTAGTTATATAGACATTATAACAAAGATGTTCACCATAAACGATATGTTTACATAGAAGTTTGCTATGCGACGATAACGGTCGCGGAATAGCATACACAGGTCGTACATTCATAATGCGGTTCTATGATGTCGTACATAATCACGTGAAAGAAAGAAATGTTATCCATAGAACCATGTGTTTAAATGCCTTGCAATATGTTGTGGTTGGTTTGAAATGTAATTTTGTTGAGTGTGGCTGTTTTGTTCTAATATAGATGACCTGCAATATATCTTATTCCGCGACCGTTAAAAATATATGAGTATATATATATATATATATATATATATATATATATATATATATATGAGGTATCAAAAAACTTTTACAAAACTTAGGGGCGGTTTCCTCACAGCAAAACAAAGATAAAAGTTCATCTTTCCTTTTTGTGTTATTAAGTTTAAAGTTTGAACTACAGAATATGTTCTTCGTGTTCAGGTATACGAGTGGATCTCGGCCTTCCTCGATCCATAGTTTCTAGTGCAACGGATCCTGTCTCGGCAACGCGACACTAAATAACAGCAAATTATGAATGACACGGCTACCTTCGTTCTGGAAACGCAATCTGACACAGCCATGCAGCCTCGCGTCCATTACCATTCGGGTGGCCGTATGTAAAAATCATATCTTCCTGATCACGATACGAATATCCTGTCATTGCTAAACGGAACACTTCTCAGTTTATTCATTACTACACGCATTAAACATTCAAGACAGAGTAGCAACAAATATACAAATATATGACAAACGTAATAACCTAGTTTACAACGCAATCTACTGTAAACTTACGTTAAACCTAATAACTCAACAAAGAAGTATTTGCGGACATTTTTAGTTACTTTTGGTAAGGGGAAACCGCCTGCAAAGTTTTTGATACATACTCTGTGTGCATATATATATATATATATATATATATATATATATATATACTAATCATTTCAACTGAAGCAAGGCAATAAAGCCACTAAAATTCAAGGTATTATGAATGTGAGGAAATGAAAGATAGAACTATAAAAGAACAGGAATCAAAAGACAGAAAATTAAGTGACATTACATTGAAACTTTAGAAGATCAAAGTTTACTGGAAAGCATGAAGCTGGAAAAGATTTACACAAGTGATATGAGCAACGGAAGAAACTGACAGCAGGGATATTACGGTTACATCTACAAGGTTTCAATTGTAAAATGATGTGACCTTGCAATCCATCTAGTACTGTCACAAAATACATAAAGTTTAGGTACAATTCAGGTAAGTTCATCAGAAGAATTATCACGAGGAAGTCATAAGGAAGCTATGTTATGACTGTCAGAAAGTGACTGAAACCGATGTGATTCTGTGTGTGTGCTTCTTAATGTAAAATCATCTAGAGTAGGTTTTAAAAAAAACAACTTAAATGTTGGTTCCTCTCACACAATATACTTACCACTTTTCATTTGCACTGAATATTGTCTGAACGTTATAGTCAATCCCGTACATTAATATTTTGTGAGATTGCTGTCTACATGTCGAACGTGGATATTTTGAAGAAACCGTGGCAACGCATGGGTTTAAATAATCTTTATATTTTGACATTTCATAACCTTTTGTATTTTCTGTACGCAAATATAACAATTTTATCAATAATCTACTCTTTTATTATAAAAATAACTCATCGAAGAGTTACATTACCGATAGCCATCTTCCCCAAATGATTTAAAATTCAGTCGTTTCTGATTCTGAATATTCCACTCATCGCAACGTATGCCAGACAAAACTTAATAAATATCCAGACTTGTATAGAATTATTTATTATATATGAATAATTATTTTTTAATCATTTCACCCGAAGCGAGGCGACCATGTCACTAAGCCGTAGGGGTTTAAAGGGAGAGAAAGAAATCTATTATAGTGAGGAGAACCGAAGAAAGACAATAAATAAACAAGGTTCAGGTAGACAGAATATTGTGATTGATGTTGCATTTCAATTTTGCAGATTGTAGTTGACAGAAAAGTAAGAAATCGGAAAGGAATTCTACAGGTGAGAAGTGCGATAAAAGAACCTGTTAGAGTAGAATTGACGGTTGCATCTAGCTAGCCTAACAGTAAAACGGTAACACCTCACTGCCAATCGAGTAGCACGCTTAAATTCACGCAGTTGATGCACTGAGGTAAAACAAACTAAAAGAAAAATAATTGTAGAAAATACAAAAGGAAACCACGTAAATGAAAAAATGACTGATGGTGAGATGCCAGATCAGGACAGATTACATTACAGACTCTTTGAAATTTGTTGTTTTGTTTAATATCAATCTGTCTGAATAGTTTTCTTTTTCAACGTGAATTTTCCTAGCAAATAATGTCAGTGTTCCTGGCATTACGAAAATACCTTAGCATTTGACATTCTGATTCTAGTTTCAGCCAGAATCTAACAGTTCTTTCACCTGTACGATCAAAATGGAATGGACGAATAATGCGATATATGAGAAAGGGTATGAGAGCTGGTTCACACTGAAGCCGTCAGCCGAAAATGGCGATGAACATCGACTGATTCACTTCCACATACTTAGCCCAGTGACGACTTGTGTTCGAAAATCAATATCCCGTTGGCATCTCTCTGATAAGAGGCACGAAGAGCCTGCAGGCCTTCCCTATCGGTTGTCACGAATTACACCTAGGCAGCAAATACATAGATACAGGAATACAAACAAGCAGAGTGGGTATTTTTCTCGGTCCACCCATCAACATATCGATTTTTATTGCTTCATCGCAAATTGATGTAAATTTATACACTGAACATATTTAAAATATTTCTGATAACTGCTTGGAAACAAATGCATGGGGTATATATGGATCGGTGCATCATATATTCAATGAAATGCACCTGCTTTGGAACAGATAATCAGTGATGTTTCTTTTTTTAACCGAGACTCATTAGGGATTACGGATCTACCCCTTCTCAACGTTGACCCAGCCGATACTAATCGGGTATCTACTTGTGTACCATCTGTCAGTTACAACTGTTCTCTTAATACGCACGACGCATACACGTCTGCCATATCACAGACCAATCACACGCACACATATACAAATATATATATATATTTCAGTTTTTAAGCATGACTGTCCTTTTTCTTTAATTTAAAACTTCGACATAGAACACATGTTCAGTCCATGGTATTCTCATCATTGTTATGTAGAACAATATATAGTTTGTCTCGAGTCCTTCTTTCAGGTGTGTTGAGATGTGCCAGAATTCACTGCCATATAGGAGGATCGATATTACTCATTTCTTCGTTTCTAAATAAATTTTCCTGTTTCTTAATACATTGCTTAGCTTATGGAAGGCATATTTTCTATCTCAATGCTCCATATAGTTTCGGTCTCGCACTTTTCGTCCTTTGGGAAAACTTTTCTGAGTTACTTCAATATTTGTACTTGCTTGATTTCGAACTCTTCAATTTGTAAAATACTTTCTTCGGGTGGGATGAGATGGGCCAGAATTCACTGCCATATAGGAGGATCGATACTACTATTTTCTTCCTTTCTAAATAAATTTTCCTGTTTCTTAATACATTGCCTAGCTTATGAAAGGCATAGTTCGCTATCTCATTAACCATCTATTTCAGTCCCACACTTTCCGTCCTTTGTAAAAACTCTTCTGAGATACTAAAATATTTGTAAATTACTTGGTTTGGTTCTTCTAATTTCTGGCCACCATACATTCTATTTACTTGCAATTGACGTTTCGTCCTTATTTCTATAACTACCTTCATTGTTTCATAGGTCGTCCTTAAATTCGTTAAAATGTTGCTCAGTTACAAAAATGTCTTTCTTTTTAGTCCATGGCGCCTTCGGATTTCAGTTTCTCAATTTTCGGATAGTTAAATTCCTGTATTGTCATTATTTTTCAGTTCTCGCAATGTACCTCGCATCTTGTTGCTCCTTTGCCTGATAACCGTGTACACTGTTTCTCCAAGTTAATGTTCAGCTCTTATTTCCTAATAACCGCGCCAAATTTATCGAATAGTTATTTCATTTTTTTTTTGTTTATCAATCATTTAACCCAAAGCAAAACTATAATGCCACTAGGCTTACAGGGTGTGAAATAAAATGAAACACTTTTGTGAGAAGAAATAAGGCAAAGGACAATAAAGTGAAGAATTCAGGAAAACAGAAGATGGCGATTGACGTTGCATTTACATTCCTGAAGATTATAGGTAGAAGAAAATCGGAAAAGAGATTCATATGCGAGAAATAGAAATTTTATAATAAAACGTACGGTTTCATCTCGCTAGTTCAACAGTAAAACAGTGAGACCTAATTGCCAATCTAGTAGCACGCTTAAATTCATCCTGTCAAGGCACTAAGGCGAACAGTTCATAAGAACAATTACCATGAAAATATCTAGAAAAGAAAACCGAGAAAAGCTAGACGAGAATGTGACGGATGACGAAACGCCAGGTCAGGATCCATTTCATTACTGACCTTTCTTTGAGAACCAGACCAGATGTGGTAGCAATATTCACGGACGAATGGTAGATTTTTAAGTGTGCAAGTAGGACGTTGACGAGAATTATCTAGCACACACAACATATTGAACCAACTTTCCTAGCAATTGCTTCAATATAATCATCTCATTTCCAACAAGACGCAATGTTTTTCTCACCTGGAGTTTAATTTCAACCATGCTGATGTCAGGCAGAAAAGTTTCTCGGTGGTAATTAAATAAAAGCCGTTTTGCTTTGGAGGTGTTAACATTTAAAAGCTATTCCTTGCCACAAGTAAGCAAAGATTGGATGTCCTTTTCGAGAGCAGTTGCCAGTTTTACTTTGTTGGATCTCTTGGCTTTCCTTCTGAATTTTCAATTACAAAATTGCCATCTGCCTAGGGTGTATTGCTATGGACATATATGTCAATAACAAATTTTATTTGATCTTCTAGTCCTCATGCAACCATATTGCTGTAACAGGTTGAATATACCCGGTGAAAGAATACATCCGTATATGCCACTTTCTATATTTGTCTCTTAAATTAATTCGCTCTATATCCGTACACCAGTTATTTCTTTCCTGTATAAGTTATGGATTGTCAAACTATCTTTTCCGTGTAGATCAAGCTTTTCTAATATCTCAAGTTTTTCTTTTCGTACACTATTGACAGTGTCATGTAATCTA
>OZ038500.1:28198992-28253992 GCA_964036315.1 Acanthosepion esculentum | reverse complement strand
AAGAAAAATTAAGCTTTTATTTGATACTAATAATTTACTTCCATTATTTACATAACTCGAATTGTCACCTTCGGCTTCATTGAAATATTCACAATGTTTCGGCCGTTGCACACTCCGGCCTTCTTCAGGTGACTAGAATTTCGAACAGAAACCTTTATTTCTGCTATCTGGGTAGATTGTTTTAGTTACACGTACCATACCTCTGTCGGGTTTCTGGGTTATTTCCAGTTAACTCAACTCTCCAAGATCTTTGGTCCACCACTGCTGTGGTCTGGTATTGAAGTCACAAATCTTTGTGTCTAGTCACTGGATCTAACCAACATCTTTATCCACTAGGCACTGTACAATCACCTGATGATGGCCGGAGTGTACAAACGCCGAAACATTGGAAATATGGCAACGGATATGAGAATAACAGTCCGAATAATGTAAATAATGTAAGTAATCATAATACGTCATCTCAAAGATATAGACAGATACTAATAATTTAATGTTCACTTCACCATCCGTAAAGTCAGTAACACATTTTTCCTTTTCATTTGCACGATATGGTAAAGGATATGGCAGCAATTTACCCCGATGCTAATCTAATCATGTCTTGACCACAGGGCACGCTCATTGCAAACTGACATCTTTTAGCCTCGCAGTTTCTAAACTGGTCAAGGCATTTCTCTATTCACGCTTCTGGCTACAACACAACACCAACCAACCTAAAGCTCTCTTCAACTGGTCAGTTCATTGTAACCTCTATTTATTGAATAACCAAACAACATCCATTTCCACTTGAGTCACCTCCCGCAATAGATAGAGATAAATGTATTCAATAAACAAAACGAAAAGGTAGATAGATTAATAGGTGGGGGCTGATAGATTTACATAGAGCATAAAGAATTTGAAATGATTTATAGAACATACGGATATAAAGATATGTGAAAAGAGAAAAAGAAGAAAAATAAAAGCAGTTTTATAGACTATGAAACATTTCGTGTGTTTTGTATGTCATTATGCAAAATATAAGATATAAACATTCGTTGTAAATCAGCATTTTTTCTAGAAATATAACATGGTTCCGCCCATTGACTGTCGAAATAGCTAAATTCAAACACTGCTTCTACTCCAACAGTTTCTTTCCTCACACTGTGGAAGTCCCTTCCGTTTTCGTGCATCTTCAAAACTGTAAATGCTACGTCATTCGACGTCTTCTATCTCTTGTTCTTCCCTCAATCATTCCTATACTGAGTTTTTTCTTCTCACTTTCACTCCCTAGTGGCATCTCTGTCTTGTTTGGGTTGAAATTAGATAAAAAAAAAACACAAAATTAAAACACATGAATGCTGAGAAACACATTGATAAAAACAGAGGAATAAGGAAAGTAAATGTATATTAAGTCATGTATATTCATTTAAAATCAGAAATAAGACATTTGAAATATCTGAAACATTATTTGGAAAGACGGCTTTGAAAAGTTAATCACAGGGCATATTGAAGACAGGCGGAGACGAGAGAAACGGCGAATAAATATTCCAGTGTTTTTGTGTGTATCAGGAACAGGGATGAAGATCAGTAACAGGGAAGGATGAAGAGGAATCAAATGTCGTTTCTTAGTGCTACAAATTAAATAAACTTGTGAAGAGCCATCAGCATCCAAAACGAGAAACAAATATACATGAAAGTCATATATAAACTTATAATAAAAAACACATTACTTCTTCGATCAAGTTTTGGATATATCATGATTTCTTAGGTCTAAAGGCACGGGAAGAAACTTACGATCGACATAAAAAATAAATATGATAGGTAAGTCTTAACAGATATTAAATAAATTAAGATTATTAAGTAAGAATGGTTCAACAAGATAAATATATATGCTAATGGATTTTATGGCATTTTCAGTTAAAATATTCAACAAACTGACAAATCAAAACAATATACTGTTGAAGAAGCTAATACATCAAACCAAACGATGTATAGCAACAGAAATAAATTAGTAATATAATAATGAGAAAATACTTGGCCAAATAAAAAAGAATATGCTATTCTACTGAAAAGATTACTTACTTGAGTTTTTTTTGGTTTTTGTAGAATTACTCCGATATAAAGTACATGTGACCAGGATGAACCATTTATAATTAAAATGTCACCAAGAAAATGTTCTAACTATACGCCAACAAATATGACATGAATGTATATCCAGCAGATCAGTGGGTGCTGCTAAATTACAAAACTATTTTTTAACCACAAAGTGAACGTTCTACAATAAGTATAAAGAAACAGTTTAACAGGGCGTTGTCAGGCAGTAGAGTTGCAATGCAATACGTTTGAAGCCTGTTTTTAATATACATATATCTATTTGATGATATTTTTTCTATTTGACGAGACACCTGAAGCGGAATAACTGTAGATAAATGACTGGATATTAAAAGCGACATTATAGGTTTCTGTCTGGGCGAAACACACCAGAATCTGAGGATAAAGATCAGACCAGAACTTAATGAATTAGCAAGATTCATTTATCATAATTCACAGAAAGAACACTATATATCTAATAATATATGTTTTTTAATAGCTGCTATTAAGTTAAGGCATTTCTACAAACTCATTTTACTTTCAAATCTAACATTCAAACATTTTTTATCATTTCACCGACAAAGAAGGCAACAAATCCACTATGGCGCAGAGATTGTTGGATTTGAAAGTAAAATGATTTTGTAGAATTTCCTTAAATTAATAGCAGCTACTCAAAATCAATACATATGAGATATATTTTTTCTTTCTGTGAATTATAATAAAAGATTCTTGGTAATTCATTAAGTTCTGCCCTCGTCTTCATGCTAAAAGGCTGGTGAGTTTCACACTCAGTAAAACACACCAGTATTTAACATAAGATAACATAAGATAACATAAATAACATAAGAAAAATAAAACATAATTTAGGAGCTAGAATATTAACAAAACAGGAATTAAAAAGAAAAAAGATGAAGATGGAATTACATTTAAATTTATGAAGATACATATGACTGAAAATCAACAACCCAAGAAGAGAATTCCACAAGCAAGAAGTGCGAGAGAAGAAACCTTTAGCATAGAACTTAAGGTTACATTTGGCCATTTCATCTATAAAATGATAAGATCTTGCCGCCAATCTAGGATTTTGCTTAAATTCATAAAGTCTAGTTACCGGAAAAGAATATTCCTCAGAAAATTTTCATGAAAGTATTTATAAAAATTGCAAAGGGAGGCTACATTATATCGGTGGGAAAGTGACTGAAACCGAACCGCTAATTCAATATAAATGACATTGTTAAACGAATACAATGAATACTCCATCGCAGGGGACACTACACTTTCAGAGTTCGATTTGCTTTCTTTAGTAACGCGCTGCATTAATGCTGTCCACATTGCCAATGCTGAGATTTCATTATTTTTACCATTTTCTCGTTTTATGAAAATAAGTTTTGTTTTTTTTCAAAGTTGTAATCGGCAAGGTGGAAGAAAATGTATTTAGATAAGTTATATTTTGAAACCACTAGAATTGAAAATAGATAAGCCAATCGTAATTGTTTCATATTTACTAGGACAGATGGCTGAACACAATTCGTACTGCCAGAAAAATAAGGAGAATCGGGCAAAGAAACAGATTGTATCCACATGAAGTTTGTTAGAGTGATACCATTATATAACCTGGAACCAATGATGAGGTGATAAAACACTGTTGGGTTTTTCAGGCAATATGACATGACCTCTTACATTTACACACACACGCACGCACACACACACATCTTCGGGAAACGTCTAGATAACTATATCGACATAACCTCATTCAGTTTTCAGTCAATATTTTAACACTGAAAGCACTGTACTGTGTGCTTTTTCTTCGAATATATTAGATGATTAGAGAAGTAAACCTGAATGACAAACACCATTAAAAATATAGCATATTACGAATAATTTTATTCATGCTATTGTACAAGAATTGAACAACTATATATTTATTCAAGAATAAGCACATTTTTGTCGTAGTATACATCGAGCAGAAAAGGGCACGTACATTTATTACCGAAGAAAGTAGTTTCCACCGTTTATAGGTATTAAAATATTTTGTTTTAAGTGTCTCCAAAAGAAACTGGTTCTTAATACCATTGCAATATCGTTCTGAAAATTATAACTGAATTAACCTTAGCCTTAGCCCTGACAAATTTCACCGCTTTGAATGATACTTAAAAAAAACGTGTCGAGCAGACGAGGCAAAAGCGAGCTAGAACCCGACAAAATCAATGAAAGACATTGTGACAAGTAGTTCGATTTAGAGGGTTCTGATTGGCTGCAGTAATACTGTCTTCAGAAAGACAAGTAAGAATTGTTGCACATATCCATTTGTGAGATGATCGGTCATGTCATGGAAACTTTTTCCGTCAAGTGTAAATCTGCGCTGATGGAAGCCAAGTGAAACCCCCAGCGTTAAGTCGAAGTGGTAAAACGTCTTTTCCCATTTATCAATCGTTATTATTGAAGCAGTTTGTTATTCTTGTGCAGTAACACAGCCAATCACATTGCTAAGTTCACAAAGGATTGGTCCGAAGGCAACGCACTAGGCTAATCCTATTGGGAACATCTGAAACATGATGTTGAAACGAAGAAGCTTTGAAAATGAGAAAACGTCGTAACTGTATGCATACAGAAATAATCGGTTGAAATTACGCTTAAAAAGTTGCAAATTTATACTTCAACACGAAAACGTGTACGTAGAATTTTTCGTCGAAAAATCAGCATTGTTTTTTTTTAACTGATATGCCATTCATGTTTATTGATATGCGTGTAGCTATCGGCGAGGACACTTTTCTAGTGTTCAAATTCCGTTCGAGTTCGTTGGGAAAGGTATGAATCCATCTATTTTCCTTCGGGCATGTGCTAAATAGCAGAGCAGACTGGTTTATATCCTAGTTTGGCAAATAGTTTAGGAGAAGTAGAAGATAAAACTGGCTGGACGTGGGATTGTTTATTCCACCTCGTAAAATATATATTTGCCTGGGAAACCACTCCTCTAGCGTGATAGTGAATTAGACTATATACCAGATTGAACAGATTTGAGTTTCTCTCTCTCTCTTTTACCATTTCACTTCTTTCTCTTTCTCTTTCTATCTTCCCTATCTTTCTCTTCCTCTCTATTTCTCCCTCTCAATTTATATCCCGCATCTTTATTTCTCTTTCTCCCTCCGTCTCTATTTCTTTGTCTCTCTATTTCTCTCTATATATATTTCTCTCTCTAACTCTCTCTCCACCGCTCTCTCTACTTCTCTCTCTCTCCACCTGTCTCTCTCTTCTCCACCTCTCTTTCACTCTCCGTCTCTCACTCACTCTCCACCTCTCTATTACTCTCCATCTCCCCCTCTCTCAGTTTAACTCAATGTGGTACATATTACATGCGTAGCAGCCATGACTAGAGACGGACATGTGCTAATTTACTTTTAAATAAGTATTTCTGAGATTTTTTTCTCAGCAATTAACTTCTTAGTAATATCCAGTAGTGAAGTAATTCGCAACTATACCACTTATTAAGAAGTATCATAAATAAACATGTACGGCGTTCGCCTGGAAAGATCATAGGCTCAACAAGATATATATATATATATATATATATATATATATATATATATATATATATATGTATATATATATATATACGTAGACCTCACAGTTAATAGACTAAAAGACATGCATGTGTGACCGGCTCTTGTATTCTGGAACATAATTTTGTAATTTTCCAAATTCAGCTTCTAAACAGAATGTGGTAAATTAACTCAGCGTAACAAAATTAAATTCACAAATATCTGCAAATAACCAATAGTTTTTATGTTCAATAGTTAAACCAGTGTCCCTTTTAAATGATTTAACTCTTTATCCTTGCTATCCTTCTGTTATATTTGCCATGTTTACAAGATTAGAAATAAATTTCAGATGTCCATCATCTAAGTCAGATATCACTCTCTTTCCATGGAATATTTTCTTCAAATCACCATCGATTTATTTGACATTAACTGTTTTTTTTCAGAACTGACACACTTTCATTCATACCAGTGCTGAAACATCAATATTTGAATTTTTTTCAAAGAGAAATAAACTGTTTTATATATACCAGCATGTTAACATTAAAATAGGAATACTTCCAGTAAAAAAAAACAAAACAAACAAGGTGACCAACACATTGTTCGATTTATAGTATGCAACGGATGACAAAATTCTGTTATGCAAATGTTCAAAATTGGCCTTCATCATTTTGCCTATTTCTCACAGGATCAGAACATTTATTTGTAGGTCCTGATTTTCGTTGAGGACTAGATAATAATACTACATGGCATATGATAAAAAATAACAGTATTTTTTTTTAGATTATTGCCTTTAGCCATCTATCTTGCGCATTCTTTTCTGGGGGAAAAGAAAATACACGAATATTATTTTCTTTTTTATAGTTACCATAGCGAACTGTTACACAACAAAGTTCAACATTTTGAGAATGAGTTTTGGATATGCTGAAACTGTTATGTTATTAACATTTCAGGTTAATTCTAATAAAAAATGTATGACCATTAGATTGTAATGTCTTAATGTTTTTGACCTAAGTGTTTATAATTCAGAATCAAGAATTTAAATTAAATTTGTGGGTGAAGTTTTCCTATAGGTATTGTGATCATAAAAATCTTTTATCGGGATAATTTCTTCATATTTGTGTAGATAAAGAACCCCAGACCATGACTAAAAAAAACTAGAATCCTTTTAAGTTAGTAGGGTTCCAGTGTGCTATTTAATTGTTTTGCAAATTCATGTCGTTGGAGAAGGAAAAATATGTACCAATGCCACGTGGTTTTGATTAAGAAAACAAATGAAAATTATATTGTGGAGTGTTTTGTCGATATATTACTATCGACTAAGCATTCGAGAATACAACATCACTAAATGAAAATTACTATAAAGATATCACGTAGTCTGTTTGGGTTTGTCCAAGGAAATATTACATATATGGTCCTTTTACACACTCTCTCTCTCTCACACACACACACACACACACAATTCAGACGACATGGAGGCAAATTTCTGCGTCCAAATCATCTTAAGATAGTGCGTGCACGAAACTCTTTTTACGACTAGAGCCATCATTTTATAAGAATTAACGTCGGCAAACGTTTTTGCTTTGTGTAGGTGATCTAGACATTGAACACTTTACTGAGTAGGTAAATATTCGCCTTTAGGTCTTTTCTTTTTTTCCTGTATTTGTTTCATATCTTATCTTGTTTAAGGGTTTTTAGGAATTTTGGTAAGGTGTCCATTGGTTTTGGTTCTTCTTTAATATATAAATTAGATTATATACTACAGAATATTTTTTGTTAATAAAACTTCTCCTGTTTACGTATAAATTAATGTAGGTTTGAATCCAATTAATATTAATATATTCCAAGTGTTTATGAACTGCTATTAAATTTACTTCTTCAGTGGTGAGTTTGTCTGGTCATATATATAGGGTGTCCCCACAAACATAAACACATTTTGAATGACATAAACACAGTTCGTAAAGACATGCAAACAAGAATAAAGGTTAAAACAAAGAAATATAAGTGTTTATTAACGGTTTCAATTCAGTAATAAATTAAATTGAATTAGATGCATATTTTGCATATTTATAAATATTAGTACATATTTTCGGACACCCTATGTGTATACACGGAGACACGCGTACACGCACACGCACGCAAAAACACGCACACATACACATATACATATATATATATATATATATATATATATATATATATATATATATATATATATATATATATATATATATATATATATTACATGAATCATTCATACAAAAATCAGATCGTGAAGTTAATGATATGGCAAGAATCACTCTCGCACACAATTTTTATAATAAAATACATTAACCTCGAACCCATTGATGAATGTTATGATCCCTGTTTACAAATTCCAGTTTTATGAGGTGTTTTTTTTTAAGTACGAGCTTTCGATTGTTCCTACAATCATTGTCATGTATAGAATAGATATGTCTTTTTTACATCCAGGTAATAACAGGACAACGAAAGTTAATATGTATTCCGAAATAGGTATTTTTGGAAATGTGTTATTGTTAACTGTGGAAAATTTTTTGAAGCGTGCGGTCGCAACGCTGCAGTTGAATTTTTTTTTAAATTTTGAATTGTGTATTTTTGTACTAATATAGTAATATGAGAATTCGTAGGTTTTTTTCCAGTCAATATGGCATGAAGTAAATTGTTCAATAAATAGAGGAATGACACACTTATTATAAGAATTTGCACGTATGATCGGTTATTTTAATACCAAGTATGTGGTACAGTTCAGTTTACATTACATGAATCATTCATACAAATATACATACATACATATATATATATATATATATATATATATATATATATATATATATATATATATATCCTACATCAGTGGGTAAACGAATGTCAAAATGAAAAGAAAATCACCTTAATGAGTTGTTTCGTTTGGTGACTAAAATGACTAATAATGGTTTCATCGGTAAGGAATTTTTTATTTTATCATACATATATACCTATATATATATATATATATATATATATATATATATATATATATATATATATATATATATATATATATCACAAATGGAAACGCGATTTGATAATGCGTTTCACTTTTTCTGGCTTCATCACATCCAAAAACGAAAGAAAGTAATGTGCAAAAGTGTATTTGTGTTTATGCCTAAATAATGAAACATAGAACTTTTTTTTATTTGTAAAGCAAGGAAGTAAATGAACGACCTTTTAAAACAGCCGTTGATATTTATTCTGTATCATTTCTTTCCAATTCTTTGTTCATGTTGAAAGATGTTTCCTAGCTTTTTTATCGAATCAAAGGCAAATCCTCATCTCAATTTCAGAATGGGTACAAAGCAAGAAATTAATATAGACATTCCTGAAATAGATCCAAGGCAAATAGTCATCTGATTCTTCAGAATGGGTACAAAGTCAAAGATTTTCATGTTTTTATCTCAATCCGTGTTGGATCTGATGAAGCCTAGAATGCCGAAACGCGTAATTAAATCTAGTTTCAAAGAATTTGTAAAATATCTTAAGAACATTTCTGGACTCTAAACTATTTTACACATAAAAACACTCTCACACACACACACACACACACACACACACACACACACACACAGATATATATATATATATATATATATATATATATATATATATATATATATATATATATATAATTCGAGAGTATAAACAAATATATGGTGACATGAAAAATTGAGCGAGAAAAAATAAAGTCTTCACCATGTGGACCATATATATATATATATATATATATATATATATATATATATAAACTACATAATCCCCAAACATACACGCGCGCATATATATATATATATATATATATATATATATATATATATATATATATATACATATATGTATATAATCCTCACAGTGAAAAGTTTTGTTTTTTCTCGCTCATACATGATTTCACTGGATTTTTCATGTCGCCATGAATATGTTTACACTCTGGAATGGCATATATATATATATATATATATATATATATATATATATATATATATATATATGTCTCTGTGTGTGTCTGTGTGTACGTGTAAAACATCGAAAATAATGTCTTCCAAATATTCTCATAACGCAGACAAAGAGAAAATGTAAGAATATTGATTTTTAATCTCAACGAATCACATGTCCAAAAGCTTAATCTATACCCCTTTTTATCTATATCTCTCTGCTATCTTATTTCTAACATATCAAATTCCTTACGAATTCAAAATGGATGTCGCTAGAATGAGAATATTTTCTTCTCTGGCGAAACGTCATCCAAAAATCAATACGGTAGTAACTTCCATCTTTATTCTACAATATATTCTCCTTTTTGCTTCTCTCGCTTTCCTTGTGACCCTGATCACAAGTGTAATTACAAAATCACTGTAACCTAAACCACATTCCTTTTACTGAGTAGGACTTCCAACGCGACGGCTAAATATGAAACGTATGACGTTGCTAATATGGAAGCTCAAATTTCAATATATAAATATTGCGATCGATTTATATCAATGAAGAGAGTGAGTTTGATAACCAATTCAAAGAAGATATGAATATGCCACTACATTTAATTAAAGAGACGCTATTACGTAAATATATTTCACAGGTTTAGAATAAAATTTACAGCTGTTAAATTTATAGTTCAGATCATATTTAAAAAACAATGAAAATATAATAGATTTTCATGAGATATATATATATGAAGACAAATACAATCATTCCTCATTTAACGACTGGGTAAAGTTCCCATGAACTGATTGCTAAACGTGTATTATAAGTGGGGATCAAAGTAGTGAACAGTAAACGTAATAAATCAGTGTAAAAAATTCGCTTTTTTTTCTATGCATTACATCTGTTTGCGTATTGCCATTTTTTCACAGTGACGATTAATCTGTACAAGGGTCGAGAGCCACTATATATATAGGGTTTATGCATATATGTGGAAAGGTTACGATAGATGCTGTTAAATGTACAATCAAATATTAAAGCCTAAAATAATTTCATAAAATTTGGCGCTGGTCCTTGACACCTAAACAAGATAAAATGTCGATTTAAACATATTTCCAAAGGATCACCGTTGTTTCTCAACACAACAACTCAAAATGTTCAAAATGTCCTCTGCTTGATTCTAGACAAGTATTTACTTGTCGGATCATTGACTGGTGGACCATTTCAAATACTGCCACACGGTGTCGAATGGTTTCTCAGGCCCCAATGGCACTTTGAATGTCTCTGCTTATTCATGTCTGTTGCATAGACCAATTGTTTTAGGTGGCACCACAGATAAAAATTCAAAGGTTTCGTGTCCCGCGTACGTGCAGACTATGGTACCGGTCCTACCAAAGCTATCCGTCTTTCATGGTAGATGTCAGCCAGTGCATCGCGGATACTGCAACTAAAATGTGCTGAAGCTCCATCATATATGAGCCACATGCGTCTTCGTATTAGCTTGAGTACATAATTTAGCAGGTCTGGAATAGTGTTCAAAATAAAGTCCCTGTAAACAGCTCCTGTGCTGGGATAAAATAGGGACCTAACAGAGAATCACCTACAATTCGAGCCCCACACATTAATCGTAAACTTACGCCAGTGTCGCGCCTGTATTGTGCCATTGGGATTCCGATCCGCCCACAAATGTTGGTTGTACAAATTTGTTTTTCCATCTCTTCCAAAAGTTGCCTTGTCCATAAACAAGACTGAAGAGACATACAAAAGATCGGAAATTTGTGCTATAAACCATCGGCAAATTTCTCATGTCGTGATTGACCAGACGGTGACTGAGGCTGCACACGTTGCAAATGATGCGGATACAGGAGTTGCTCTGGTACGACATGCTAGGGCCACTTGACTTGTGCAGATACCTGGATCATCTCTGACAGCCTGTAGAATGTGTTCTTCGTGCTCAGGCACACGAACGCATCTACGTCTTCCTCGATTCATAGCTTTTGGTGCCACAGATCTTGTCACAGCAACACAAAGATAAACAGCGGCAAATGTTGGGTGATACGGCATGCTTCGGTCTGGAAACGCAATATGATACAGCCGTGAAATCTCTTTACCATTTCCGCGACCGCATGTAAAAATCATATCTGTCTGTTCACGATATGAATATCTTGCCTTTGTGAAACGTTACACTTCTCAGTTACCTCACAACTACACACGTTAAACGTGAAAGACAGACTAATCACAATTCTAACCTGGTCTACATAGCAACATCTACTGTAAACTTTCTTTAAACTCATAACTCAAAAATGAAGCATTTGCGAACATTTGTTTATATGGGGCTTTGTCTTTGCTTTGGTGTGAGGAATCAGCACCCAAAGTTTATAAAAGTATTATTGATATACTCTGAATGCATATATTGTGCGATAGTAATTATTTGGAGGATTTTAGATAAACATAATTAAATAATATCTCCTCAAGAGAATGCAGAAAGCAAAAGACGGACATTTCGTCCTAAATTATTTGGGATTCCCATATATATATATATATATATATATATATATATATATATATATATATATATATGCATATATATATATATATATATATATATATATATATATATATATATATATATATATATGCATATATATATATACATAGGCATATATATACATATATATATATATGCATATATATACATATATATATGCATATATATACATATATATATATAAATATATATACATATATGCATATATATACATATATATACATATATATATATAAATATATATATATATGTATATATAAATAAACATGAAACATGGTTTTCACTGTGTAGCGAAAAAAACATATTTTAAATCAATTAATTCATTATATATATATATGTATGTATATATATAAGTGTGTTTCTATATATATATACATATATATATATGTGTGTGTGTGTGTGTCTAGATATATATGTGTGCTTATATATATTTGTGGATATAAATGTGTGTTTGTGTATATATGAGTGTATATATATATGCGCATATATTATGTATATATATATATATATAATGTGTGTGTATAAAATAAAATATATATATAAATGGCCAATATGAATAATGACAAATGGAAAAATTATCTGATGGTGTTTATCTATTTTCAAATTTTATTTTACACCAAATATTTATAAACAGAATTCAAAAATATAACGTTAGATATATTTTTTAATTATTTTAAAGTAATATAAATACTAATTGCATTATTTAAAAAAAATCAATCACATTTTTTTTTATTACATTAAATTACCCCACTTAATATCCTAAATAATTAACTTAGATTTTCAGTTAGAATTATTGATTTTCATGAGCATTCTTTAACTTAAGCCTTCTGAAAAACTAACGATATTTTTATTCATTTATGTTTATAAATACTTGTGCCAAAATGTGTGTATGATTGTGTATAATGCATTTTACAAGCTTACTATTGAAACATTATCATTTCCCTTACTATTATAATTTAAAGAAGGCTAGGTATTTTCAGTATTTATTATTCGAGGTATATATTCAAAAGTAGATACTAATCTGAGCAATTGGAAAAAGTTGAAAGAAATATTCATTTAATAATTACCAATGCCTAATAGTGTCTCATCTTGTAACAACAGGATTTCACACATTGATTAGTTTCTCGGTGGTGGTGGGGGGTCATGTATCGAAGATCGTAGTTTGGAAATGTGTTTTTACTTGATTTGAATGCTATGTTTTAGATATCTTGAATATCAAAATGTGGTACTGGAAACGAAGTTGGTTTCAATCACCGAGACATCCTTTCAATGTTATTGATATAAACCTATTGCAAAGAAGCGACAGAAATTGGAACGTCACGTTTATATATTAATAACAGTAGACTATATTTAATAGAGAGACTGCATCTAAAAGATGCATAGAGATGAAGTCATGAACAATTTAGGAAAGGAGGAAGGTGAAAAGTTCATAGAAAAACTCTTAAGTAAGCACACTGAATATCGTATGTGTAATAAATGAAAGGGATTTGCTGTAAATATATAAAATAAAAAGCACTAGATAGTAATTATATATATATATATATATATATATATATATATATATATATATATATATATATATATATATATAGATAGATAGATATATATGCATACATATTTATATATTCATACATATATTCAAACATATATATATATATATATATAATTAAAAAAAGTAAAACACTATATCCTACTGTGAGTTCTCGTCAAATGGCTAGGTAACCTTGCCACCTGATGTGACCTCACAGTTTAAACCAAGGTAGGATATAATGTTTTACCTTTTTTATTGTATTAACTTGCTCTGCAGTTCACTGTATTGAGCACCTTTTTATATGTCCGTTTTTGACACGGTATCTTTTCCGGCCTTTTCGCATATATTTAGTGTTTTATATATATATATATATATATATATATCTAATAGATATAGCCTTCCCCAATGTGTGTACATATATATATATATATATATATATATATATATATATGTATATATATATATATATATATATATATATATATATATATATATATATATACATATATATATATATATATACATACATATATATATATATATATATATATTATTGCACAGGAATTGATTTACAAATTTTATGAATATTTCGATTGAAAATAATGTGAATTCATTTTAAAATTTATATCTGCTTATGTCAGTATCGCAGATCATAACAATGGATACACATGCATAAAGATATATATATATATATATATATATATATATATATATATATATATATATATATATATATAAATATATATATATATATATATATATATAAATATATATATATATATATATATATATATATATATGTACACACATTGGGGAAGGCTATATCTATTAGATGCAGTGTAATGATTGGAATATCTCTCTAGGTCTGTTTGCAGAGTTCAAGACGTCACATTCAATTTCCTTTCGAGTCGTTTGATGACTCGATTCTGCGCTCTTGGGTAGGAGAGAAATTACTTGAGATACTGTAAGTGACGCATGAGCTGATATTTGAGTAGAGGAGAAAGTGTTAGTGGACAGTATATATATTCCGCCGAGGAAGATTCTTAAATGGAAACAAATCCATAGATGTTGTGTTTGAATGATAATGAGTCGGACGAGAGAGAGAGAAAGCGTGTGAATGAATGTGAGTGATAAAACAAAGGAACATTCTTAGGATGGATATCGCAAAAAGACAACGACATTAAAAAAACAAAATTATTGACTGAAAAATTACAAGAAATATCCCAAAATTTGAATGCATGAGTACAGATATTGTTACATCTTAATCGTAAATTTGACATTAGCCGTTTTTTTAATCAGTAAACATTTGGTAAATTTGGTAATTATTAACCGAAAAGTTAGAATTTATCTCAATTTACATTTGTAAGATCTTTCCCTTAAATCTGTTTTCCCCGGCAAATAAACTTCTAACCTAATTAGTCTTTTTTTGTCATAAATGTTTCGTTTTTGGTAGTGTAAAAAGTTAACAACTTGATTATATATTACTTTCCAATTTAATCGCCATACTCTATCATTTGTAGATGTTTGGCACATCTCTGTTGCTTCTGCTATGTATTTAGATATTCTTGATCAAATATATAGGAGAAGCAGCAATGTTAATAGTCCTGACTTGACATCTCGGCTTCAGTCACTTTCCCAACTCCGTTACCTAAATTCCCTTTGCATTTTCTATAAATATTTCCATGCTAAATGTTCTGCTGAACTTTTCGCTTTGGAACCTAGACTTTATGAACGCAAGCGCTGTAATAGTTTGGCAGCAAGGTCTCAGCATTCTGCAGTTAAAATGATTTGACTTAACCGTAAGTTCTATGCTAAATTTTCTTTACTTGCACTTCTTGCTTGTTAGAATCGTTTTCCGGTTTCTGGTTTTTTAGTCAGCTTTGTCATTCAAAACTTTAAATGCAATATTTACGTTCTGTTTTCTTAATTTGTGTTCTGTTCTTGTTCTTAATAGTGTTGTTTTTTTATCTTATACTTAGTAACTCCCTGCTTGTAGTGAAATGATTAATATCAAATAATGTACTATCCATTTTAACTGTTGCTACTGTTGGAAGTCTTCATGATGTTTTTTTTCGGATCTTTTTTATTTTCTCGTGCAAATCTTTAAGGTATGAGGAATATGTCTTCCCGGAATGGGTATTTCAAAGTAAGAGGCTGGATTCTTAATATTCTAAGAAGAGTCTTAATAGTACTCTGCTGAACGGTAAACGCATGTGTCGGCTAAATGTCTGTCTATCCAAAATTACCTTTCTATATAAAATAACATAAGATATATATATTTTTTTAATTTTTTCGGTTTTATAATGACTTTGTAAAACCCTTAGGTATTTAGTGACAGGTTTTCCAAGCGTAGCTCAGATGTGGCACAAGGCCGACAGTTATATTTGCATATAGAGTTTTGACGTATGAGCTTGTTTTGATTTTACTTGTCATATTCAAGGATTTTAATCTATTTATGAGATAACCCGATTTTTTATATGTTTGCGTAGATGATTGTTCCACGGATGTGAGTTAAGATCTTTGTTATCCTTTTTGAAAATTTGTGGGGTGCGTTGTTTACTCCGGATATTATGGGTGCATTGGGGTACCTGGTTTGTCTGTGTTGGTTAGGCCGTACAGTTCACGTATATTTTTCCCATTATTTCTCTTTAGTGGTAAATAATTTTTGATGGTTTCAATGAATCTCTGTGTCTCGATGTTAATATTATTTTCTTGAAATTTATCATAAATATTTTGATCCCTTAAGTGGAATTCTGATTTTACATTATCAGTGTTGATATCCAATATGACGTCACCTCCCCTTTTGTCAGGTTTTCTAATAGTAAATTGTTTCTTAATAATTTCTCAATTGCTTTTTCGTACCTCCGTGGTATTGTGGTTTTGTCTCCATTTGTCGCGGTAACTATTTCCTTTATAAAGCCTTTATCAAAGTCAGTGTGCTTTATTTTGTGGTGTCAATTGTGTCGACTTTGTTTCAATGCCAGTAGCGAATCTGACTGAACTTTACTAATCTTCTGTCGTTCCGTCTCGACTCCTTCACACTTCGGGTATTCACTGGTAGTAGTATATGTATACCTTGGGTGAGTCCATTTGTGTGAGAAGGAGAAACCCCTTAACAATATATATATTACCCTGACTTCGAAATTTCCTGGTAAGATTTCCGTTCTTCAGAAGGTTCGTGTTTAAATGATATTTCCAAAACCGAACCCCCTGAAGAACGGAAAACTTACTAGAAAACTTCGAAGTCGGGGTAAAATTGATATTTAAAAGTTAAGTAATCTTTTTATTATATAATATTAACACTCTGTTTTTAATATTATTTTAATATGTTCAATTTTGAACACTATATATCTATTCTTTTTTTAAATGTGGGCTGACAATTGCGTCTAGCATGAAACACTCTGTCGCCTCTAAGTGTTGACTTCTATGTTCACTTTTATATTTACACGCGCTCTATCTATGATATTGAGTACTTTATCCCATAAATATAGCCCACCTGAAGACTATATTTCTTTATATATATATATATATATATATATATATATATATATATATATATATATATAATTTTAAACAGACAATACCGCATATTTTTTCCCTTAAAAAAGTTGCACCTCACCAGAAAAATCGTTGGCGAATATTATAATGTTAATGAGAAACGCGTGATGAAGAAGCTGGGAGGAAAAGAGGAACTACGATTAATATACAATTTAACATTAAAAAGGGTGAATAAAAAATGAAAGATGAGGAAAATTGCAAAAAAAAAAACAGAATAAATAGTTCCATTGAGTATAAAGAGGAAAATATAGACTCTCATGTCTCCAAGGAAAGAATGAGAACGGATAAATTTCTCTTTCTGTTGGCATAAAGATGTCCGATGCAATTTAATATATACTGTCTGTAATGTGTGCTTTGTTGAACGTGCTTTGCTCAAAATGGAAAATCACGAATCCGTGTATTTATACACACAATCTGGATTATGTAAAATGTGTTCGCCTATCGCGGAATACTGTACCGTCTGCGCCAGTCGTGTATTTCGGGTACTAATACCCTGTCTGATATAGCTCGGCAGATGTTGTTCAATAACGCGGACGACCGGATCTTGATCTTACCCGGTCCACAGATTGTGATGCCGAGGATCCTGTCACAGAAACGCGACGATAAACAGCAGCAAAAGTTGGATGACTCGGTTTCATTCGGTCTGGAAACGCAATCAGATACAGCCGGCAACCTCGCCTTCATTTCCATTCGCGCGGCGGTATGCAAAAAATCATATATGACTGCTCCCGTTAAGAATATTGCCAATGTTAAACGGAATACTTTTCAGTTGACTCACTACTACACACGTTAAACGTTGAAAATGTACACGAATGACAAGTGTAAGCTTGTTTATTTAGTAACAAATCGCCATCTACCTTATGAATATTTTTCCTTGTTTTTATGTGAGTAAACCGCCCCCAAAGTTTGTAAGAGTATTTTGATGCACCCTGTATATTTCAGCTTGGCGGGTTTTTAAAGTATGACTCTGACGATTAAGCAGCAGGTAATTAAATAACGGAAATCTTGAAGCAGGATTTGAACGTATCTTTCCAGTTCTTAATTAACGGTTGCCCAACGAATGTAAAAACGAACTAAGATTTGTGATAAAGCGTAATGGGAAAAAATGTCAGAACTTAATAGGACTATAACGGTGCTCATGGAAATTCAAAAGAACAATGGAACTGGAATAATTAAACGATCATGTTTTGAAACCTGATCAACAATAGATTGAAAAGAATGAATGGATGACTTTTTGAATTAGTCATTTCTTTTTTACTGAATTAATAAATAAACTTCACGAAGATAATTGACGTCGTATTGAATTGTGTTATAATCCTAAAGCAGTTAGTCAATCAGATTTTTACCAAATATTGTGTTTCCCACAAGTATTATTATGTTTTCTACAACTAAACATTTGTTTAATGTTATGTCCTTTCATTATATAGGCGACCGTATCTCTCCTTAGATTTATTTTTCCTGTAGAAATTGCTATGAATTCATGAAGAAAATAATAGATTGCTGGCTTCTCGTTGCTTCTCGACAGTTTGGAATTCAGTGTTTAACATTCTGGTTGCCATCCAAAGAAAAAGAACACTGGTTTACTCTGCTATTTTACCTATGTCAGGGTGAGAGTAAGTTTAGCTTCTTCTTTATGAACCCTGTCCCCTCAGGACGTAGACAATCATGGCTCTCCACAACATTCTTGTAGCTCTAAATAAACTTTGTACTCCTGTTATCTCGCTAAGCTTTTTTCCGCCATCCATTCACACAAACTCACCAAGTATGTTATGCACTGTTTTCCTCTCTCCCTCGTGTCCTGTGCGTACCCCATTTTGTGCCATAGAAACCTCAGTTGTCTCTTCCTTATATTAAGTATAAGTTTCCTCTTTTGTTTCCATTTTCCGTAAAACTTGGTCGGTACTCACAAGTTCGGTCCCGGGTATCCTCAGCATCGTTCTGTTGAACTACATTTCTATTACTTCAAATTTCTTCTTCATCTTTGAGGAGATTGTCGATACACGTGGACTTGTAACAGTTTAGAACTCTTTTCCTCGTTTCTAGCGAAGTTTTTTTTTTCTATTTCTTAATACTTAGCTTTTGGAATGCATCTGTGGCTATCTCAATAAGCCTGTGGATTTCAGTGTTGTGCTTTCCGTATAATATGCGTTGTTTCCCTCCGTCGCTTGCTTTCAGTCTCTCCTGAAAATACCTGATTTCCCAACCTCTCTTTCCTAATTATTTATTTCTCGAAACCTCAACTGCCTCTTCCCAATGTTAAGTATAAGTTTCATTTTTGGTTCCATTTTCTTTAAAAATTCGTCATTACTCACCTGTTCGGCCCATGGTACGCTCAACATGCTTCTGTAGAACGATATTTCTATTGATTAAAGTCTCTTTTTCATCTTTGAGGAGATTATCACTGTATGCAGGAGGATAGATATCACGTTACAGTTTTGTACTCTTTTCTTTATTTCTAGCGAAGTTTTTTATTTTTATTTCTTAGTTATCTGCTAAGCTTTTGGAATGGTTCCTTGGCTATTTTTCACGACTGAAAAAGTCATGTTTGGTGACGATTCAAAATAGTAACAGTCTCGAAAAGAAACATTAAAAAACGGGAAAAACAGGTTATTTAAAAATACATAATGACGTCATGACATCTTGATTATTATCAATCACTCCATCGTGGTGGGCCGCAGGATCGCTACGCCCCTCATCACCTGATCATTTTCCTCAAAAAATCTGGTTGTGAAAGGTGGAAAGATGTTCTTCCATGCTTAGGGTAAGTAGACTTGGTGGAAGCGAATCCCTCTCTGAAAAAAAAAAAGCACTGTCTCTATCCTCCAACTTGAAGAATCGCATCGCTGACTGACATTTGGCTGTTGATCCAAACTGAAGAGACTCCTCCTCTTGCCGTTAACTTCGTTCTAGGGATTCCTCCGACCAGCGAAGCTGCGGCATCAGAGTACTGGATGCATAAATATCTATAGGACGCATTGTGCTCGATGGCACTTGACCGGTCTTCTTTTTAATGATATTTTGTTTCGAATCACCTCCCAGCTAGAAAAGCATGGTGGGGAACCAGTTTAGTCACCGATGACCAATCCGTTATCAGAACATACTAAGTCACATGGTACCTGTATGATATTTTTCTCTCTTTCGTACGACGTCGAAATAAACTGTATTTGAATTTCAATTATGCTTCACACTCATTTTAGCTAAATTATATCTTTTTTTAATTTCTGTAAACCGGTTTTAATTATTTTCATTTTTAAATGTCATTCATTTATTTCTAAATTCCTATACAATGGATTCTCTTAAATTCAAGGATACCTAGTTTTTTTTTCTCCATTAAATTAACACTATCTTAAATTCCCTAAGTTTCTCTCTCACACTCTCATTGTTGCGTAATGATTCGATTGCATTTCTCTTAGAAAAAGCGTTTTGCTTATCTCTCGTCAGACAAGATTTTGGTGGGGAAGCAGATGTACATCGTATTGTTCGAATTCCTTTTCTTTCAAACAACTCGCATCCATCATTTGTTACCGTAAACCAATTCATAAAGATCGCAGACAAGAAAGCATTTTTAAGAGAAAGAAAAACACGTTATAATAATTAAACACAGGGATGCCATTGTTAAACAGACAGCAATGCAATTCAATTACATTTTGTTTAAATAAACGTCATTCTCTTAGAATTACACGGAAGGAAAGCTGAAAAGATTCTTTGGAAGAAAAGGGTACTTTTTTGTATAGGGTTCCAAAAAGGTGATTTTCTTGTTTCTCACTCCTAATATATTCTCTGTTTAACCAAGAAAACGACGCGTAGTTTTGAATTAGGACAGGCGAAGCCAGTAGAAAACGATTAGAGTCGATCTTTCATAGGAATTAACGTTAGTAAACGTGTTTTGTTCAGTCTAGGCAATCTGGGCTTCGGGCGCTTTACTTTATAGAGTAGGTAAGTTAGCTTTCATGCCTTTTTTTCTCTTCCTTTTTTCAGTTTTGCCGTCTTTATTTGAGCCTTATCTGAATAGAAGTTTAAGTTTTGGAAGCTGTCCGTTAGTTCCAACAGCTATTGTTTTCTTTAATACATACATACATACACACACACACACACACACTCACATACTCACACACATATATATATATATATATATATATATATATATATATATATATATATATATATATATATATATATATATAATAAAAAAACATAAACACTAATATTCCATTCTCATAATTTATTCCATTGGAATCTTAAATACTATCCAATTCATCATTCACTCTAGCATTCGCCCAACACTCTCATACATACACTCTCACTAAATCATTTTTTTTATTCCCGGAGATGTTTTTTCTGTTTTACTTTTTGAATTTGTAGGTCTGATGAATTGGATCGTATTTACGATTCCAATTGAATAAATTATGACGCATGGAATATTAGTGTTTAAGTCTTTTTATTATATCCTTACTCTGTCCTGGACATTGAGTTCTACCTGGATTCTATCCTCTTGGAATTATTTTTTATACATATATGTATGTGTATGTATGTATGTATGTATATATGTATGTATGTATATATATTTATATTCTAGATATATATATGATTGCATATGTATGTGTATATTTACCACTAATATTATATATATATATATATATATATATATATATATATATATATATATATATATATATATTTGCCTGTGGAATTTGTTATGAATGTATTTTTTCTGCATATAATTAACAGAATTTAGAAACTTTGCTGGATTCTTTATTTGATTCGATTTGTATTGCCCAAAACGCTTATGTTTTGATTGGATTTTGTTTACCTTTATTTACGGATTCGTATTGTCTCACGTTGATGGTGATTTTCATGTATGTAAATTAATATATATTTACAGATGTCTGATTGGCTGTGTCTCTATTTTCTGATTTTAAAACGTGTAGACCTATATACATTGGCGCATGCTCATAAATTGCTCCTTCATAATGACAAATGCATTAATCAGGATTTCATACAAATATTACGATGCGGTGGTGTTCGTATTTGTGTGGTAGGACTGCGCGTTCATTCAAAGACTAAACAGAATTTCATGATTTCTTTGTTTATGTGTTCCCAATATTAGATAATTAAATTTGGCTTTCGTGAAAAATATGAGGATTGACTGTTTGCGGATACCGTGTAGCAACAGACCCGTGATTGCATGGGGAGTGCCAGGGTGGTTCTTCAAACAAAACCGACGGGCATTGACCGAAATATTTTCGACAAAGTATCCAGACATTGGGATGCCAGCACAGAAATATCTTATTAGCACAGGAACGAAAATGCATGCAAGCCCCGTGTTTGTTTGTATTTGTTTACGGATGGAATTATTTGATTCTTATATTCAGATGTGTAGCAGAAATATATCTCCATATTATATCAAAATTCACGCTTGTATGGAACAAAGAAACATTCGGATTTGAATATATCTGAAGTTACGCAAAATAGAACACAGTGTGCAAGGATGCAGTCACATTCGCATCGCGCTTTGCATTTTCTATAAATATTTTCATGGTAAATATTCTAATGACCTTTCCTTTATGTATGTACGCGCAGTTCTAGATTGGTAACAAAATATCATCATTTTACAGGTAAAATGGTTAGATGTAACCGTAAGTTCTATGTTAACCTTTTCTTTTCTTGTACTTCATCTCTCTTCCGGCTTCTTGTTCCCAATCAACTTTGATCGTCATATATTTAAATGGAATGTCAGTCGTTATCCTATGTATCCTTAATACCTGTCTTTTATTGTCGTCTCTTCTTACAAATTTCCTACACTAAGAAACCCAATGCTTAGTGAATTTATTGCTTTCCTTGGGGTGAAAGGACTAAAAACAGCTGATTTCATATATGAGAAATCCCGAATTTCTCTTGTTCCCTTCACAATTTACTTGATGAATAGAAATCTAGTTTGGAATGGGAAAATAAACAATTCAGTGTATTTAGAGTTATAGCTTTGAAGTCCCAAATTTTGAGTTATATTGTCTATTACAAAGCGACGTAACATTCAATAGTTAACACTGGGATGAATTTAGCAATAATTTTGAGAATTAACCAGCGACAGATAAAAGATACTCAATAGGCAGGCGTTGTTCTATTCGCCGAATTCTTGCTTTCATTGTATTTCATAATGCTGCACACATCACACCAAAAGGAACTGAATTTGTTTAAGTTTAAATACAACAAAAAGGTTGTCCATATTAAATTAAATGACATTCTTCATCAAAAGCGCGAAATCTGAATATGACTGCAGGATAATAGGCAACTATATGTTTTGTTTCAAAATAAAAGGAAATACGCAGACGCACTTCAGTTTAAAACTTACTAATTTTACATAACCAATTAACGATGAGAAAATGTTGGTATGAATGGAAAATATGCTTTAAAATTTATTATCGCGTTGCAATCATTTGTTTAGCACTCTTTAACTGATTCCTACTTATTATATGACAATACACAACAATAATAATTCTCTCTCACATGAACACACACACACACACACACACACACACACACACACATATATATATATATATATATATATATATAGTAAGAGATAATTAATACAAATATAAAATTTATCAATTAGTTGACTGTTGCTTCCTTCGGCATCCCGACTCTATAGTTTAGTAGACGGGACCCCCAACAATCATCCCGTTCACTTGTCAGGTGATGTCAGCAATTGACTGTTTATATTTCTAGTTTTTCCTTTATATATGGACTTTTCATTGGTGCAAGGTTGATTTTTCATGTAAAAAAAAACAGATTGTATTTTTCTCCCCACCAAAAAAACAAAAACATGTCCATGGTATTTAATGAAGATAACGATTTTAAGGCAAGCAGTTATTGTAATTATAGTGCTCAATATCACGCGACAGAGCTTTCATAAAATACTAATACCAATAATAATACTAAATTTAAATGTTCATTATCTTGTCACTACTGCACCATGATTTTATTTTGAAGCTACAGAGGATGAAATGCCACGAAAATCAGAATAGTTAGGTAAATATACATAGCTAACTTGGGCACCTCGAATCGGTGTAATGGTTAACAAGTTTGTCTCGCTAGAACAGTTATGACTGAATAGTGAGTTCGAGCCTCCCTGAGTGCCGCATGCTTTCAGCCTTATGCCACATCTAAGCTACGCTTGGAAAATGAATCTACATATCTAAGTATATATATATAAAAGAATTATATTACACTTTTAGACATCTGAGAATATAGTTGAAAATACCTATGGAGTAGCATCGTCAAACGAATATCTATATTGAATTTTATTCCTCGTTTTTTTTTTTAATGTATTTTACAGTGTCGACATTATTGAATGTCATACTTTGAATTGCAGGAATGGGCTCTAAAATCTGTTAGGCATTTAGACTTTCATTAGAAGCATTTTTTATACTTAGACGCGCACAAATAATTCATCTTAATATGGTTACACATTTCTTTTTAACGAAAAACGTTAAAAATTGTAAAGACTGTCAGTCCTACTTTATATGTCGCCGAACAACTACAATAAGCCTGTTTAAATTCGTTATAGAGAAATTGCAGAAATCTTATAATCTAAGACAAATAAATTAAATCGTTTATTTCCTTTATTTAATATGAGTGTATAAATTTTTTTTGTTGGTTAAATCAGTTTATATAATTAAAAAATACAAATATTGTTAATAAACAATTTTCAAGAAAATGCCTCTCTTAGCAGGTGTACTGTTAGTGTAAAAAGAAATGGTAAGTTCAATCTAAGGGAAACAATAATTGAAACAAAGCAAGTTCAGTCAACCAATGATAACAATTCCAGGACAACGTAACTATAAACAGTTTTTTTTTCTTTCTATCCTCTGCCAGCCGCAATGATTGAGAAAGCATTACCTTGAACCGTCGCCAGTGAGACACGCTGCAAGAGCCACTCCGTTTCGCGAGGCTCGTTCCTTAATCGAGACGCAATCGCGCCAATCCTCCGAAGGAACACCATCGAACGAGGGCCAATAACCACTGAAGTCTCCACTGCCACAGGAGTAAAAAAAAATCTATCAGCAAGAGAAGATTATTTAGCTATTTTTTTATCTCTGCGTCTCGGGTGGCGAACCCCGGCTCAACCGCGGACCTGATCAAATTACGGGCCGAAAATATATTAGCACAGGTCGCATCCCAAATCAACGACTTACCCATTTTAAAAGGGAAGATTGTAATGACATCCGGCCCCTTTCCATCACCACGGTCGAGGCCTACCGGTTCGATTTGGGAAGGGAACCCAGCTGCATCCAAACCTCTTTTGATGAAGTCATTAATTGCTGCATACCGTGGAAAGCGACCGGCATGGCAAACAAGCATCAATAAAATATCCATTTTTCCCATAGACTTAACGGGTTGTTTTTTTTTTCAATCATTTCATTATATATCAATTTGAATAGGATAAAATTATCCTTTTATAAAAATATTTTAAAATATCACAAATTAACAATTTATACATACATACATATATATATATATATATATATATATATATATATATATATATATATTAGACCTCGATGACCGAATAAGTTACATCAGCAAGGCGCAAGCCTTTATCACACTAAAAGGCCACAAAGAAAATTTCAAACCAACCCTACATGCAGACTCATAAACCCAGCCAAAAGCGAACTAGGTAAAATAAGTAAATCGATATTAGAAAGAATTAATTGTGAACTTAGGAAGAAGTTAGGAGTAAACCAATGGAAAAATACAAAAGCAACTATTGACTAGTTCCACAGCATAAATAACAAACAAAATTGCCACTTGCTACAATTAGACATAAAAGAATTTTACCCATCCATAACAGAACGCATGTTAGATAAGGCCATCAACTTAGCTCAGGAACAAATAATAATAAGACCAAACGAAATCGATATCATTAAGCACTCCCGTAAATCATTACTATTTCACCATGAAGAAGCATGGATAAAGAAAGATGGGATATTTGACACTAAAATGGGAAGCTTTGACGGTGCCATGATGCGAAATCGTTGGTATTTACTTACTACACGAACTAAGCAAAATAATAGATAGAAATGACACAGGACTCTACATACATAGGAGTAACTGAAGGACCCTGGAAACAAAGAAATTATTTACACAAAACATCTTTCACAAATAGTAAATATGCGAACAGCACAATGCTTTCTAAGTATATCTGGGGGAAAAAAACGGACACCACACCAAAAATATCTTGGAAAATAAGGAAAAAATCATCAGCCTACAACAAACTATCAAAAACTTTGCTTGGAGGAAAAATAGCTATCATTACCTTCCCAGACCAAAATAAATTATTAAATAAAAGATCCGAGCTAATCTCAAAATGCAGACATGAAAACAATTTTTTACTACGTAACTTAAAAATCGAAAACTGAAAAAATAAATAAATACATAAACAAACAAAATGACAATAAAATAGGCAAAATAAATGAATCCAAACAAATCATGAAATGACACCTGTTAGAATAGACGAAATAGAATAAAAAATAAGGAACAAAATCAATAAATAAAATAAATAATAAACAAAATATTAGACTATAAAAAATCGGACGAAAAAAGCTATAAATGTTATATAACGATAAAAAAATGAATAAAAAATAATATACTGCGTTACTTAAAAATCGAAAACCAAAAAGAGAAAATATACAGTTTAATAAATAAATAACGACGAGTATAATAAATTGATCTAAATACATCCAAATATGTAAATAAACTAACAACCGATACCGATAAACTAGCCGTTCAGAAAAAAAGAAATAAAGATAACCAATCCAAATAAATAAATTAAAAACTGTTCCCGCCAAAATAATAGGCAGAACAAACCGCAACCATCAACCCCAAAATTCAACAAATAGCTTTATCTTCCCAAACAAAAACAAAACTTTTAAATCAGCCATATAAACACATTTTTATTACGTTAATAAAAACACCGATCAAAATAAAAATAATAAATAAATAATATATAAGATAAAAAAAAATAAAAATAAATAAAAGCAAGCAAAATAATTTGACCCAAATAAATAAATAAACGACATCCGATAAAATAACCGCCATAATAGACTACCCACAATAAGCTATATAAACAAATTTTTACTACGTTAATAAAAACACCGATCAAAATAAAAAATAAATAAATAAAAAAAAAAAAAATAAATATAAAGGATAAAAAACAAAAATAAAATTAAATAAAAACAAGCAAAATAATTTGACACAAATAAATAAATAAACATATAAACGACTTCCGATAAAATATCTGCCAAAATAACTACCCACAATGCACCACGGACCCGTATATATAAATATCCCAGAAAAATAACAGCACACGTGGCCCGACGATTTCATCTAGCATGAAACACTGTCACCTCTAAGTGTTGACTTCTATGTTCACTTTTATATTTACACACGCTCTATATCTGATATTGAGCACTTTATCCCATAAATACTTAAGACTATATTTCTTCATATATATATATATATATATATATATATATATATATATATATATATATATATATATTTGTGTGTGTGTGTGTGTTGTTGTTGGTGTGTATGCTCAAATACACGCAATGAGTATAAACAAACACACACTCACACATATATATATTATAATTATTTTTTCAATATATGATTCCATCGCGACACAGAAATTTGCCATATAGAATCTATGGTATACTAATCCACAATCTCATCCATTGAGAATCCAAATATTGAATATATATATATATATATATATATATATATATATATAGGATCAACGAAGAATGAATTTAAAATAAGGTGGAGACAACACAAAAGCTCGTTCAATAATATTAGAAACATAAATCAAACATTCCCTATCTAAATATTTTTGGCATTTAAAAGAAACAAATAAAACACGTAATGTCAAATGGAAAATGGAAAATAATAAATAGAACAAGAACTTGTAAAACCTGGGATGCCCCGTGCCCTTTATGCCTACATGAAAAACTACACATTATTAAGTTTCTAAAAGACGAAAATTTATTAAATAAAAGAAATGAGATAACGGTTTTTTGCAGACACCACCAAATGTTCGCCTTAAATTATTAGCATTTTATAAATGGACAGAAAAAAAAAATAATAATGAAAATTTCCAAATCTATTAACTTCAATTAAAACAATAGGTTTAAAAACACAAACCAATCATAATTTTAAACCCACTTTAAAAAAAAATCATCAACAAAAAACAAAAACTACCGGAACTACATAATTGACCAGTTAAAGGTTTAGCATACAGTAATAAAAAAAATAAAAATAAAAATAAAAAAACAAAAGAAATACAACATCAATCAGTTAGATTTTTAGCAGGGAGTCGGAAAGGATTACCCATTATAGCCAGACAAAAAAAGCAAAAAACAACCCAAACTTACACGACTCCAAATCTTACCGTATAACAATCACCCCTACTACAATCAAAGCAGTGACCCCTTGATAATAAAAAACCCTAGATCACACCTATAAAATATAAATGAGTAAAACATTCCGTAGCATAGTTATTCCAAACATCGCCTGAGGATGAGACTGCCATCCGGTACTTGAGGTTTAATATTGAAATTAAACCTGAATGCTGGTGACCATTTTCGAAACTTAGTAAATTCTGTGTCGCGATGGAATCATATGTTTTAAAAAAATAATCATAATAAACACACACACTGTGTGTGGCCAGAGTGAGAGCCTATAGCTGGCTGCCACGAATAGGCAGGAAGATTCTATTAGCCAGCGTGAGAGCCAACAGCTGAGTGACACGAATGTTAACTAGCATGCTAGAATGCAAAAAAAAAATAAAATCGGTAGTGCATTCGTCACAAGTGGAAAAAATTTGAATCTGCATGGCACTTCATTTCAGTTGGCTCATTCGCTTGCTTAAACTCAACGTTGATTCTGATTCCGCAGAACTGGGTTTGGTGTGAAAAAGTATTTGTTGTTAACATTCTTTTTCATTCGGTTTTTTCCAGTTACGAGTCCTTTTTTAAAGCTGATCGTTTTGTGTTCATTTTGTTTAGTTCTTTTTTCGTAACAGATTTAATGTTTAGTATAGAGCTTAGAAAAAATTGGCAGTGTGCTAGAAGTAAGGCATGTAGCAACATCAGCACGGCAAAGGGCACTCCTTTAAAGGCAAGGAAGAGCAAACGTATTTTAAGTCAAGTGATAGCGATTGCTGTATGAGTCGTACGATTTTTGAATCAAGCACGGGCAACGCCGGACCATGCTGCTAGTATATATATATATATATATATATATATATATATATATATATATATACATCATTTCAAAATGTTGATTATGCTCTCTCTTAGAAAACCTAACTACTACATGTGGGTTCTATGTGTGGTGAACAAATATAAGCTGCACATTCATCTGCTACATGAATTGAATACCCGCCCTAGTTTCAAATGAATATCTCGGCAAAAACACCCTCACAAAAAAAAAAACCCAGAAAAACAAAACAAACTTTATTTTGATTTATTTTATATTTTTAAGAAATGTCTGCGGAACCGAACTTCCAAGTCAACACTGGTACAATTCTACGTGTATTTTATCCATATCGAATAAATTTTACCGAAGTTTATGGTAGTTGGAAGGAAAATCTATATAACTATGATTTTGGAACAAATGTAACATCTAATTCAAAAATACATTAAATGGTTTACATTTGAGCGTTGTCATGGAAACGTGAATGAACAATTATTTTTCAAGTATAGCATTTCTTATTCTTGCTGAAATTGATGGTCGGTATTTCTTGACAGAAGAAAGCAGAAATAACAATATGTAATAAAACTTTGACCACTGTTAATGAAACCTCTCTGCCTATGAATCCATTGTATCACATCGCACTGAATTTACTAATGCGCATGTCCTTTCAAAATCAATTTACTTGGATCATAGCAGAGATATGTATCTGAATTATTGCTGAATGTTGTCAGTTCCATAAAATAAACTGCATATTTTCCATTGAGCCATTCACATACAAAGTCTCTTTAAAATATTCATTTTCCTTTACTTTGGAAGAATTTAGCCTACCGTAAATTGCGGTGTACAACTCAAGGTTTGTAACACAAAATTAGGCTTATACCGTATAGGTCGACCCCCATACATACGATACGCTACCGATGACACAAAATTTAGGCAAGTATATAACAGCCTTGGCGATATCGCCCACACGTGGGCGATTTCATCTGTTGGGTGGGCAATGAGCAACTGAAGAAAAAAATTTTGGGCGATTGGAAATATATGGTTTTGAATACAACATATGTATTTCTAGATATGCTACCAGAAAAATGTTGAAAGTCGGTATTTTTTAGACTGTCAAAATATTAAAACAGAAAATAAAGCAATTGGTTAAATAAGAATAATTGGGTCACATATAAGATAACAATTATCTCCGCAAACAAGGAATATTTTGAGAAAGGCTATTAAAATAGTAATGTGTATTCTTTTTGATTTTATCAATATGAACAAAATTTGCTTAATTCTTCTCACTATATACAATATATATATATAACCATAAAAATAAATTATATATATATATATATGTATATATATATATATATATATATATATATATATATATATATATATATATATATTTATATATATATATATATATATATATATGTGTGTGTGTGTGTGTTATCAATGGTCTCCTTCCGTTTCATTTAAATACGGCAGCAACCGCATAAACAGCGTTTATATGTTACCTGTATTTTGTATTTTTAAGATATTGTAAAGTAAGTTGACAAACTAATAACAGATATTAACAAACAAATTTAATCCGCTTTTGAATTATTTACAATAGATGTGGGCGGTGGAAAATATTCCGAAAGTGGGCGATTATGCAAAAAAAAAGGTTGGGAAAACCAGAATTCGGCCTACCGGGAAATTAAATTTGGCAACAGTATACGGTAACTTAGGCCAAAACTACATAAAGTCACCCCAAGCTGTATAATGAGACACTAAGCTTAATATCTCTATCTATAAAAGGAAGTGTGTGTGTGTGTGTGTGTGTGTGTGTGTGTGTGTGTGTGTGTGTGTGTGTGTGTGTGTGTGAACGGACGCAATTTTCGACGGATTTGCACCAAAATTAACATGCACATGATCCAAGTTAGCGAAAAAGCCAAGACTGACTTTGCATTTCCCAACCCCCATCGACAGTGGAAATAATCGATGTTTTCATGCTTCTATGCCAGTTATCATGTAGTTTGCGGCCATTTTCTACTGGCCAGCGTGAGAGCCAACAGCTAACTGACACGAATGTTAACTACCATGCAAAAAAAACGATAGCTGCATTCGTTACAAGTGGGAAAAATTAAAATCTACATGGCACTTTACTCCAATTGTCTCATTCGCTTGCTTAAACTCAACGTTGATTCTGATTCCGCAGAACTGCGTTTGGTGTGAAAAAGTATTCTTTTTCATTCGGTTTTTCCAGTTACGAGTCCTTTTTTAAAGCTGATCGTTTTGTGTTCATTTTGTTTAGTTCTTTTTTCGTAACAGATTTAATGTTTAGTATAGAGCTTAGAAAAAATTGGCAGTGTGAGATAATTAATTAAAAATTGTCTTTCGCTCTGTCTGTCTCTCTCCTCTCTCTCTCACACACACACATATATATGTACGTATGTATGTATATATATGTATGTGTGTATATATGTATATATATGTATGTATATATATATATTTATATATATGTATGTATATATATATATTTATATATATGTATGTATATATATATGTATATATATATGTGTGTATGTATATATATATATATGTGTGTATATATATATGTATATATGTATGTATATATATATATGTATGTATATAAATGTTTGTATATATATGTATATAGGTATATATGTATATATGTATATATATATATATATATATATATATATATATACATGTGTATATATGTATATATATGTATACATGTGTGTATATGTGCATATATGTATTTATATATATATGTATGTATATATGCATATATATATAAGTATCAATATATATGTATGTATATATATATACATGTATGAATATATATGTATATGAACATATATATATATATATATGTATATATATATGTTCATATACATATATATATATATATATATATATATATATATATATATATAAAATATATATATATATATATATTCAGTGATATTTATTAACTTCAAAGTAATTATCGAAAAATGTGTTTTCTTTCTTTTGTAGGAATATTTATCACAATTTGGTTACCTAGTTCCACAAAGTCCAGAAACTGGAAATTTACGGACGCAGTCTTCAGTCGAAGATGCTATACGACAGTTTCAGCGAATGGCTGGAATTCCTGTCACAGGTAAATACAATTCATATCATTTTGGGGGGCTTGTTGAAGTTGTTCATTTGTTTTATATTGTCTGTTTATCGGTGTGTATTGCCAGAAGACAGATGGAAATGAATGAACGCAGAATATCCCGAGCGTTATAGTAAAAGAGTGATTAAAAAAAAAAACGAAAGAAAAAATGAATGAATGAATGAATGAATAATGAAATAAAGGAAGAATCGAAATCAAAATTAAAGACAAATAATTCAAATAAATAGAAACGTTCAATAGACAATGAAAAATGAAGATGAGAGTTGAAGGTTACGAAAGGGAAAACAAAGGAACAATAATGAAATACGTCCAAACAAATGTTTATTGCTGAAACAAACACGAAAAGAAAAAAGGATGGATAAATTTATCGGTAAATGAAATATCTCTAAACATGGACCTTCTGGCAGGCCAAAAAATAAATGGAATATCAGAAGGATATATTTTCCATGACACAGCTTTGATTTTAACTACCTTCCATCTTCAGCTACAATTTTTCTTTTAAAAAGCCCTGATCAGAATCGTAATAAAACCTAAACATATGATGAATGTGAATTTAATTTTTTTTTATTCTCGGGAAATTACAACAGAAATATTAAATACTGTTTATTCCAGGGGTTCCAAACCGATTTTGGACCATGCCCCACTTTAGTATTTCTAAAATATTTGTGCCACCTGTAATATTTAATTCATCCGTCTATGCCAATTGCACATGTATCTACATACACACAAAATATTTTTATGTAAGCATACACTGTATGCATTCTATGTATTAACTACTATTAACACTCTCACTCAGACTCACTAGAAAAAATCACTGTTAATAACTCATTCTCGAATTTCCCCCTTATTCTGTTTGTATAGTAAACCGAATGGTGCTCATTCTACGCATGTCCCATCGTAGGAAATCATTGATTTATACGATTTATTATTTACAGTAACAATTTTATATTTACTGTATTATAAAAGGCGAATACAATTATATTAAGACGAATGCAATACAAAATTTATCATTTACAATTTATGAGGAAATAAATATGAAAACAATTTTTTATCCATAAATATATAAACATTTACTAAATTATTAAATTATGTGAACCAACGATAAGGGAATACTCGTTATTTAGCCTTGTATAAAATTCGAAACAAGCAATTGTCCGTTGTTTTGCCAACCATTCAATAAATTCTTATAATAAATAGTGTAAATAACAAAAAATTGTTTATTTTTTGTTAACAATTCTCAAGAACAAAGAAAGTGTGTAAATTCACAATCATACGTTTAGGTTTTATTAAAATTCTAATCATCGCCATTTAAAACATTAATCATTGCCGAATTGTGAAGGTAGTTTGTAAAAAAGCCGTGTTATGAGAAAAACCGTCCTTGTTTTGGATACGACGGTTTAGGTTTGTCGAAATAGCTTTATCATAAGAGAAATATAAACAAAAGAAAAGAGCATGGTACAATAAAACAACTTTTCACAAACGGTGCGCACCCTGAAATATAGTCAGGTGTAAACCAAGTTAACAGAAGATTAATTTATGAATTATAATTATGTTACATATATGCATATCTTTTGAAAAGCTAGCGATAACAAGCACATCATTTCCATGTCTAAGTCAAGTCTTTGTCATTTGATATTTTAAAATGAACGCTAATTGCTTAATTTATAACAAGGAGTGGATTATCCTTTCCTTTTTACCTTCCTCAAGGGATTTGAACCAGTCATTATCGGCTTCTCTAAGAAAAATACCTTGTTCATAATTCCCTTTAAATGAAAACTGTACCGCTAATCTTTGGAAATACTAAGCCAATATTTCATATTTTCAATTTTAATGACTAATTTTTACTGATTAAAATGTAAAGTGCGCAGTGTTTTAGTAATTTTACAAGTGTAGCCTGCAATACAAAAGTTTAATAAACATTGTCATAAAATACCAGATATACCTTTCAAACATTTTTTTAAGCATTTCACCCCAAGCAAGGCGGGAGTGCCACTAGCACGCAAGGGGGTTACAAGAGCAAGAGTAAAGAGGCGTGATAGTGGAAAGGATGAAGAGAAGGACGGGGAATTAGATCAAGGCATCTGAAGATGTCGATTGACATTGCAATTGAATAAATGAATATTATAGCTATCAGGGTAGCAAGTAAGAGGAACAGAATTACACAGACGAGAAGTGCGGGACATGAAACTATTGGAGTAGAAGAGACGGCTGCATTTAAACTTTTCGACAGTGAAAGGGTGGGATTAAGATGACGCCCTAGTGACACGTTTAAATTCACGCAGTTTGGGAACTAGCGAAAGTTACCGTGAAAGTATTTGTAGAAAAGACAGAGGGAAGCGACTGCACGTCTGTGAGAGAGCGACTGTAAATGAAATAAATTATTAGATCCTTTTCTATAAAAGAATGTACAAATTAAAATGCACGAGAGCCCGTCAAAGTAGAGTTACTGTTAAAATATTAATGAATAATTAGGTGAGTGATATAAATGAAAACGGGGTTTGGAAGTCGTAATTATACGGATACGGATGTTAGAAAATGATAATAAAACACCTTTAACTTGCATGGGTTAAATTTATTCAGAATCTAAGATTCAGAATTCTGTTCCGCAGAGTGGCAGTTCTTTTGAATAAGCAGTCAGTTTGGAACATTTTTACTTTTTTTAACACGAAGGAAATATGTGTGCTTCGACTCCGTGGATGCAACATGACGTGTTTTAAGTGTAAAAGTCAGAACTAGCGGAACTGAAGTGTGGAGACCATCTGAACATTTGCCGTGGAAATAGCAATAGATTAGCGATAAATATGTGGGAAACCAGTTGCAGAATATAGAATAAGGCGTCGACCAGAAGAGCTCGTAAACGATATTGAATTCATTCTTATTATGAAGTAAAGTTAAATGATAAAGATAATTAAACCAAGATGAAAAATAACCAGATTATAGAAGTATAAAGTTAAAAAAAAACAACGTTCTATCTGAAATAGAAATGTTCTTCTAAACTAAATATTGATTAAGTGAATCGGATTCGGTGAAGTGACACTGTTTCTATTTTATACTTCGTATCGTAAGAAGTTGGTGTGAAAAAGCTTTCAATGATTTTAAACGCTGTTTAGAGATGAACATTAAATCAGATGAAAATAATTTCTCATTTCTGCTAATCTATAAAGAACAAGTAAATAAACATATTCAATGAACTCGCTGACGCAGTTCAAGTATAATTGCCGCGCTTTATCTTTAGGAAGTTATAATGTTTAAAAAAACCGTGGCAGCTTATTCGATTATGCAGCTGGTTTGAAGATCAAAGATATACGCCATTCTTTCGTTAACCACGCCTGATTCAACGAGGGAAATGTCGACAATTTAAGATTTCAGTGAATGATATAAAGTTGGAACACGTGGGGAATGTGATATGTGATTATATGTGTATAATTCTTTTCATAATCATTCGCTTGCATATATTGTTTTGAGTGACCGAAAAATTTTAAGTCTCGAAAAAAATGTAATAACTTTAATAAATTATATTGCCGGGGTTATATCTGAACTAAACCTTAATAGAAGCCACCCGTTCTAATGACAAGAGCCTCGACACGGATGACTGCAATTGAAAATCTATGGAACAAAGAGTCTGGGGCGTAGGCAGAATTGCTGTGTAAAACTCGGAAATAATTGGTTTGTAAAAGAAGAATGGACGAATTTATAAATAACTGCATTGTTTGCCTCTTAAAAATAGTGTCTGTTCGTGTTTAGAGAATGTTGTGTCTTCTTTTATTTGTTTGTTTTAATGAATCACTCCAAGAATGGCGATAATGCCACTAAGACGCAAGGAGCTACTGGTAGTGAAAGAGAATAAAAAATGACACTAGAAGGTGCCGGAAACCCAATCCTAAACTGGAAACAATGGATTAACATCTACTCCAATTCAAAAGACAGAAGAGGAGTATGAACCGGGCGATAGAAGGAATTATTTACGCCTAATGAAGAAAAATAATTAAATATTAAATAAAATTTCAGAATTTAGGCGGTGACGTTAGAAGTATAGAATTGAAGTAGACTATCGAAGGAACCGAAAACACAATCCTAAACATGAGATAAGCGATACACCTCTCGTCCTGTCCAAATACCGAGGAAGATAGGTGAACCTATCTACTCTTATAAAGAAAAGATCATCCTTATATTCAAATGCAGAATGCTTGAAGAACAATGCAGATTTTTAGACTTCATATCAAATTAGTCCACGAAGAATAGTAAGCAATAATGTTTATCATGATTGAAATTTACCGAATATCTAACCAAAATAAATAAAATCAAAGGCCTGCCCCAAGCTTGAAATAAGAATCCATCGCCCATTGGTGCCAGAACTTGGGTGTCGTGTCCAGGTAAGAGAAAATGAAATAATAGTAGGTTGCAAATAATAAATTGATAAACACAAGCAAACAAATAAATACTTCGCTGACAAATGAAAATGTCCTGATTTATATCCATGGAATAGAAATCAGTGAGGTACACTAAGATGCAATTAACGCATTAAATCCAACTCTCGTTTTCTTGAAGCTGAGAATTAATGGATTATATCAACCTATAATTCCTACTAGATATTTATTGCCAGTTTTTACGATTAACACCGGATTTTACGGTGGGCATACTTGGCCTCACATTTTCAACTAACTTGAAGTGGAGCGACTACATCGAATCAATAGCTGTATCTAATGCAAGGTATGTTGGGTCAGTGTGTCGTATCAGAAAGATTTTCTCGTCAGAGTCCATCTTGCAAATCTACGAGTCGCTCGTACATTGAATACTGATGCTATATCTGGTCAGGTGCTCCTGCAGTACATTTTGAGATTGTTGACAGAATCCAAAGAAGCACTTGCAATGTAATCTCTCCTGACCAGGCATCGCGAATTCAGTCACTTTCTTAACGAGTCTGTCTTTTCTATAAATATTTCATCTTAATTATTCTGACGAGTCCCCCCCCCATCCCGGTGCCCCGAATACATGAACTTACGCGTGCTACTAGATTGGAATTCAGGTTTCACCTACTTCTACTCCAGCAGTTTCTTTTCTCGTCTGTGGCACTCCATTCCGTTGTCTTGCTTCCCTGATAACTACAATCTTCAAAACGTTAAATCAAACGTCAGTCGCCATCATCTATCTTTTTGATACCGTCCATCTTTTGTCCTTTCTTCAATCCTTCATATACTCAATCGTTTCTCCTACTCTCTGTAACCACCTGCGTACTCGTGGCATAACCAACTTCCTTGGGTTGAAATGGTTAAAAAATAATATTTAAAAAATCTTTGTACTTTGGATTAAAGATATAACATTGTTTCGAATAAGGGTTCATAATACCCCCGCCCCACCAAAAAAAAAAAAAAACAATATTCGCTTCACCTGCATAATATGTAATCCCATCATTTAGGTTTAAAATCTGGAGAGAAAAAAAGTTGCGTTTTATACAGAAATAATTAAGATATCATTATTTGTAATAACAATAAAATAACTAGAAATAGCAAGGGTTTCAAAGCACAATAAAGTGAGAAAATGTCTGAGATAAATAATTGTCAATATTCTTGTATTATTTCGAACTATTGCTGTTTTCTTGTTTGTTATAGAAAAAATATCACAATAATAAACAGATATTCATAATCACCTAATCAATCGACCCCTGATGATGATTAGAAGGTACTTGGTCGAAACGTTGTTTATGACATCTTAATGGAGCGATGGATAAATTGACGTCTAAATTACGCTAAGCTGAAAATAACACTGACATCTCATTTTAATATATTTACCAACAGTGCACAAACATATCTTGAAATACTAAAGAGAAAATGTATTCAAGAAAATCGCCATTGGCTAAAACCACAGCTTCCAGACGACTACGGAATCCTCTGCAACTGTTCTGGACGGTCTCCTTGTTTAATTTGATGAATGCTGCTATAATCCTTACCTTCAGTTCATCTTTGGTATTACATGGAGTTTTGTTGTTCTCTTGCTCAACTGCGCCCGACGCATAATAATCAGGGAGGATGCAGTCTGGAGTGTTAGGTGTCTAGATGTGATGTGGTTGCAGACATTGTCTGACTGTGTTCTCTTGTATGTGTAGCTTGAACGTACACGGAACATAATATATAATTTCGGTAAGATGCTTTCCATGACCAGATCCTGTCAATTTCTTTCCTATGACCTAGAATTAACAGCTCAGTCGGGGTAAAACCTGGTTGGTCAACATCTTTGTCGCCATATTTATCACAATGGTTCGGCGGTTGTACGCTCCGGCCTTCTTCAGGTGGTTGGAATGACAAACTGAACCCTTTATGATGAGGACAATAGTCCAATATTGTAAATAGTGTAGATAATACCTCATCTCAGAAATATAAACAGATACTGGTTGGTGAAATTCAGTACTTCCAAAAAAAAAATAGTAAGGATCCCTGAATTTTCACCGACAACGATGAACGTGCTTTGAGGTCCTACCGGGACTTAAGCTCAACCCAGACCTCAAGAGAAACTCGCATATACGATCCATCGCTAAAGATTCTGAAAAACAGGGTCGATTCCAGTAAGTATCTGACTCTTCACACTATCATCTTTATTTAAAAAAGCCAGATCAAGGAGAAAATGGAGTCCTGTTGCTATCTATGGACAGGAGCTGCCCAGTCTTCACTTTTCAAACGGGTCACCGCGTTCTTGTGGGTGATGAATTATTTTGCACCCAAAAACCCCTTTCCCAAATACGAAACGTCACAAGTCTGTCCCTATTCTATCGTTATTTCAATGGAAAATGTTCAGGCGAACGACATTCATTACAATCACCAGTTCTAACTTTCACCATTAAAACTCGCGATATCATGAACTCTCTAGCGAATAACAAATATTCAATACGTATTACATCGATTGGATTTAAGTTCAACGCGAACAGATTCTTCACATGAACTCTTTGTGTGACCTATTCCTAAATCGATGCTTCCCAGATCATGTACAGTGTTAATTTATTCATGCCTTCGGTTAAACGTTATCTTCTTCACATATCCCTCCAAAATGCTACTTACTTTGGAACCCTTTATCTCGATTAGCCCTTGGCGCCTTGTCCAAACTGAATATTATTGTAAAAAATAGCCTCTACCTGTTATCATGACTTATACGATATCAGGAGGAAAGTCCAAAGTGACATATAACGAGTATTTGTATAAATATGAATGCACATGCACGATTATGTAGATGTGTAATTTATGGGGATTTTCTAAATGTATCTACTGCAGGTAGGGAAGTATAAGCGACCAGTGAGGATCGAACTCACTACACATTCGTATTTGTTCTAGCGAGACAAGCTTTATAAACGTCACACCATGCCGAAGTGCTCATAGATGTGTATTTATGTTCGTATAGTCCGCTATCTATATATGGAAATGTTGCATAAGTCGAGGATAAACTGGGATAGAGCCAACGCGGACATAGACCGAGGACAGAAAGAAACCTTAAATCTTCCCATTTTCTGGACACTCAGGCGCCAAGTAATTAAGAAAAAGAGAGATATTGCCAGGTGAATGAACCCCTTGGTGGTTGAACATTAAAATTCGTTTACTATCATGCTCGACTGGGCCAGTTGTCTGTCTGTCTGTCTGTCTGTCTGTCTGTCTCTCTCTCTCTCTATATATATATATATCCCATCAATAATGGAAAGACCAATAACATATATATATATATATATATATATATATATATATATATATATATATATATATCTCAGACTAGAATATCAATCACTAACATCTAACATATAGTAATAAAAACAGCAGAACCTGAGAAAAAAGGTCAGTGTAATCAGAAAAATCACCCAACCCAACATTACACGACTCCAAAAATTTGACATGTAATAAACATTAATAGTTTCATCAAAGTTGAGACCACTTGTTACCGAAAGAAAAATTACCCAGATTACACCTCAATTTCCAATCAATAAATGAATCAAACATTTCTTTAGATCGTTCTAATCATTGCTTGAGAATGAAACTGCACGCTAAATTTTGTGTTTAATATTGAAATTAAACTTTAGGACTGAATCAGTTTCGAAACATAATAATTTGTGTAGTGATGGAATCATATTTTAAATATATACATATATATATATATATATATATATATATATATATATATGTATATATATATATATATATATATATATATGTATATATATATATGTGGGTGTGTGTGTGTGCGCGCGTGAGTGTGTGTGTGTATTTGTATGTGTATATGTATGCACACACACACGCGGGAATTTATATATGTTTGAATTTTTTTCCGAAATGGATATATATATATATATATATGTATATATATATATATATATATATATATATATATATATATATATATATATACCCAAGTATAGGATTGGTGTATACGGAATAAATTTCAATTACCAAAAAATACTATTCTTAAAAGAGTGCTCAATACAGAATAAAGCTAATAGAATTATTTATTGGAAAATTATAACATAAATATGTTATAAAATCACTACAAAAATAAACATTTTTTTCAACACTTCTGGTGTCTTATAAAGTGATGGTGTTGAATGTAGTATAAAGGGTTTTAAGAAACGTACAAATCAATCAATCACCCCTCGCTAAGGGGAGACACTGTTACATAAGCTGAATTGACGAATCAAATTACAAGTATACGAAAACTTTGACAACGAACTAAGATTCACTAGGGATGGTGACGTTATCCCTCCATTCAGCTTCCCACAGGGCCTCAGATTTAACAGTGTGGCCTACATGAAGTGCCTTGAGGAAGTAGTGCTACGTTGGGTCAAGAGCGTGGCTGCTGGAAAGTCCTACGTCTGCAAAAGTACTCTGCACCATGCCACACAAACTTTAGAACACAGTCATGGTTGTCAGACAAGTCCTGTGACCACATCACCCAGTCGTTTGAAATTTATAAGATTTTCCGCTTAAAACAAATTTTCACATAAATAGGTTTCTCCAGTTCAATGACTGTCATCGCTCTTTCCAGTATTGATGGGAGCTTCCTTTTTTTGCATTTCGCTTGAATCAGTGAGAAGCGTCACCAAATTCATTGTCATTTTTTTTCTCTTCGACTTACATCTACTATCCATTTTAGTTGTTGCTGGTATTGAAAGTCAATACCTCATGTGGTTTCTGTTATTTGGTACAGTTCTTTGTGATTCTATAGAGCCAGTCCTCAAGGTTTGATGAAGCTGTTTTCAACCATTTATCTGAGAATGTGGTTGTATACAGTAGACAGTTTGTATATCTCTAAACAGTTCTGGTGCCATACATGATATCCAGACGAAGGTTCCGATCTAACGAGGCTATTTCAAGGTTAATATTTTACTTTTGTAGCAATTCGCTTCCTATTCTGCGTTCAATGATTTTTCTACTATACTAAATATGTTATAACTGATCTATTCATCTATGTATTTTTATGATGGATTCAGGATAAGTGCCATCACTGCTTTCATTCCAGTTCCAAATAGATACAGTAAGTACAACAGCTATTCTTGTCCGTTGCTAAACATAACCATTTGATTGTTCACTATGAGCTGACGCAATGTGAATCTCTCTGTAAAAGCTGGGGTCTTAGGAGTCATCATGGACCAGTATTGAAATGATTGTTCCACATCAGTGCTAGATATACGATGAAAGCCTGAATGGTTGGTGATCTGAGAGGACTGCGTTAATCGACCTGAAGTTACTTCTCACTGAGATCTCACATAAAACTTTATCGATTCATTTATTCATTTATTTATTCATATCCTAATATCAGAGAATTTGCCACGATGTTTATATTGGCCAACGTATATTTTTACCCCAGCGTCAATTTTTCTGGTGTGCTGCTCTCTCCGAATAATAATAATAATAATAATAATAATAATAATAATAATAATAATTCGAATTGAAGATTCTGTAATAAATATCCAGAAAGAATTGACACTCTTGTATCAGGTGGCACGGCATTATTTTCCACCGAATATAAAATTCAGTACGGCAGAATGGGTCAATATCTGATCTGGAAAATCTGTCACTTTTCCGGGAGGAAAACTGCAAGAAACCGGTATGAACTTCACCCAGACCTGGTTACAGAGATATGACCTATAATAATTTTATGGCACTTTACAATACACACAGAGAGAACAATCAAATCTAATCGCCCAGACATCGTGATCAAAGCCGACAAAAACTAAATGTACTTTCTAATTTAGATGGCAATCCCTGCAAACTGTAATGTATCTTTGAAGATCTTCAAAAACCTACAAAATACAAGGATCTTGAAGTGGAAATCTAAAAGATGTGGCACATGAGAACATTCTGGGTCGGCTGGGAAAGGTTTCGATAGGGTCATTGAATGAATCCCTGGTAGTCCATACTTTAAAGAAATACAAATATATGTACTCAGAAGTACAACCCACACATTACAATAATATCGATGATCTTAGGTTACTTATTTATTTAAAAAATATATAAACATTTTGAGTGGGTAATGTAATGATGCCATATCAGTCATAAATCGAAAAGTGGAACCAACAGACATCAAATAATAATAATAATAATAATGCTTTCCTTAGCTTGGAAGTATATGCACGGTTCTGTGATACTTTTAACAAAACCTATCACCCTATTGCTCACATCTGTCTGCGATGTACCTGACAGATATCTCCTAATTAGAATATGCGAAATGATTGGTATATCCGACCTGGTATTTTAGACTTCGATCATCATTTTGTTGTTGTATTGTTCTCTCTCTTAATGACGATGATAATTTAACAAGTTGAAGCTACCTAAAGGTACTTACCACAAGCTGAACCTGCCGGGTAATACGTTGCTTTTATCAAAGTCTATCACTGTATATTGCGTATTTGGCTGTGACACATGTGCCTGGTATATCCTTATACGACAATGTCTTATGAGCATATTCTTGTTCTGTTATGTCCCTTCACGACATTGACGATCATTTCTCTCCACAACGTCCTGATGAGTTCATAAGGCTTATTAATTTGCATCAATTCTTCATCTTATTGGCGTGCTTCTACCCGACTCAATAATAATAATAATAATAATAATAATAATAATAATAATAATAAAAAGCAGAAAAGTAGGAAATCGAACAAATTGTATAGACAGACGATAAAATCAATAAACTTACAATGAAAAAAGATAAAAGTGACTGGTTCAATACTTGGAACGAAGAGAGGGAAATCGAGGTAGAGAAAGTGACAGTCTAAAATTAAATATAGGGACATTACTTTCTATCAGAAATATGCAGATGATATTACAGAGTTATCGCAATCCAATTATTGAAAAGCTCAATAAAATCATGAACGGAGTCATCCGCAAATGTCTGCGATATTGTAAGATAGACTCCGAACACTAAAACGGTATACGTTTTATCACATTTGCAACATTAAACAAGAGGAATGCGACAAAATGTATACAAATACGAATCCCAGACGCGACAACAAGAATAAAACATACAGGAGACCTAAGATCTAACTATATCTTTATCAAGAGCATCAGAACCCGAGCAATGAAAGCGCGACTTTCACCCACATTATTGTAGGTTGGATAGGAAATATTAAATTATTGCGTACAAGGAACGATATAACTTCTTCTTCCTCGATATCCCATGTTCCTTCAGGATGTGGGCGATCATGGCTCACCACAGTTCCCTGTCCTTTGTAATTCATAGTAAAGTTTTTCTATTTCCGTTATCATATCTAAAGCCACATTATCCTAGGGGTGATAGTAAATATTAAACTAGTTCTCCAAAGAAATATAAAGCTTATTCTTCGTCGATATTCTATGTTTCTTCAGACCGTGGGCGATCATGTCTCTCCACAATTTCCTGTCCTTTGTAGTTGTAAGCATTTTACCTAAACCCTGGTGTGCCATGCATTTACACAATGTCATTAGGTAATTTTATGCGCTGTTTTCCTCTCTACATCTTGCCTTGAATACGTCCTAAGAGTTTTCCAAATCTCTTTCCTCAGGAAGTACGCTAGAGATTTTAACTGATTCGTTCGGATGCTAAGCATAATTGTCATTTATGTTTTTTATTTTCTCTAAAACTTTGTTGTTGCTCAGAAGTCCAGTCTGTTTTATTCTCAGTATTTCTTCTGTAGAACCGCATTTATGTTGCTTCTTAGTAAGAATGGCAATGAACAAAAAGAGAATGATACAAAACACAGCAAGAATTTATTGAAAAGTGTTTCAACGCAAGAGATTTACCGTTGCTTGTACAACGAAATAGCCCTATGGTTTATTCCCTCACACCATAGGGGTAGTAGTATTAGTAGAATGTTAGGCTTGTTTTCACGAAGAAAAAACAATAAAAATAAACACACATAATACAGAGAAGGCATAAATAATTGTATGGTAATTTCATACTATTTTATTTATGTATTTATGTGTATTAGTGTGTCTTTTTACATTCCAGTTGTGATAATATCCATGTTATAAAAGCAATAAATTTACTCTGTAATATTACAAGACATATAACAGAGTTGCCATCCTGACGGCTCTTTGGAAAAGAGTTTGAATTACACGACTTTTGGCGGGATGTCCGTATTTCCGGTAGGAACAGTTTTTGTTGTATCCTGGGAGTTATTTTATTAATATAATTTTTTTTTCTTAATTTACTTCAAATGAGGCTTAAATATTATTGTTTTGATTTATTTTATTTATAATATTTATTATTATTGTTATTATCATTATTATTATTATTATTATTATTATTATTATTATTATTATTATTATTATTATTTTTATTATTTTATATATTTGTAACAATAACAGTATCCCTACAGACACGCAGAATTGGAAATAGGTGTTAATATTTCATAAACATATTTTGTATTTATATAAATATATAAATAAATGCCTCCTTCAAAATCAGATAACTTCAAAGCAAAAGTTTTCTAAATTATAAAGCGTACATTTTTTACATCATTTATGTTCCGTGTCACTTCAGGATGTAGGTGATCATGGTTCTCCACGACGTCTTGTAATCTGTTGAATTAAGTAACATTTATCACTGTTTATCTTTTGCTTTGTCAGTTCTTTTACTCCATCTCTCTCGGTACGTATTTTAAATGTTAAGTTAACCAGACCACTTTTCTCATAATGTTCGCCGAAGTTGTACCAGCCCTTTTCAGAATTTAAATAAATTTCTGCATCCAATTTTCTAGAGGTTTTCTTCGGTCTTCAAGTCTTCTGTCAATGTTTTCAGGATTCTTCAATAAGAGCCGCATTTATACCACTTCGATGTTGTTTATCTCTATTTTGGTTACCATTCACTGATAGAAGTCTACGCCGTAGTAGCTAATCACGTATTTAACGCATTTTCTTGTGTCTTAATATTTTCCTTAGTTGCTTAAAGGGATATTTCGCTATCAGATATCCAGTGAGTGTTTTATTTTATTTAATTTGCATAACAGAATATAAAATAGTTTCGTGTTATGCATTAAATCGCATTTACTTCCGTTCCAATATATGTAAACGGAAACTGACGAGCAAGGGTACTAAATAAAATAAGATCTAGACAAGATATCCATAGACACATACAGCGGAACGAGAATAGTCTATCCCCATAGATTAAATTAAGGGTTCAGTTCAGAATACCCTAGAGGTCATCCAGATCGATATACATGTGGGGAAGGCCGAAGGTCACAACGACTAAAACGTTGTGATAACAACAACGAAGATGAGGACAATATTCCGAATGTAAATTTTGTATTCTTCTCATCCCAGAAATTCAGAGAGAAAAATGGAGAAAATTAAAAAAAAGTGGGTGGAAAAGAAAGAATGATAGATAAAAATTAAGGAAAAATAGATGAAGACAAAGAAAACAAAGGGAAAGAACGAACGAAAAGGAAAATAATCGAAAAAAAAGGAAGAAAGGAATGAAAAAGAAGAGACAAAGAAAACAGAAAAAAATAAAGGAAAAAGAAAGGAAGACATCAAGTAAACAAAGAGAAATAAAGGAAGACACAACGGAATCAGAGAGGAAGAAAGAAAGAAAGTAAGAAAGAAAGAAAGAAAGACGGAAACAAACAAAGAAACAAAGAAATAAAGAAAGTAAGACACACAGAAAGAAAGAGACGAAAAAACGAAAAAAAAAAACCAGAAATAAGTGAGAAAGAAAACGAGAGAATATGGGACAATAGACTAGTGGATTAAATCATTGGTTCTTGCATTTTATTCTTAATTTTGAGATCAGTCCCTGTACCAGGCAGTGTGTACATGTACTCAATGGCAACGGGCGATGGTACTAAAACAAGAACTAGACGAGACATACCAAGACATGGCGACTGGAACGAGAACGGTCTACCTACGTATATTCGGTTTAGAATGACCTGTAGGTTACTCAAATCGATATGCATCGGATAAAAGTCGGAGAACTCAACGGACGAAATGTTCTGATACGAACAAAAATGACGATAATATTCCGAATGCAAATAGTGTAAATAATGAAAATATTTATATTCAGTAGTTCTATTCCCAAATTTTTTACTGATTTTAATTAGGAATTTCTTCCTTGTCCCATTTATCTTTAATAATTAGGCATTTCTCACGGATTCTGTTCATTGCAATCAGACATTGTTTAATTATTCTTTCAAAGAATTTTTATAAGGTAGGCAAATTAATTGGAAAATAAGTGTTTTGGATTTCTAAAATAGCTGACATAGTTCAGCAAGCAGACACTCGAAATTCTAAGTGTTTGAAAGACAAAGGCACTAATAATAAAACGAAGGCAAGAAGAAAAATGCAACATTAAAAAGTGACAGCCATTCATTAATCTTAGCTTCCTCTTGCACAAAATTATAAGTGTGGTTCACCCGCCGTACACATCCATTACATGTGCACAAATGTAAAATTAGACATCTATTTAGGAGGAGTAAATAGTGTAATGTTTCTTGTGCTTTACTGCCACCAAGCTGAGCACTCGTGACAACGCCACTCTCCGAAAATAGAAATGTGTTCTTCGGCTGATGGATCTCCGATTGACTAGAGACGTAACATTTTCAATTTATTCACAACACAGTAGCCTATATCCATTAAATTGCTGTAATGTAATTGGCTAATTAGAAATAAGTATGTGTGGTATAATGGATTGCGCCAGTGAATGAAAATTTTGAGAGCCAATTTCAAATTCCAGACATGTTGGTTAAGTTCACTTAACTAACCCAACAATATATATATATATATATATATATATATATATATATATATATATATATATATATATATATATATATATATATATATATATATATATATAACATGAATCATTCATACAAAAAACAGATATTGAAGTTAATGATATAAATGACGAGAAAACATATTCGCAAATAAATTTAATAATTGACACTAACCCCGAACCTGTAAATGGATGTTATGATCGCTGTTTATAAATTCCAGTTGTGTAAGGTCTTTTTTTATTTTTAACGAGCTTTCATCTGTTCCTACAGATATCATCATGTATGAAAAAAAATATATATTTATATTCAATATCTGTTTTTTGTATGAATGATTCATGTCATGTAAATTGAACTGCATCACATACTTGATACATACATATATATATATATATATATATATATATATATATATATGAAATAACGATATATATATTTGTTATATATCAAGAATAATATTGGGGAAAATGGAAAATTGGAAAAAGTTATCTTATATAAAGTTATTCTTATATATATATATATATATATATGGATATATATATATATATATATATATATATATATATATATATATATATATGATACTTATCAGCTGTTAATATACCTCATAACACGCTCGAGTGCTTAGCCATGGAGGGAGTACAATGGAGATCAACGTGTTTTAGTGGACTCAGCAGTTTTCAATCCAATGCTTGTCTGAATCGTCTTCAAGAAGCGAGGCAAGATCTAAAAGATCAGCCAATTTAACAGTCATCTCATCCCACAATCCTCACATTTGCTCCATATGCGGTTTCCTTCGTAAATTACTAGCGGGTCTTAAGTACCACTTAAGGTTATCGCACAAAATTTCATAACTGAATCAATTGGTTAAGTTGTCAGATCCTCATACGTCGAAACCGACGGTAGAGTCCATTATATATATGATATGTGTATGATTTTTCCTGTGAAACCGCGGTATTTTGCTACATGTTCAATCCGAATGGGGAAGGATGATTTCTTATGATACTTGTGTCAATTGTTAGAATTGATGGGTCCTGAATAGAACTAGATCGGAGCAGGATAGTTACTGATGACCAACCATTATCCACTTTCCTTTCGTCCTTCTATCAAAAGCATTGCAATCTTTTTAAGGCCTTTCACCCCAAGCAAGGCGGGAGTGTCACTAGCACGTAAGGGGTTACAGTGGATTGAGAACAAGAGTAAAAGTGCCTGTATGAGGAAAGGATACAGAGAAGGACGGGGAACAAGCTCAGGGTGTCAGATATCGATTGATATTACACTTGAATATTTGAAGATTATAGTCATCGGTAAGCAAATAAAGGGAAGGAAGTTCTACAGATGCGAAGTTCGGGAAAAGAAGCAGTTTGAGTAGAAGAGACGGTAGCATAAAGTTCAGTTCACTTACCTTTGAATATATCTCGTATCACCAGCTATGAATTAAATAGTAGGTCTTGTATCTTGAAAATCATTGTCATTATCGACAGAATCTTAATACAATATTCACTCGGAAAAGAAAGAATTATTCTTAAAATGCAAAATATATTTCGATTTTATGCCACACACGTTTGACAAAACGTACAAGACAACTCACACAATCAACTGAAAAGTAATTATGTTCACGTGTACTTGAGTGACAAGTGAGTGTGATATCAATTAAGGACACCAAAACGTGTACATGTAGGAACTACAGCATCCTTTCAAGAGATAAACGGATGTCGTTGCATCACTACTCAAAATTAGAACTTGTTAAGCCACTAAAACACAAGGGGTTACAGAATGCACAGAATTAGTAACAGAAGCATAATAATGAGTGGGGAGGGGAAAGAGTAATCGGTCCACCCCATGCAAAGCAGTAAAGCCACTAAGACACAAAGGGTTACAGGGTGTGGAAGATTTGTGAACAAAAACATTAATAATGAACTCGAAGAGAAAAAATAAGCAGGAGGAGAGCAGATAGCGCTTGACATTGTATCATTTTTTTTCAGAACAAACTTGACTGAAGAGCATGGAGCAAAGAAACTGTTAGCATAGTATTTACGGTTACAGCTAGTCAGCTCAGCTGTAAATAGAGGACATCTTGACAACAGTCTCATTTAAAATGTCTAGGTGCCATAGCAAAGAGCTAAACCGAACAATTACCATTGAAGTATTTACAGAAAAGACACAGAGAAGCAAAGCTACAGTGTTGGGAAAGTGACTGAAGCCAAGTCAACAGATCAGAGCCACTAATATTGTAAGGATACCGGAACATATGTGTCAGCAATATTCTAAGTAAGAACATTTAGAAAATTATCAAAATATTACTTCAAGTCAAATCCTTTCGGATTCCTTGTACAAAACAGATTTTCAACAAAAATATAACTTACAAAAAGTAAATTATGTACACATATGCATTGCATCCCCAACATCCAAACGAAATTATTCCCTCCCAAAAAACAATGTTAAATTAAAATGATTAATCATACTTTATAACATAACATGTCTGGAGTATAATATCCAGCATCTACATGTTTCAGAGCAGACCCGTCTCTCAGCCAAACCATATTATAGACATCTGCTCTGTTATTTACACTCCAACTATGCTGTGCAAACCTTCATTACAATTTCTTGGAGAGAGCGCATAATCTGGCGTAATCAGGTTTTGTAAAAGTGCTTACGTTCACCAACACACAGTCACGATAACTTTGACATACGTATTAGCACAATTGCCGACAGCGTCCGAAGACTCCTGTCTTTCCACTTTGTGTCAACCCGTGGTATTGTTTTCAGCGCAGGTTTCAACACTCGAGACGGATAACATTAGAAAGTCACCTCTCTTGACCAATCGACTATAGTCAGACTAGAAACCGGGTCTCACGCTGAGAAAGAGTTCTAACCCTGGCATGCGCCCAAAGAATCTGAAACATCCTCCTCATTAGTCGTATGTAAAAAGCTAAAATCTAACGAGACCTTGTGCTGCTCAATCGAAAGACATTCTTCACAAAAGTTCAATGAAATATTCTTAAGCACTATAGGTTTTATTTAAGATATAAAATAGCGCTAACCTTCAAGATACTCACCAAAATTCTCCTGTTCTTTGCTAGGTCATTTTTCATCCTACTGGGTTGATAACAAACCGACTAACTCACGATAAATTGTACGGGTGTTTGTGTCGTCGCCAACACTTCGACAGTATATTTCTTATAAGTTTTAACTTAAAGTTAAAAAGGCCTTTTTTATCTTTTATTCGTTTGCTCTTTACTCGACACTTGGGGGCAGGATTGGGATTTTAATGTCCCCTGTGCAACATGAACGATTTATTGTGGGATCAATTACAGTGAAAATTTTCCACATTTAAATAACACAAATCTGAGTAATGTAAAATTAATAATAAAATAAATAATAATAATGTATCTAATAAACATAGTAAATAAAATCAGAAGGTATATAAATAAATGAATGAAAATTCTGATAAATACTTCTGAAAACAAGCGCATTTAAAGATCAGTATCTAATGATACAGATTAGAGTAGACTGGCATGGCTTACTGCCATGTCACGCTGAAACACCTAGAATCACCGAATTTAAGCAACGTTGAGCCTAGTCAGTACGTCGATGGGTGACCGCTTGGAATATTAGGTCTGTATCCTTGGAGGTGAGGGTGGGAAAAATGGAGAACAGTAGGAATTGGTAAGCAGAGAGACAGGTTCCAATTTCTGTTAGATTCGTTATATTTCTTTACACGCAAATCCCTTGATAAAATCTACGTCTTTTTCCCTCAGTTAAAAGTTACTATGACGTGTATCAGTTAAATATAATGCTCTCCATAAAATTCTTATAATTGAAAAATAACATCCAATGGTTGACAAGCCTTAAAAATCAAATCAATCAAGCGCTGGTAAATTATACGACACGGAATAAATTCTCTTTAGTATTTCTTACTCTTAAGCATGCAACATATAACTTGACATGCGTAAATATTACTTTCTAGAGTCAAATTCCTACTTTTTGAAGTGTTGGTCCTTGTGATTTGTTTATAGAGTTCACAAACACTGGGCGAGCTGGAAACTGGATTCTTGGATATATAAATACGTAAAGAAATTATATGCAAAAAAACAATATTGCATTTTTATTAAATAAGAATTGTTTTACTCTAGTCATTAAATTGCTTTTAAAATAATAGAAATACTTTGTATGTTAAATAATAAAACTTATAATTTTAAAAAAATTAATGAAAATTTGTTTACTAAGCTACGCACCCTAGTAAAACCAACTTAACGTTTTGCACTCCTCTTATATATGGCTATTTTAGAGGATATTTACGGAATTACACACACACACACACACACACACACACACACACACACACACACACACACACACACATATATATATATATATATATATATATATATCTTCACTAATATGTCTGCGGACTAGTGGAGGGTTGAATTAATTTTTACGGCTTATCAACTTTTTGTGCTTATTTAATGCCGAAAGATTTTTATTGAACAATAGCGGGGAGGAGAAGAGGTGTTTTCATTTCTTTCTGACGGGTATTCATAAAGTATGCGAATAAACTAACCCGAGTGGAATTCGAACGCGGCTCTCCGATTTGTCATTCCGAGCCTTTACCCATTATACTACCCGAGCATCCAAGCTCGGTATTCCCCAGCGGTCACTCATCGAAGTACAGAAAAATTTCTTCGTTGCTTACTTTTGGTGATCGGCCGAGAACTGGAGCTTCAACGTGATATGTCCCGCTGATTATGGCCTGCTGATTACTGCACCTGATAATTGAGGATATGCAGACTGCCCGGAATAGGTGAGATTCTCTGCACAGATTTACCCAAGTCCCCTGAACAAATTATTAAATCTATTTCACTGAGTGTTAATTCTCACCAAAGAATGTACAAAGTGTCTGACAATAATGAAGACACCACTTGCAATATGATTAGAACAAAAATATTTGTATAGTAATTAAATAAATGTAATGTTTCACGTGATGCTTTGTAAGATATGTAAGTTTAAAAAGTTATTTCGAACAGACCACGAAACAGATATCAAATGGGAGACAATATGTCTTGTTGAGTTTTATGACATAACGAGCTTAAAAGAAGCGCTTCGCGTACTTTTAATCTAGCTACTGCGCGGTGATGGGGGTAATTGGGCACAGAAATAAAGGTACCTCTGTTCCAGCTTAGAAAACAGCAATGATAATTTTTAAAAAAAATAACTTTGAATTCTTCAATGCACTGTATGGAACTTCAAAACTTCACTTTAACTCTGATTGCAGCTAAAAGTGTGATTCGGACCGAAAGTCCGATTTGGGATGAAATTTCAATTCATGTGGAAAATTAAGTTCATCAAATCACAAAGTCCGAGGAACTTCAAGACCACATGTCACAAAACCTCAAACTTTAACTCCAGTTCCTTGGCATTTTGAAGAAATAAAATTAATTTCTTCAATTCACAAAATTTTGGAGATATCTTAAACTGAATTTAAAACAAATATTTTAAATTCACAAAGTTTGTCTTACTTTAAACTCAATATAAATTAAGAACCTTTTAAAATCAATAATCTCTTTCTAGTATATTTTAAAAAATGAATTCTTATTTCTTCCCTCCTTATTCGGATGCAGATCCCAATGCTGAATGTACAAAAACTGAATAAAGAGAAGGTCTTCAATCCCGAGATAACACTGATTACAAAAAGATATAACATGTCTAGGTAGAGCAACTGTGGCCCGTGTTAGAGGCATCTCAAACACATGGACGGAGAGAATTTGCCGTTTATTTATTTAGGAGTCACCTCGCTTACAAACAATTTGTTTGTGATGGCATCCCTACATGATGGCTTCATCAGCGTATATGAAAAATTGCTGTTGCTGATGCGTTTATAATGCATTATTATTTTTTGTACATGACCAACAACTGCTTATCAAAAAGAAAAAGACAACAAAAAAGAAACAAATTGGTCAACATTACAAATCACTATGTACAGTTTTCACGGCAATAAAATAGAATCAATGCTGACTGTCTCAATTTCAGATTGCTACGACAGGTCTGCTTTGAAAATGAAGATGTGTACGTTTATTGCACGCAGAAGTTAGATATCTGTCAAACTATTCCTGATACATGTCTAAATATATTTTTTAAACATTTGCATTATTCTGTAACTCCAATTCTCCTCACTGCGAAAACAGCACATCCTCCAAGTGCATTAGGTATATTGAGAGAGGTCTGACAAATTTCCGGAGTTTTATTTTTATTTTATTTATTATTATTTTTGGCTTAAAATACCAGAGTGGTTGATCAATCCATTTCAAGATATTAGTAAAGAGAAAAGAATGCTTGAAGAAGAATTTATTTCATTCCAAAGTGACATTCAGCTAAGACCAAAGTTCAAACAATCGTACCAAAAGATTTTGTTATAAAAATACTTTTGTCAGCTGCTCTATACTGAGGAGCAAAGTAAAAATGTACTTCATTGCCTTCCTAACATTGTTTTAATAAAAACGAGACTTCTGTGCAATTGTAAAGTCGTCTTTCCACGCAAAGAAATCAGCCGAATATTATAGAACATGGGAGTGTATTATAACCTATTCTACACCAGTGTTTCCCAACGTGGGAGCCAAAGATGGAATATGTCATGTTAAAAGGAGGCGCAGTGAGTTTTTATTTCATTTGTGGGCGGTAGACATACTCAGTGGGCGATAGGAATTTATCCATCTTTTCTTTCAAATATTCCAAAAGTTTTCATTATTGACGACAAAAGAAAATTTCTGAAAAATATCTAAAGCTGTGGGAAGCTATCAAATATTTCTTCTTTGCTTTTCCAACTTCCTGTATGGCTGAATGTGCCTTCAACGCAGTTACAGGTTCTTGCAAAGAAACTGCCTGCAAATTATAAAACTAGGAGATCTATGATTACTTCTAAGCAGCATAGAACCTAGAGTAAATGGCTTAGCCAAGTAAACACCAAGTCAATCATCGTATTGAAAACATTGATATAGGCAATCACATAAAAGCTTTTTTAGCATTCTAATCGTTGGCATTTAAAATAGAAATGAAAACAATATTAAAATATTATTTTGCCCTAATACCTAAGTATTATCTTGCTATGAAAGATAGATTCAGTATAATATTAAAAATTTAATTTGACAGGAAGTTGGGCGTGGACAAA
>OZ038500.1:28178992-28193992 GCA_964036315.1 Acanthosepion esculentum | reverse complement strand
TAAGAGGGTGCTTCTACGAGACCAACTCCCTCACGCACAAAAAAAAAATAATGCCAAAAATTCTCTAACCCACATGACTTATCTTTAACCCAATAGAGAAGGAGAAATATGAATCGAATTATATGGTGAATCAATGTGACTCAATCCCAGGAGAAAATAAATGATACTATGGTTAATAGCTCAAAACAGATGGAATTCTAATATTACCTTCTTACGTTACCATATTTTCCAATTCTTTTCATTCTTAGGTAATATTATCTTTATTTCCTTCAGTGCTTTCGGCGACAAAAACATTTCCTCTTCCCCAAGCTATTAGGGAATTGATCACCCAATAACCGGGGTTCGGGCTTCTAAAAAACAGTATTTTTTTATTGATTGTGAGCGCATTTCATTTCGGGTTTCAGTCGAATGTTATTCCAAAATAAATAAAATACATAAGTAGAATTAGCAAGAGTCTCTTCTTCGTTGTATCTTCTGTTTCTGCAATACCCCCAAAATTTTCGGTGGATTTTCTATGACGTATTGCAATGCGTGAAACATCCTGATTAACATTACGTCCAGCCACTCGAGCCCAACATATTTTTGCATATCTATCGGAGTTTTTTTTTTCTCCTGATTTTATGTTCATGTATTCAGAAGATAGCTGTCAATGAGAGCGAGAGATTTCACGACAGATCACAATATTTACTGTTCCATCACATCTCTTATCTGGTCACGCATAGTTTAATCCAGAAATTTTTCCAGTATTCACTTTAACTAGAAATTACAAGCGATCTCATTAATGTTAATTTACATGTGGTAGCTTAAATCTACAGCTGCTTTGCTTCGTGGTGCTAAGTTGCACACTATATCTTCTCTTATGTGCCGTGTCCCTTTACGATGTTCGCGATCATGGTCCTTTACAATTTTATGTCCGTTATAGCTTCGAATAAATGTTTTTTTCTATTATCTGTCTTAAACGTTGTTCTGCCATCTATTTACTCAAGCTCGTTAGATAGCTTATGCGTTGTTTTCCTCTGTTCATCTTGCTTTCAATCTCACCTGTGAATATCAAATTTTCCAAGCCCTCATTCTCATTATGTACCCAAGGAATTTCAACTGTCTCTTCTTGATGTTAAGTATAAACGTCCTTTTGTTTTCCATATTCTCTAAAATTTAGTGGCTGCTCACATATTTGGTCCATAGTATTCTCAGCATCCTTCTGTAGAATCACATTTTTGTTGCCTCATGTCTCTTCAGTACTGATATTTTCCAGTATTCACTGCAATAAAATAAGAGTTCAGTACACTTTTCTTTGTTTTAAGGATATTGTCTGTCTCTTAATACTTTACTTAACTTTTGGAAGACGTCTTTCGCTATCCGAATGCGCGTTTCCGTCCTTTGTTTTTACATACTACAGAATCGAGTACCTGTAGCTCTCATGTGTCCTTATATAGTTACAAGTTTATAGCATATTCATATTTCGATATACATGACTTCTTATGTCTATATGGTTGCATCCTCTCTATAACAATGCGTACGAAAACTATGTGGAGGGAGACCCCTGGTAACTGTGTTTCGAATGAGAATGCTAATGTTACCGTCGAAAGAAAACATGTGTTAACCCTTTCGTTTTAAAAAACAGGTGTCAAAAGTAAAATCTCTGTCAAAATCTAATACATCCGGGAATATGGTCTTTTATATCAGTTGGGTAAGTTTTGTAACTTGTACGAACCTAAGCCTCGAGTTATGAAGTGTTTGAGTGTTGGCTTATCTTCCTTCTAGACTTCAGGTCTAATTTACATTAAAACTTAGAAAACATTCTTCAATGTTTCCAAAATTTTCTTTTTTTTTGTTTTTTGTTTTTTTACGGGAAGTTATATGAATATCAGAAGTGCTATATAACACTACTTCAATAAGTTATATTTCGCATCTCCAGATCATAATTTCAAATTTACTTCGCAGATAAAACAGGACCAATCAGTTTCACGTTGCGCCAAATCAATTAAGAAAGAATAATGAATGGGCGTGTAGCCAATATTTAAAAATGTAACATTTCCACCGTGAGAATACAATTGCTAATCATCCTGGGTATGACGATAAATTACATCCGGCAGCAAGGCCTCTGTTGTTCCAAAGTTCACCTTGACTCGGTGTGGTAGCACTTGTTATGACCCAGGCTATAGGCAAATATTGAACCCACAAACTGATGTCAAAATATTATGACATATATATTGTAATACCAATTTTCATAGCCAGAAAAATGCATTATTGAAAAAGGAAGAGAATAATTACCAGTAATACATTTTTTTAAATAACAAAACACACTGAAAAATTAAATTTCGGCATTAAATGACACCTAAGCAGTTGATATGACGCTAAACAAACGAAACCAAACCACAATGTTAAGGTAAGGAATCCTGGTTATATCGGCATGGGGGGATTCTAGCATGACGAGAAGTGCCTGAAAGCCATAGCACGACTTGACCCAAGACTTGTGAGTAAAAGTAAATAAATAGAATTGTTTGGAACCGTTGATGCTTGTACTAGCAGGAAGTCATCGCGACCGGCGATTTGAGTGTACTAGTCTTGTTCTACTGCTGACCACATCGTATTATACGCTCTCTCCTAGAATATGTTACTAAGACGTACTCACCATAGTTGCAGTTTAAACCACAGGTTGGCTCTGTGGTTTTTGAAGACATATAAATATGCCTGAGAATGCGCCTGTAATGGGGATTAACTAATCAATCGTGCAAATGGGTTTAATGGGAAATGAACAGTTGTTCATTGTTATATTACTGTAGAACTCGTTAATTTATTTACTCAATTTCTCTTTCTCAAAACGGATTAAAAATAAATTATTCAAGTAGACAGCAGCATGGTATTTATCTGTGAATTACGATATATGTTTTCTTGTGATATATGATTCGTTTTACTTGGATTTGCTTAAGTATGAATTAAGACATAATTTTAACAAAGAAAAAGGCGAATATTCACACTCATTGGTTGACTGTTTCTTTTTTTCAACTTCTTATCGATATAGAACAACACGAGCTTCAGGTTGTTGTTGTTCTTCAAAAGGATTTCTAAATAAATCCGAATTTCTCCCGTCAAATTTATATAGTCATTACACAAAAAAGGAACATTTCACTTATTTCAAGTAAAAAGAAATTACCTCTAGCAGAGTCGGTTAACAATTCACATCCATCTATTCTTTGATTAAGGCCGAAATTATGAGAGTGAATTTATAAAGCTGAATTTCGTATTATTTGAATGAAAATGAAATCTCTGAGCCGACGTCTCCTCACAGCGGGCTAGTACAATAAAGCCAAACAAACTTTTGTGTGTTTTGAACCCCATTGAATGATGTTCAGGTCAACTATGGAAGTGAATTAAAGGAATTTGTAGACTAAAATAGGAAGACTAAAACAAAATATAAATATTTTTTAATTAAATAGCAGCTGTTCAGTTCAAGAAAACACTGTCTGTCGTCAAGAAAATAATTTCCCCTAAAGAGACTAACCTTTGCGTTTAACCCATTTAGTTTATCAACTATGATTTTCTGATAAATACGAGTAATATTGTGATCAGTTTTTCTTTTTTTTTATAATAATGCTCACTCTGTACAAGACCAAAATGCCAAAGAAAGTTAACGAGAGTGTATGATGCAAGAGAAGATTTTATGTAGATATGTGGGACATATATCGGTTATCTTTTAGGATTGTAGTGATCCCCTTGGGTGTCTGTTCCAAAAACCAGCGGTTCGTGAGCGAAAGCAGCTCAATTTGAATTTACATCTAACCAATTCAATACGAAATAGATTAGTGTGATTCCCTAAAATATGTGCAACTTGGCAGGCCTTCACCTTGGGACCAGATAAAATCTCTCTTATATCCGGGTTTCTCTTATATCCGGGTTACACTGTATGTAGTTACTCTGAACACGTTCCATGGAAATGGCGATAAAGTAGCGAGGGGCTTACAAAGTTTCATTTGATCTGATTCGTTTTTTTACAGTTTATCTACCCTTTGTGTGTTATTAAAAGTCCGAAAATAATTTTAGAGTGTAAGAATTTTGTTTTAGATAAAAATTATTTAGTGATACAAATCTTATTAATTAACCCATAGCCGGGGAGTGAAGAAGGGATTCCTATTTTCCCCCAAGGGTATTTGAGCCTAAGCTGACTGGATTTGCAACTCGGCTCTACGATCAACAATTCCGAGCCATTACACCGCCCACACATCCAAACTTACAGTACCTGGTATTCACAAGCCGTCACCCATCTAGGTACTGCCCAAGCTCAACGTTTCTTAACTTCGCTGATCCTCTGGAACCGATGTTTTTTGCAACGTCTATTCTGTAGGAAAAGCGTTTTAAAATGGAGAATAAATAATCAACCACAAGGCCACCGAGACGCATTTCGATTCTATCAAGTGTAGAAAATTAAGATAGAACAGATTCTGCCCATATATGGTAGCAGTACGCCATTTCGGCCGGATCTGGATATTGGCAACGTAGACGATAGCAGGAGGAGTCAAGTATTTAATGGAGCCGAACAGGGAACCGACCATTTACACAGCATCATTAGTAACGGAACTTACATACGAGTTCCACTTGAGCTATGGGTTGAACAAGTCTCAACAGTCGCTCAAGGCACGAGGCCTTCTTGAGAGAATATTCGTTCGTTCCGGTATGGTTTCCAAAGGAGATAATCAACTCCTGAAAGAAAGTATTTTTCTATATAACATCCCGAAAACAATTTTTGACATTTTGCTGATTTCAGTTGCTGTAATATTTTGGACCTTCCACTGAAAAGAAAAAAAATATATATCGGATATTTTGTTTAGTCATTTGAATTTGAGTAGTCAGAGACATAAAAACAGGCAGAATATGTCGAAAAAAAAGGTTTTAATTTTACTGAATATTGAATTTGTACTTCCTACAAATCCAATTACTCTAAGTTATGTTTGAGAAAAAAAAATCAAATTAAACTTGTTTGTCACTTGTCATATTTATTTCAAGAAGATTCATGAGAAAAAAAGGAAGAAAAATAATCTAGCAACCTATAGAGCGATGCAATTCTAAGAAAATTATCTGTCAAATCTTGACAACATAATATATGCAGATGAAACAGTGTTGATAGCAGACACAGAAACGAAACTACAAGAATTTATGCAAAATGTAGTGAAGGAAAGCGAGAAGAATGTACTAAACATTACTTGGAAGAAGACAATGTATGGTTGTCAGCAAACGGAACAGATCAACATTCGACAATGGAGATATCAAAATGAAGCAACTACAAATAGTTAAATATATGGGTAGTGTTTAAACAGAGAACAAAAAATGGGACTCTGAAATGCGAAGGCGCATTGGCACAGCCAAAGATGCCTTACAAAAGCCCAGCAAATTATTAAGAAACAGGAAGATTTCGTTAGAAAGGAAGAAAAGAGTAATATACTGTCACTTAATATCGGACCTTCTATAAGGCAGTGAGTGGTGGACAATCTACTCACAAATGTGGTTCTACGAAAGGTGAGAATACGGTGAACTGAACACGTGAAGAAGTGTGAAGTGTTAGAGAAAATAGAAACAAAAAGGACACTTATACATAGAAAGAGACAGTTGAAATTTCTAGTGCACATATTGAGGAAAGACGGCTTTAAAAATTTAACACACACAGGGCATATTGAAGGCAAGATGGACACAGAAAAACAGCCCATTAATTATCTAACGGTTTGATGAATGGCAGAATAGCGTTTAGTAAAGATAACGAAAAGACAAACTTTACTAAAAGCTTCAAAGGACAGGAAATTGTGGAAATCCATGATCGCCAATACCAGAACGGCTGTGGCACACCGAAGAAGTGGCCATAAAAAACATGTTAGAGTTTGGGTCATAGTTAGGATAAAGATTAATTCTGATATTCTGATAGTGTTCACATTTTAGAATAGATTTAACAGATATTACTATGGATTTCCCAAAAGCGAAATGTCATCTTGCGAGCCCACTGTGGTCCATAACTTATATCTTTTGTGTTATCGTATATTGTAAGTAAATAGTGTTTAATCGTAAGAAATGTGCTTATACTTGACATTGAGATAGCACCTGATTTTTCTGTCGTAACTTCCAACTGGTTAATAGAAAAATTACGACTGCGTAGTGAGTTCGATCCTCACTGGGTGCCACCTACCTTTGGCCTTGTGCTACATCTAAGCTACAACTGGAACACCACTATCTCCTTCTTTCATTTCCCTTACTTTTACCTTCGTTTTTCATGTTTATTTTTCCATCTTATACGTTTATTTCTACTGTTCTTTCCGTCTGTAGCTATGCATTTTTCTTTTTTTAACTTCATACGATTTTTAGTTCTGTTCATAGATATTATTTTCGTGATTTATGTGTTTCTTTATTCGTTTTCCTTTTTTCCATTTTTGTAATGATTCTTTTTCATTCCATCAAGTTTTAAATATTTCATTCTTTCATATTTCTATAGGTGAGTGATTTCTTTTCTTTCGTTTTATTATTATATATTTCTTTCTTTAAATATTTATAAGATTCATTCATCTATGCAATAATTCTTTTTTCTTTCTTCAGAACTTTCAGTCTTTCTTCTTTTCTTCATACGTTTCTTTCCTTTCTTTCTTCTTTATGCTCATTTTTCTTTCCGTTTTTTCTTAATTCCATTCTTTTCTTTATTTTCTTCGTGCCTTTCTTTCCTTTCTTTGGTTCTTCGAGCTTTTCATTCTTTTCTTTCTATATTTTCTTTCTTCCGTCCTTTCTTCTAAATAAAAGCACAAATATCTGTCTATGACTTGTGAATAAATATCCAGTATATTCGCAAATTAGCCCTGAATAGAATGGAGTACAAAATTATACCTCTAACTGTTAGCTCAGTCCCATTCAAGTTCAGTGTGAATATATGCGAATGGGAGTTTTTGATAAATTCACAGACATACTCAGGTATCGCTATATATATATATATATATATATATATATATATATATAGAGAGAGAGAGAGAGAGAGAGAGAGAGAGAGAGACAGACAGACAGATATATCAAACACTGCCTGTTTGTAAACAGCTTATACTGAAATATATATTGAAGATTCTAAGTGAAACTTCTTGTTGACATCCTACTAGCCAGAAATACAAAACTATACTCTTGTATATGTTATGTAAGTCAACATAGGATACTAAAATGCTATATTTCGTTAAACATGTACTTCAATTCCTCGCTGTCAAGGAACATAGAAGTATGTTTGTAAATTCAAGCTCGCATATATATATATATATATATATATATATATATATATATATATATATAGCCATCCAAAGACAGTTTCGCTTTTCCTCATCTCATCAGTGTGGTTAGACATCCGAATATATATATATATATATATATATATATGTGTGTGTGTGTGTGTGTGTATATAACATGCACACACATATATATAACATACACCCACATATATATACACATATATAACACACGCACATGTATGTATATATATATTACGCTCAAATATATATGTTTATAAAACAAATACATATATATCTAAATAACTTTTGTTTATATAAATAAATATCTCGAACACACAGACATATATATAACGTTTAAATTCATATATTAGTTATATTATATACATATATAACATACAATTTATATATGAGTAACGTGCACAAATATGCACACATACATAAATAACACGTATGTGTAAAGAACCTGTATATAAACATATATAACACGAAAAACACAATCATATATACACACATACAAGAATCATGCACACATATTTACATAGACATATATAATATAACATAAAACTCACACACATTTATGCAAGATGACAGAATCTAACACATACACACACGCATATATATATGTGTGTGTGTGAGTGTGTGTGCGTGTATTAGACAAATTTTGCAACTATGCTCTAAATGTGGAAAATGTTGGAAAAGTCTGCAATTTGTTTGGCAATAATTTTACAACGTTATTTTGAACTTTAATTACACGTAATCTTACCACCCAATCACTTAAATTTCATGCTGTTAAATAAGTTCATGAATGGATGAAACGTGACATTTAAGCAATTATACAATAAACTGCACTTACACGCACACATACACACACAACATACATATATATATATATATATATATATATATATATATATATATATAATAATGGACTCTCCCGTCGAAGTCGACGTATGAGGGCCAGACAGATCAGTTCCCAGAAACTGAAAGCCGGACACCCACACAAGATTTGATTATAGTGGTGAAGGCTTTGTGTAGGGCCATCCACACTTTTTGGAGGGACGAATACAGGGACCTGGTGCAACGAATGTCACAAGGTCCCCAAACGACTCTCCGCAGGTTTTGAATTCAGAGTTGTCCTTCTCCTAGACCAATTGCCGTCCAAGGCTATAGAACCCAGTCTGTCCTGCTATTTACCCATAGCTGGAGGGAGAAGAAGAGGATTCACACCTTTCCCAAGGGTGTTAGCACGTAAGCAAATGTAAATGGATTCGACTGGAATTCGAACTCGGCTCTCCGATTCCTCAATCCAAGCCGTTATCCATTACTCCACCGTTCCTCCTCTCTCTCTCTCTCTCTCTCTCTCTCTCTCTCTCTCTATCTCTCTCTATGTATCTATCTATCTATCTATATATATATATATATATATATATATATATATATGTATATATATATACATATATGTATATATATATACATATATGTATATATGTATATATATATACATATATGTATATATATATATATACATATATGTATATATATATATATATGTATATATGTATATATATATACATATATGTATATATATATATATACATATATGTATATATATATATATATACATATATGTATATATATATATATATATGTATATATATATATATATATATATATATATATATATATATATATCTTCTAAAGTCTTCTTTATTACGCTTTTGTATTATCCTTACTCCTTAATAAATTATTTCTATTATTTTTTCATACTCATTAACCCCTTGTATATTTATGGCTTTAATTATTTTCTTAGAGTGAAATGATTAAAAATAAATGTCCATATCTAAAACGATGAACATTCATTTCCCTGTCTGAAAGACGATGATATCTGCTTAAACAGATTTACCATCTGAAACAACTTTAATTACAACAATGTGCATGCACAAGAGGGTATTATTAAAATCTCTTGGGTTATTCCACGACTCAAAATCCATCCCGAATAGTAAATTTTCTGGATCGAGCCGATAACTTTTAATCACACTCTTATCTATAACATTTTGTTTAATTTTATATAATTAGCTTGAAATCTATTGAAAGTCATTAGACAAATATAAAAGCATTATATCTATTATAATTGTTGTTGTGTATGTTATTTAAATATAAAATCCTGTACTTTTCATATAACACATGTAGGCTTTTAGTCTATCGTACGCAAAGATACCAATACTTCTGCATCATCTTTATTTTCAGGCATATTTCTTAGCTGTTCGTTTTATATATATATTTATAGATATTTCCTTTGTAAATTATTCAAGTTATCCCAATTTAAATTTTAGACAGTTCCCAGACAATGCTGCTGGTATATTTATCTTTGAAATCCCAGTCATAACAAGACTGAAATTACTGATGACACTACCACAAATTGCTTACCAAATATTAAAGAAAAAAAACTATGATCATTAAATTCACAGAGCCGTCACAATACTAATGAATTTCCGCGGTGTCTGCAACTGATAAACAAGTCATTCTAGTACTATTTCAGTGGAATTGACAAAAAATATCTGACTATTTGCTGAAAAGCAGATTTTTCTGAAAATTGAGTGGGTCCTATGTCTATATCATACTGGTGAAAATGAATAAAAAATAAATGACCTATCCCACCACAGAAATTGGTGAAAGCTAAAAACCATCTGCAGTAGATTACAATGAAAACATCTCTATCCTCTGGAACATCTTTTAAATATACAAGGTAACTAAAAACGTTCTGTCCGTTTTTTGATTAGTCATTGAATGAAGTTGAAATATATAGGAAATGCGTGTAGCAATTGTTTTCAAATTCGGACAGCCAGACGTAGGAAAATCAGACGTTATAAAAAACACGGGCACCGTGCCCGGCCATCAGTTAATCCGGACAGCTGTGAGAAGGATGGAAGTGTCTAGAGATCTGGTTCGGTGCTGTTTGCTTTACGACTTCAAAGTGGGCTTATCACCAGCTGCATCAAGTCGCCGCATATATCAAGCGTTTGGGGATAGTGCTGTGGATGAACGTTCTGCAAGGCGTTGGTTTCGAAATTCAAGTCGGGAGATTTGTCTATCCATGATGAGCCTCGCAGTGGACGACCACAGGTCTTGAATGACGGAGTGTTGAAGGCGGCCATTGAAGAGGACAGTAGTCTAACGTGTGGTGAACTTGCAAGACAGTTCAACGTTTCCGATAAAACAGTTAGACTTCACCTGCACCGCGTAGGTAAAACGTACAAACTGAGCTGTTGGAGGTACACAAGGGACAATGAGTGGCAGCCTGCGTATCGCTGCTTTCTCGCCACCGTACCGCATCCTTATTCAATCGAGTGCTTACCAGTGATGAAAAGTGATGAATAGCTTTCCGCTATACCTTAATCATTATCAAGGATAAATTTCATTTTACGTTTAACTGCTAATTTAGATGATATATATTAAATATAATATTTAAATTCCCCAGTAAGATACAAATTACAGTGAACCAATATTATTTACGAAGTCACGTGTCCCTTAAGTAACTGTTCCTGACAAATCCAAATTTGTAAATAATTATATTAGATATACTAGAACATGATTAATGAGATGACTGACGTTATATTTCTTTAACAATAGATCAATTAGGTCTAATTTAAATGCACATGGATACCTAGCAATATCTATCTGTAACATACTCGTTGGTAATACAAATATTATATCACCATCCACATGTACAGAAGGCTAAGAAATGGAAGCATTATGAACAAAAACGATAAGCCCAGTACTCAAATATGAACACGGCCATGATGTTCTAACCGTTTTTGGAAAATAACACATTCCTGTAACCATAGATGCATATATAAAACAATCCATATATCGAGTTAAAATAAAATAAAATTCATCCTTGATAATGCCTATAAGTATAGCCGGAATTGCTTGGCCAATTTCAATAGAATTTATGACCTAAACAGAAAAAGAATTTATAAGATCACATGAAATGTTATCTAAAAAACTTAACCACAACACGTTGTCAGTTACTCATAACGAGAATTACACACACACACACACACACACACACACACACGTGTACATACATACTAAAGCGTAAATGTATTTCATATAATTGCAATTGGCTTCAACCAGGGCCTTCAGACGACCTCAGAATATCCTGCAACTCTTCTGGGCAGTCTCCTTGTTTAAGTTGGCGAATGCTGCCATAATCATTGCTTTCAGTTCATCTTTGGTGTTACAATTGGTTGGTTTCTCGATCATATCTACAAATTCAAATGTTTTTTGAGTTTCTAGGTCTAATGAATTTGATCGTGATTACGATTCCAATGTAATAAATTATAACCATGGAATATTAGTACTTGAGCCATTTATATTATATTCTGGCTCTATCCTGGGCATTGAACTCTACCTGGATTCTATCCTCTTGGAAATGTATGTGTATATATATATATATATATATATATATATATATATATATATATATGTGTGTGTGTGTGTGTGTATTAAACACTAATATTATCTATCTATCTATCTATCTATCTATCTATATATATATATATATATATATATATATATATATATATATATATATATATATATATATATGGTGAGAGAAACAGGGAGAGAGAGGCATGCGAATTAGTTGGAATCTTATTATTGTGGAGACTTGATATATTTTCGACATTAAAGACACCAAACTCTATAGGGATGATGGTGTAATTCTCCTCCGTGAAACAAGCCTACCATATATACACTGATTGAGAAAGAAAATAATAATTTAATGTAAAGAACACGAACAAAATATTACTACTACCAACAAGGCTAAAGTGAGCAAATCTCTCGATGTGACCTTCCACTTGAATAATGGTTATCACAAACCGAAGATCTCTAACCATAAATACGTATGTAAAGAACCAAAACACCATCAAAAAAGTTTAGAGAATTTACATAAATCAGTCCAAGTTACATTTTATACCAACTTTAGACCTAAGCAATCATGAAGTAAATTTAAAGTATTTAAAAATAAACAATGAAGTTAAATATAAACAGAAACACTGTAAGCATGACATCAAATGGTTTAACCCACCTTTTAGTCTAATTGCTCAAACTAATATCGAAGAATGTTTCCAAATTTAATCGATAAACACTTTAACTTTGAAATATTTATTGAACAAAGTAACTAATAATAACAAAACAAAAGTCATTGAAACAAAGCAAGTTCAGTCGACCAATGATGACAATTCCAGAACAGCATAACTATAAACAATATTTTCTATCCTCTGCCAGCCGCTATGATGGAGAAAGCATTACCTCGAATCGTCGCCAGTGAGACACGCTGCAAGAGCCACTCCGTTTCGCGAGGCTCGTTCCTTAATCGAGACGCAATCGCGCCAATCCTCCGAAGGAACACCATCGAACGAGGGCCAATAACCCCTGAAGTCTCCACTGCTACAGGAGTAAACAAAAATCTATCAGCAAGAGAAGAATATTTAGCTATGTTTTTTTTTATCTCTGCGTCTCAGGCGACGAACCCCGGCTTAACCGCGGACCTGATCAAATTACCGGCCGAAAATGTATCCGTACAGGTCGCATCCCAAATCAACGACTTACCCATTTTAAAATGGAAGATGGTAATGTCATCCTGCCGCTTTCCATCACCACGGTCGAGGCCTACGGGTTTAACTATTCACTTTAACTATTAACTGACCCCAAAATATATTTTTAATAAAAATAATTTGAAAATGCGTTAATAACATCGAATGATCTATTTGTCAACATAACAACATTATATTAAACGAATATATTTCCAACAAAAAGAACTAAAAGCAAATGTAACTGCCGAAAAAATATGATCTGTCCCAAAATGGGCAATATATGACTGATAATATTTTATACAATGCTACCATACATTCCAGTAGTGACGTTAATCCTTGGAAAATTCGTTTCTACCATCAATGAATGACATTAATTAAATATAAAATACAAAAACAGCGCCGCTCTCTCCAAATATTTCTGGCAATTAAATAATAATGGCAATTCACCTTTCCTGAAAATCAATATGATAACCATAAACTTAGGACGGAACATGAAATAACTGCAACTTATGTCATTTTGACAAATCCATTATCTTAAAAAATTGAATAATCTCCAGCTTATTAACAAGAGAAATGAATTGATGGTTATATATTGGCCTAAAATAAATATGTACTTAAATACGTTGATCCAGATCAATTCTCGTTTATTTTAAATGTCGAAGATGTTTTAAAATTAAAAATTGTATTAACAATACAATATATAATAGCACCAACACTCCGAAAACCACATACGTTTTTTAAGTTTTAAAATTTAAAATATGTAACAGCCAGTCACCTGAAGTTTGCGTTCTGTATGAAACTTCTAGTCATGATATCGGCAAGTTATATATATATATGTATATGTATATATACTAGTTGTAATCTTATAAATATAAGAAATTATAATCGTCCGGAAAACCTTCGGTTTCTTGATTTGCAAATAAACAAACCAATACTAAAGGGAAAAATATGGTACAAAGAAAGAAAGAACAGAGAACATGGACGTCGCCGAAAACAATCATTTAGCATCCAAGTTCAGAGTAAAAAAAAAAACCGTTACGAGTAATTAAAATAACTAAATAAAGTGCTCGATACGGTAAGTAGAGCAAACTTAAATTAAACCTAAAGAGTCAGACAAATTACCACGGTTTCACCTAAGCGAATCGTCAGGAATTTCTGGCTAAAGAGGTAATGCTGGAATGGAATATATAGTCGACAATCCCAAAATCATGACCACGTGACCAAAACAAAAGAAACGGAAAAGAAAAGAAAAAAAAGAAAAAAAAAGAACGAAAATAAAACACAGACGACTGAAATTTTAAGTAAATGTATACATAAAAAGCCTTGGTTGTTAGATTAGGCCCCCTCCTCTTGTTATGTCTTTTTTTTTTTTTTTGTTTTTATCTTGATTTTAGTTTTGGAATAAAGGTTTACCGATCCCGTCGTCTGTGTTTTTTTTTTCGTTCTTTCATCTTCTTTATCTTTTCTTTTGTTTTTGCGTTTCTTTTATTTTGGTCACGTGGTCATGATTTGGGGTTTGTAGGCTATATATTCCGTTCCTCACATTACCTCTTCAGCCAGAAATCCCTGACAATCCGCTTCGGTGAAACCGTGGTAGGTTTGTCTGACTCTTTAGGTTTAACTTATATATATATATATATATATATATATATATATATATATATATATATATATATATATATATATATATATATATATATGTATGCGTGGTACTTATTGGAAAGTGCTCAATATCAGTGATAGAGCTAACTTTTAGTTGCGTTGATATGCGCTTGTGACCCTGGGTTTCACGCCATTTGCGATCGTCATGTCTGACGATCGCAAAGGGCGTGAAAACCAGATTTACAAACTTAATCTGACCCATCAGTAGTTGTGGAGTTCTTGGCTGTAGTCAAAAGAGTTGGACACTTCTGTGCCGTTCAAGTTCAAACCCTGACCATACGATGTTATCAGGAACACATTTTAATAAATGGGACAGATCCCAAATCGCTTTTGTACAAGCACTGCTGAATTTATTTATCAAGTTTCATCTGTTTGCATTGTCCAAGGGACAAATGAAATACAATTTACCTTCTGGCTATAGCGTGAAACTATATCCGGCAGCAATGTGTCTGAACAGAAGGTTTTGAGGAGCTTGGAATTAACACTTAATTGCTGTT
>OZ038500.1:28086492-28173992 GCA_964036315.1 Acanthosepion esculentum | reverse complement strand
AGCTATGTTGTTATGCGATAGCCATTCCCTGATATGGCACAGAATACTGGACAATCTTTCCAAGAATTAGGAGAAAACTAGAGGCAACCGAAATGCGGTTATAAAGAAGTCTACTGAGAATTCCATGGACCGAGAAAGCAAGCAAGCAATAAAGATTAAAGAAAATGGCCACAAATAGAACACTTATACAAAGAATTGGGGAAGAAACAACAAGAATGCCTTGGTCACATGACGAGGAAAGCGGGCTTGGAAGTTTTAACGCTCACGGGGGATATTGAGGAGATGAGAGATAGCGGAAAGCAGGGAGCTCCTTACCTGACAAACTTATGTGAATGGATGGCGGAATGTATCAGGAGCCTTAACAAACTGCTAAAGGCGACAAGGCATATGAAGTTATGCATTTTTCTCTTAAAAATAAGGTAATGATCGTCTTTGTACGATAAGAACAATCTCTATATCCGGAATCATCATGAGTAACCAAAGTTGAACAAATATATATATATATATATATATATATATATATATATATATATATATATATATATATATATGAATTTATTTTACTGTGTGTCAATAGATAGTCAAGTTTTAAATGCTTTTACATTGTTTTTATCGGTAATTTTATTGGTAATTCTATGTTATGGTTTCCGTTCTGTCATTCTATTCATTCAGCTCATTTTGAGCCGCTGTTGTCTGAAATCTATTTCATCTTACAATTGTGCTTCATGGTGACATTCAACGCAGAACAATGCAAAGGCTTGCCGGTTACTTTTGCACTGCGGATGTTGAGGTTACCACGTCCCTGTTCGCAGAGACTGATTTATTTTTGAAGTTACCTTCTTCTAGCTTGACTAAAGAAGTAGCATAGTCTACAAGGCAGCAGGTAGTTTAAATTCAGTTTCATTCTACTAGTCGGCTTGTGGCAGAAGGCTATACGTCCCAGTCCATCTAAGTACTTTACCTTAACTGGATAGAGAAGAGATGAATTCATACCATTCCCTATGGTATTAGCACGTAATTAATGTAAAGAACTCGACTGGAATTCGAACTCGGTTCGAGCCGCTAGCCATTACTATACCGTGTCTCCACACACTGGTTTAATATGTTGAAATCTCTCAATGAACATCTTGCATCGAAAATCTAGGCACAACGATAAATGTATCCCAACGGTTTCTTTTGACAGTCAATGTCAATATATCTCTGCATTTTGTTATTCATAATAAATCTGGCTTAACAAATTTTATATCCAATGATAGGGATCGTGTTCGCATGTTACTAGCAGCGCCTAGTAACGTCGAGATTCTTGACACTTTGGAAACAATTTTTTAATGTAATCGATCAGACCAAGCATCTCGACTTCTGTCAATTTCCCACCGGTGTGACCTGGATCCTCTCTTTCCTTTCTACAAGTATTTTCATGGCAACTGCTCTGACAGGTTTTTTTCCTGGTGCACCGTCTACATGAATTTACCTCAGGTGCCCTAAATACATGATTTTAATTATACTACTAGATTGGCATCTTGGTCCCACCGTTTTATTTTTAAAATAGCTAAATATAAATGCCACTTCTACTCCAACAGTTTTTTCCCCACTTCCCATCTGTGGAACTCCCTTCCGTTTACTTGCTTCACTCATAACAACAATCTTCAAAAATTAAAGTGCAACACCAATCGCCATTTTCTGGCTTCTTAAATTTCGTTCATCTTTTGTCCTCTCATCAATTCCCCCTATTCTCAGTCATCTCTATCACTTTCGCTCCCTGTAACCACCTGGGCACTAATGCCAACCACGCCTTGCTTTTTTAAAATTAAAATCTAGTAAAATAACTATCCATAGACATGAGTACCTGTATCAACTGAGATGTTAGCGAAATAATCATAAAGTCATTGTTATTATTCAGCATTTAGAATTCCTTGTCGAAATGTGACATAATTTGAATTAAGATGAATTTATTCTAACTCGACATAACATTCCGACTTGCTGAAATGATTTGTATGAATTTCTTACCGTTACATGGGTAATTTGTATTGCAACATGTTAATATTAATGTATCTATTCATCATATTCAGGATTAATATGCAACCCTGTATGGCATACGTCGTCTCGAAACGGATTTAATAATGTGAATGTCACTGGGTTAAGATTCATGCTCAATATGTTCACAGTGATTGTAAGATTTCTTCATTTCAGGAATGCATCTGAAAATCTCATTCAAATTTTGCTATGCTATCGATATATCTAAACAACATTACCCCTTAATCCACAACTGAAAGTTAATGACGTCATCAAGTGTTGTTTCTGCCTCCTGACGAACAAGGGGTGTAAGATCTATTACTTCTCATAATATTTATATACTGCCACATATGTATTATTGTTATGTCATGTCATCGTTGTAAAAATTAATAACAACACGATACCGTATCCCTCGTATATAAATGTAGTGTTAAACTATTTTCTTGATTTCGCCAATTAATAACGCAAAGTGGGTGTATGATATTGGGTGCTTTCTTCAGACGTTGGTTCTTTTTTTTTTTTTTCGCAAAGAACTATCACGTCTTCGCGAGAAGAAGAATCCACGTTCTCACGTTTTCTTCTCTCAGATGACTGCTTATTTATCTATATGTCATCCGCTTTGACCAAAATGCGCACAACATAAGCATCGCTAAGTCTACAACGTGTTGAAATATCTGGGCCACGACTCGAGGAATCCAAAAATTGTTTTTCTGTTGAAATAAAAGGAAGTATAGAATTATAAGACCTGTTGGTCTCTTTGAAATTCGTCTTCCAATCCTGAAGATTTTTTTTTAAATCGGTATTACCCCAAGCAAGGCAATACAGCCACTAGTACGCAAGGCGTTGCAGGGGGTCGGCAATTAGAAAGAGAAAAATTAGTAATGAGGTGTAAGAGAAAAAAAGAAATCGGGAGTACGTTAGATAGCGATTGACATTGCATTTAAATTCTTACAGATTAAACTAGATTGGAAAAGCAAGGAGCCGAAAGGTAATACCACAAGCGAGGAATGCGAGATAAGAATCTGTTAGCATAGACGTTACGGCTACATTGAGCTAGCTCAACTGTAAATTGATGAGATCTCATCGCTAGTCTAGTATTGCGCTTAAAGTCATACAGTCGCGAAGAGCGATATTTATTCTGTTGTGTACAGAAATGTGGCACAAGGCCGAAATGGAGAATGAGGAAAAGGACAGTCTTCTTCTAACTTAACATTAAACTTAGTTAAGCACAAACACTGACTCAAACATACAACAATATTCCTTACACCAAAACGACGCATTCTTATCTACTTTTCTTACTACATTCACCATAATACCTCTTTGTCTCCATGAAAGTCTCCTTATGGGAATAAAACAACAATTTAAAACTGGCACCAATGAGTATTTACTATATGAAAACAAAACTATTTACAAGAACCTAAACAAAATACTGTTAGTATTAAAATTCCTCACAATCTATAACATGGCTAAGAGCTCATCTGAACAATTACCATGAAAATATTTATAAAAAATAGCTCGGAGAGGCCGCCTTACAATGGTGGGCAAGTGACTAAAGCTGAACCGCCAGATCAGGACTAATAATATGCTGATTCTTCTTTGGGTCATATCAAGGAGATCCAGAAAACTGGCGGGGCCACCGGACCATATATAGCAGCAATATTCTAAGCATGGAAGAATAGTAGACTTATAGATATGAAAGATATATTCCGGAGAGAAAAAAAAATGTCTCGCCTGATACAGTGAACTGACTTTCTAACCAGCTGATCTAGCGACGGATTCAATGTAGTTTTTCCACCTCATGTCAGCTGAGGGCGTTAGCGCGAGAAAGCGCAGTGTGTCATTTTCTTGGAGAAGAGCATGATAAATGGATAGAATTTAGTTTTGGAGGCGTTAAAATTGACAAGACATCTTTTGCGCCTAGTTGCGGAGTCGACATTTAACATTTTGAGTTTGCCAATCTCTCACCTTTCTGAAAATTCGGCTAAGTAACTACGAGGAATGTTTTTAGTTTAATTTTTTCTTTGTAACTGTTATCACTATGTTGCGGCCATTGGATCTTCCGGCCTTCGTCAGATGTATATCGATCCGCTTAACTGCAGGGAAATCCGAAATGAACCCATTATTTAATCAACGCAGGTAGACTTTTTTTCCCTTCTGTTGCACATGTCTAAGGACAGCATGTCTAGTTCTTATTTTTTAACATTATTTTTATATTGAAGACTCCAATTTCTCCACGGCGTAGTGGCGACATAGTAATTGTGAGTTCATGGACTGGGCAGTATGTTATTAAAATCAATGGGAACAAGTCGAGCAAATACTCATCAGTACTAAAAAGTAAAAACAGCAACAAAGATGAGGACAATATTCCGGATGTAAATAAAGAATTTTATGTTTTAGGCATAATATTCATGGGAATTACAAGCAGTTTCATTTGTTTACGGAAGGTAAAATCAAACATATGCTGCATATTTTAATTTTTGAAATGTTAAGATTACTTTTTTTAAATATTGGCCATTTCATTAGATTTCTTAAAATAGAAAAGAATATTGTTTCATTTCTCTTTTTCATTTTACTTCCAGAATGAAAGCAAAAGAAAACATATAATTAAAAATTAAAAAACTACAGGATATATCTATATTGTAAATGGACGGTTTGAAAACCTCAACAGACCTTACGCTCTGACACTCCTTCAGATTATCAACGGAGCTTTATACGTTTCAATAGCAAACTAAAAAAATAAACGAGGCCTCACAATATAAACTCACCGATGAATATATGTTAGATGTTAGATATACTCTTAAAGTACTAGGTTGGATACTCTTTTGTCTTTAGAACCACGTCAAAACTACTCGGCTTGGATCTGACGTGGCTCTGGAAATGCTCTACCGAATTTTCGTTCCATGATTTATTATTACAGCCCAACATTCTTCTATTTGTTTGGGCACGCATCCTGGATTTGAATCTTCCATTCCAGCCCATGCCAAAGTTGCTCTATTGAATCGAGATCCAATGACTGCGGAAGTGTCTATCATAAACCAATCTGTCACTATTTTTCGTTTGTGAGACGGTGCATTGTCTTCCTTTAATGGTCACCAAAGAATGGGTGCACTGATGTCATAAACCGAGACGCATTATAAGCCAAATTACTTTGGTAGGTTACGCCATTTAAACGATCCTTTATGGGTAGCAAGGATCCAGTTCTATTACAAGAAAATATTTTTCTAAACTATGCTTGAAAATTTTATGTAGGCAAAATGCATCTATAATTTTATTTTGTTTATTTTAAATTATGGCTCTACCATCAATTTTTTGTTGTCCAATTGTGTGTGATGCTGAAAGATCTCAGTTACAGTTTATTGTTCTTAACGGAGAGGTCAAAAACCCATTGAATCTTCTGCTGCTTTAGCGCATCTACTTGAAGGCTCGACTTGTTATTCTTTTAGACAGGCGTTATATATGCTTCTGTTTTAAAGAGTTGCTACCAGCCTGAAACATTGATGCAGTCATGATACATTCATACTTACGTTAAATTATGACCCTACCATCGACGCTCGTCAAACTAGGCAAAGTTGTTTCTTTTTTCTATCGTTTTTTACCAATATTTTATTTTATCCTGAACAAATTGTAGTTACACGTTCTCGTTCTAAACTGAGCGGATTGGCGCCCGCTGAATCCTCTGTTACTGTAGCCCATCTGCTTCAAGGCTCGACTCGTTATGCTTTCAAACAGGCTCTTCTCTATAGCTCCATTGTAAAGATTTGTTACTTAAGCTACTGTTGAAATTTTAACAGGTTGAAGCCGTTTGGCCAATTTATCTTTTTACAAATTATTTCATCAACAAAGGATTTATTTTCTAACTACCTTCCATAAAACCTCGATATGTAAGTATTCTAGCAGATCATTAGTTTTTTTTTTAATATTCATACCTGCTAGTCTAATAACCGTTACAATGACACATTCAGTTTTACATAAAGCTCTTTTTCCTATACTAATGCATGAAATGAAATTCAGCATGTCCCCATCACCATGGTTAAATATCTATATCCATAAAATTTATATCACGTTTTTACCTGAATATAAATTTTCATAAAATAGAAGTTGTTCACGTGCACTTTCTTAAGTAGAGAGCGAGTGTGTTAATATTTCTCTGATGAAGTAAATAGGACTATTTTAACATCTCTGTACTAGCGATTTCACGAAGGAATTCTTGAAAACGGCTGCAAGGTACAAATAAACAAATCAGCAAGTGGAATATGAGCAAGGGATTGAATCGTTATTATTAAAAGAAAACAATTGCTTTTTTTCCTATCTTTTTTGGAATATCCTTTGTACGTACTTTCTTGTTGATCTCCAGTTTATAAGAAATGTTAATATTTTTATATAGTCTCGAGAAGCTCCAGGGAACTACGTCATTATCAGGTAGTTTTTCTCTAGAATCCTCCCAGAAGGCCTGGCTATTTTATACAATTATTTCCATATTTTTTTTTATAAATTCGAAGCTACAGAATTCAAGTCGTAGTGCTTCTATTCTGTCACAACCCGAAGTGGAACAATAACTTTTGTTTGCAAAGATATTCCTCACCAGAAATAAACAATAATATTGAATACTGTAGATAAAGGATTTCTATTCTATCTAAAATTTTAAGTATTTCCTCATTATCTTGAATTGGATTCATTTAACAATATTACAAAAACAATTAAAATGAAACAAAGAAACGAATAAATTCAAGTATTTCTAAAGAACTAAAATATTAGTAGATTTTGTTAAAGTAGCCATATATACTTTGTTTGAGCCATACAGCAAATTTAAGAATTTAATTAATTTATATCTGGCAGACACGTTTATTAAATTATTATGGCTTGTAAATATTTAACATCTTTGTGTATCATGGGCATCGCTTCGATATTTAATGGCATTAATAATTAATTTTCAGATTTTGTAACTTATATTTTGGATATATTTATTTGTCTATATTTCTGTGATGAGGTATTCTAATTATTTACGCTATTTACAATGTTATATCTTTATTCCCATGTTCACGACATTTTCGCTGTTTTACACTCCGGCCTTCTTCAGATGATCTAGATTTCGAACGAACCCTTCATTCCGTCCACCGATGTAGATTGTTCTATTTCCACGTACCATGTCTCTTCTGGATATCTCAGCTTCAATTAATTCCCTTTAACTCAACAAGCCAAAGTTTGTGTTCACCTCTGCTGTCGGCAGGTATTGAAATCACAACTCTTTGGGTCTATTCACTGGATTACTTCAACCAACGCTTTTCTCCACTGAGCTGTGGAACTAGAACAATCTACCTTGAAATTCCAATCACCTGAAGAATGCCGGAGCATACAACTACCGAAACGTCGTGAATATGGAAACAAAGATAAAGTTAACAGTCTGAAGATTGTAAATTCTATAAATTATATTTTTATTTGTTTTTAAAAGAACATCGATTGTATAGCGATTTTCAGAAAGCGAACTGGTATTGTGGTTCAATCCCTCCATAACTAAGGCCTTATACCAAACATAACTAAGCTTAGTAAATAATTAGACAGACTTGCATTCTCGTCGAATTGTTAAACCTCCTCCGTCTCAAGAAGCAGAAGTAACACTGTGCCCCGAGTCTACATAAAATCGCAAAGAGATTGTTAATTAGAACATTGTGAAGCCATACGAAATCTACCATTATCTGTTGCCTTCGAGTGCATCGGAGGTTTTTCGTTTTTGCAACAGGCAAGCCCAGCGCGGTTTGCAGCGTATCAGTGCAACAGGCTTATCAAGAACAGAAAGTAAATAAAAAGTGGGGAGGAAACAAAGGAAGATACGAAATAATAAACAAGGAAGAAATATATTCAAAAACCCGGAGCTGAGATATCTCGTCCAGACGAGAAAGGATACGCCTCGCCTGAAACTCAAAATAAAAACGTCGAGTTCGCGTACAGTTGCGCGAATTCATAACAGATCAATCTCGAACGACTTTAACGCCTGGGTACACCACCTAGTCAATGAATGGAGGCGATTCTGTTCTCAAATTACACGTTCTTTTCTCTTCCTGAACTCAAAGAAATAGGAATGTAACGTTGAAAAATTCTTATACATGTATCGAAATAAAGGTAAATATTTCAATAATTTAACCAACGAAGAAAAATATATAATAGTCTCAATTATACATTACAATTATATATATATATATATATATATATATATATATATATATATATATATATATATATATATATATATATATATATATATATGTGTGTGTGTGTGTGTATGTATGTATTTGTAAAAATCACATCACCCCAAGCAAAGTAATAATGGCACTGTGGCGCAACTGGTTAATAAGTGTAAGAGAATATGAAAAAAATTACTATTTAAGAGAGGATAAAAAAGTACAAGAATTAAGACAGAAGATAACGAATCATATTGCATTGACATTTTTGGAGATCAAAGTTGTCTATGAAGCAAGAAGCTGGATGAGAGTTTCACAAAGGGTAAGTGCGATGGAATAAACACTCTTTTGACAATTTTTTATTGTCAACGAATGCTCGTTGTTACTTTTGGAATGCTCGTTGTAGTAGAGACTTTGTCATCATTGATAAAATTACAGTAACGCCGTTGAGCAATACTGATGTCAGACGCCTTCGAATAATCTCGCACTAATAGTACTTGCTCGATAATACTCGCTCGAATAGTAATCCGAAAAGAAAAATAGTATAGTGAATAGAGTAGAGAATAGCGGTCCGTATAGTATAGATGATAAACAAGAAATAGTGATCCGAATAGTAATAGAGGATAGAATAGAAATGCGATCATTTAGAGGTCACGAGTCTTCCTATATATGCGTTTACTCTATAGTCAGTTGGTCTATTTAATTCAATAATGGGTTCGCCTGTGTTTGCTCACTGGCGATCTATGTTCAAACTCAAGTGTCGGCAGCGACACTTTATTTCTGTATAACAGGTTACATCTAACCATTCCGACTGTAAAATGACGTCACCAATCTTCTACTGCATAAATTCTACAGGAAATGCCTTCACAACAATTAAAATGAAAATATATAGAGAGAAATCCCAAGGAAAACCGCCTTATCTGTTGCGTTCACTTTCCCACGAATACTTTTGGGAAAGGCACGAATCCATCTCTCCCTAGTGTTTACATAACAGGGACAACTGGATCTTCTTTCCTTGTGTGGCAACCAGGTGACGAGAAGAAACCCCTGTATGTCAAACCCTGAAAAATGTAAAGGGAAGCCACTCCATTCTCTTATTTTACCGAATACGCCACTCTGTCTTTTTAATTCTGCGAAATCATATCCTTTGCATTTCTCATCCTCTCCACCGGCTTTTACTAAAGCGATAGCTTATTTTCACTCTTCCGATTCCTAATTAGTCATATATGTCTACTCTTTCTAATGCTCTCATGTCACTGCCCTTCTGTATTTTTTTTATTTTCCCTAACACACTTTGACTCTCATCAGCGATCTTTGCTTCTAATTATCACCTGCTCTTCTTATACTTCCCACTTCTCATTTTTCTATATTTTCTCTTTGCGTCTTTGAAAATTCTTCTCATTTCATAATTCTCGACTTTTCTACAGCTAGTAATATCCATCAAGTTTCAATTTTGTTCTTTCTTTTACCGTTATATTCCATTTTCATCTTTTACCGTTACGTTTAATTTTTTTTACCTTCTTTTACCGTTACTTTCCATTTTTAATATTTTTCCGTTAAGTTCCCTTTTTTATACTGTTACTTACCATTTGATTTTCTACAGTTACTTTTCATTTTAAAATCTTTTACCTTTACCCGTCCTGGGTAAGACGATAAACTATGTCCAACTGCAAGGCGTCTGACCAGGAGGTTTTGAGGTGCGTGGAGACCACCACTTAATTGTTGGTGTTCGGGGTGGTAGCACTTGTTAGGATCCAAGCTATGGCCAAAAATTTGACCTCCAAACTGTGATCGAAACACTATGAAAGTGTAAAAATTGGTTTAAATACCAGAAATATATTGTAGAAAAATTATTACCAGCAATAAGTTTTTGAAGATAATATTATTTCCAGCAATACACTTTTGAAAAAATATTATGAGCTATAAATTTAACAAAAAAATATTAACAGGAATAGATTTTTGAAGGGAATAATATTACCAGAAATAGATTGTTTTGAAGTAAAAAAATATTACTAGCAATATATTTTTGAAAAGAAATATTAACAGCAATAAACATTTTGTCGGCATTAAATAACCCATTGAGGTTGATATGCCGTAAAACAAACCAAACCATTTAACTTTACTTTGCATTTTTCTTTTCTTTTACGGTAACGTTCCATTTTCTTATTTTTTAGTATTACGTTCTATTTTCTATCTTTTACACTTGCTTTCCATTTTTATCTTTTATACCGTTACTATCCATTGTTATTTTCTTTCACCATTACGTTCCATTTTTTTAATTTCTTGTGACGTTACCTTCCGTTTTTTATCTTTTGTCGTTTACGTTTCATTTTTTTAACTTCTGTTACCTCTACGTTCCATTTTATATTCCCTTTTTCTGATATTTTCCATTTTTTTTATCTTCTTTTACCGTTAAAATCCACGTTTTAACTTCATTTACCGTTACATTCCATTTATATCTTATATTACCGTTACTTTCCATTTTGTGCATTCTTTTACCAATACTTGCCATTTTTATCTTTTCTTACCGTAACTTTCCATTTTTCACCTTCTTTTTCCGTTAATTTTCATTTTCTTTTACAGTTACGTTCCATTTTTATCTCCTTTTACCGTTACTTCGCAGTTTGTCTCTTCTTTTAACATTTCTTCCCGTTTTGTAATTTCTTTTACCGTCACTTTCCATTTTGTATCTTCTTTTACGGTAACGTTCCATGTCTTATTTTCTTTTACCGTTATTTATTCATTTTTTTATCTTCTTTTACCGTTACTTTTTAGTTTTTTATCTTCTCTTACCATTATTTTCTATCCTGTCGTCTTGCATTTGATTTTTAGTCCTTTCTTAGCGTTTTCCCTCACTACATTTTCTTTGTTTACCAACAACACTGTATCATCTGTATATCTTATGTTGCTAGCATTGTGGCCTCACTGTATAGGTTTAATAAGTCCTTGTCTGACAGCCCTTTCTATTTTTGTATATTTACTGAACTCTTTTTCTATCCATATGCAGGTATTTTGATGCTAGTATAGTTCTGGGTTATTCTAATATCCTTCCCAAATACGTCAAGGTTACTGAACAGTTCCAACAGTACTTTGTAGCGTTCTTTATTAAACGCTTTTGTATAATCAATAAAAAAATGCATCCTTTTGAATCTGATTTTTTTTTCATTTTAGCCTTTTTTTATTTTTATTCTATACGTTTCTTTTTTCTTTTCGTCTTGAACGAACCAGTAACCTGGAGCAGTTGACAGTGACGTGATCTTCATATCTGACGAGGATCGAACGCAATATCAACGGCGAGTTACCACCCCTGAAAATGAAGTAAAATTTATATTTAAGAAAATTTTTCGTTTTAATATTTGACAATACAATCCTAAATGTGTTTATTCATTAAGAACAATAAGACAATGATTCTTGGCTATCATCATTTATATAAGAATAGAAAAAGTCAATCTACATTTAGCGGAAAAAGGTTAGTAACATCGAACTAAAGATTAGAGAAAACATATTTATTAAATATGACCATCAAACTGCGTAAAATTCGAAAATAATACAATATATTGCTAATTATATATAAATAACTGAAGTGGTTTAATTTATATCTCTTCCATCGTTAGACGGCAATATATATATATATATATATATATATATATATATATATATATATATATATATATATATATATATATATATATATATATATATAAATATAAATATAAATATAAAAAAATAAAAAAAGGTAGATGTCTTACTAATTAACCTATAGTTGGAGGGAGATTCAAAATTTTCCCAGTGGTATTTTGCGCGTCATTAAATAAGAGGAATCCAACAACTGATATTGGGAACGGCTAACCGATTAATAATTCCAAACCATTATCCATGAGACCACCCGCACATCCAAGCTTACACCACCCAAACGGTCACCCAAACAAGTACTGTCCAGGCTCGACGTTGCTCAACTTCGGTGATCCTACGGGAACCGGTGTTTCTACGTAATATGGCTCTAAGTCGCAAAAAGTAGGTGATCGCATTATACACAGAAATTGTTGTTTTGTTTTTTTTGTAGAGGATAAAAATAATTTATTTTCAGTGATCAGTTGCACTAAACACAGGTAATTTATTTCTACGGTGGGAGTTGAGTTTAAAATTCATACAAAAAATTCATTCTTCGCACTATACATGAAATCGACTCATACACGAGTATATACCGTAATTAAAATAAAATAAAATAAAGAAATAATAATGGCGCTAAAAAAAAATATAAATTCGTAAAAAGCACAATGCTATGAATTATACTTAAATAGAAAAGTGAATCAGAACAAAAAGAAAGTATGAACATGAAAGTTAGAAAAAAACATCTTAGGCATAAATTAATCGATTTGGTATTTTACAGACGATAGTGAATGCGACCCAGAAATTCGAAGGTGCGTTGGAATAGTGAACGACGTCTTCCACGAGGTAAATGGGTATTAAGAAATAGAAAACTTTCGTTAATAACAAAGAGCAATGAACAAAAATGTAATGAAAATCCTTCTATATGACGGTGAATAGTAGAGAATTTCGCACAGATAGAGAAAAGACACTTTGCAACAGAGAGATGATTCTATTAAAGGGTGTTGAGAATACCGCAGTCAGCATTTGCACGATGAGGAAGCTGTAAGAAAAATAAAAACAAACAAATGTAATTATACATAAAATCACAAAGAATCAGCTGAAAATTCTGAGATATATTATGAGGAAAAGAAGGCCTATAGAATTTAACAATCAAAAGTCAAGAATACAGTATTAAGCAATAATAGCCAGAATGGTTATAAATATTCTCTACCAATATTAAAATACTAATGGTATTAATTTAATTTATGTATATTTAGAAATGTGTTCTATAATTATGATCCGTTTTTCGTAATAAACGTATTCTACTTCATAATTTTATTTCCTTTTTTTGTAGTTTCACACTGCTTTAACATATTTCTTTTATTTTAAAATCCTGCATTCTAGTATCACAGGCCACTGTATACATACATATATATATAAATATATATATGTGTATGTATATATATATATATACATATACATACATACATAAATAAATATATATATATATATATATATATATATATATATATATATATATATATATATATATATATATATATATATTCTTTTAAACATGTTGTGTTGAATGTCAAAGACAACATAGTCCTGCATATATTCTTTTGAATTTTCTCATATTTTCTGATGAGACTTTTTATTTGAAAATTATATTGATATAAATATTGTCCGTAAGATAACAGAGTAATTTCGAACAACATTGTTCATCTTCAGAGTCAATTTTTTTTTAACAATGTCTTATATATATGTAGAGTCAAATTTTTTAAAACATTTGGAAATTGTCTTGTAGCGGAATCATGTTGCTACATTTTATTTTTACAAACTAAATAAACGTTCCAAAATCATTTTAATTTAAAAAGACGCTATGATGTTATCACGTGCATGCCGAATATCTGTATTCTTTGTAATATATATATATATATATATATATATATATATATATATATATTTAAAACATATTATTTACTATACAAGATACTCGGCATATAGGTATGTTGATAGAATGGAGCTCACACAAGCATAAGCATAAAGTATCATTAAAAATATGTGTTTTTCTTTCAATATTATTAATAGTTGCAATACTAAAAGGAACTAATCTATAAATACGTTCAAAGTAATTGTTCGGATCAGATCGTCGTTATGGTGCCTAGACTATTTGAATTTAAGAACCGTACTAGAAGTCACACCAATTTACAGCTGAGTTACCTAAATGCAACCATCAATTCTATGCTAACAGTATCTTTTCTCGCATTCTCATCTGTGGAACTTTTTTTCGGGTCCATATTTGCATCCAGCTTTAATGAGCAAAAATTTAAAAGAAATGTCAGTTGGTATCTACTGTCGTCCTAAATTCTCTCCTCCTGTTCTCGCTCCTACAGTAACTACATGTCTCTCAGGAGCTTCATTTTCTTGCATGGGGTGAACTCGATTAAAAACATGTATATCGTGTCGCAGATTAGCAGAATAGATTTAATTTTAAATGAGGTACTTAAAATATTTGACGAATTTTTTGAGTGTCTTATCTGATATATTCGCAATGCATCATCATATCAGAAATATATTATTTATCTGATTATCTGTTTGAAATATCTATGCACTGAAAGAAAAATATATACCATATTTCTCCAGGTATAAGCAAAACAATATTTTTTTAAAATGTTATTTACCTTCCGGAAATAGACGATACTAATTCTCGGCTATTTAATCTACAGAAGATAAGAAATGCAAACATGCCTTTCCTTAGTGCATTTGTTGAAAGTTAAAGCCAACAAACTAGACTGGAATTCGAACTACCCGCGTAGATTTCAATTTCTCTGCTGGCAACTGTTACACTATGAGGGAGAAATCTATCATTATCTATTTCTTTCTTTCTTTCTTTCTTTCTTTCTTTCTTTCTTGCTTTCTTTCTTTCTTGCTTTCTTTCTTTCTTTCTCATTATCTATCTCTATCTATCTTGATTTCTACTATCTATCATTATCTATTTCTATCTATCTCTATCTTGATTTCTATCTGTCTCGATGTATGTCTCTATCTGTATGTATCTATCAATCTATCTATCTATCTATCTATCTATCACTTAAAAAAACGTATGGCCATTTACGTAATTGTATGAAAGCGCGTTAAATCTCTGAAACTTTACAATTATCAATCCTAAGACTATTTTAGTAACATAAATTCATGAAAGAAATCGATAAACGTAGGAAACGAATTAGTTTATATAAACATGTAGAAAAAGAATGAACAAAATATATAGAGAAAGAACACAGTTCCAAATATATAAAACTGAATCGGGTTATCGCTACATGCAAAGGATAGTTTTAAGGTTTCAGTCATAGAAAAATATAGAGAGAAGAATCCTGGAGTTTTACATACAAATCTACACGTACAGGGTGGGAAAATAAAATATTACAAGCGACTGAAAAGTAGGCGGTGCTATATAACTATGTATACTTGTATAATGACTGCGAATAGATCATTAAAAAATGGAGAGAGAAACACATACAAGAACGCGTTTTCGCACAGATATAGGCTATTTAATATTTAATAAAAGGATAGAAAATGTGTCAAAAGGAATGCATTAAGCGAAGATTCTATATTCTTAGACAGCGGAATTATATATTAGAGTAATATCTAGAAATAAGAGATCTAAAATAAAAATAATCTCGGTTTAAATTTTGAAGGCATAGTAATATCATTTCAGATATTTAAAAAGTAAATGGACGTGGATGAGTTAATACGCGGCCTGATAACTTCTTTTACATCTTTTCCTTTTTCTTCTTTAATTTTTTCTTCATATTTTCTTCTTCAGATTCTTATTTCTTAAAATTCTTCTTTAAATTCTTTTTCTTCAGTTCTTTTTCTTCTTTTTCTTCTCTTTCAAATTCTTTTTCTTCAAATTCTTTTATTTCTTCTTCAAATACATTTTCTTCTTCAAATTCCTCTTCTTCAATTTTTTCTTCAGATTATTTTTCTTCTTCTTCTTTAAATTCTTTTTCTTCTCCTTCTCTAATTTCTTTTTCTTCTCCTTTTTTAAATTTTTTTCTGCTTCTTCAAATTCTTTTTCTTCTCTTTCATTACATTCTTTTTCTTCTACTAAAAATTCTTCCTTAAATTCTTATTCTTCTTTAAATTCATCCTTACCTTCTTCTTTTTGTAAATTCTTGCTTAAATACATATTCTTTAAATTTTTTCTTCTTCAAATTCGTCTTTAAATTAATCTTCTTCATCCTCTTCCCGGGCATTCGACACTGGTTCTCGTGCATTCACTGTAATTAAGAAACGTTTAGTTTTGTTAGGAATTAAATGGGGGACTGCTTGGAATATCAGGTTTTGTAAGATTTGATGTACGGGTGGAGTAATGGATAACTGATGAGAAATGGAAATCGGAATGTCGAGTTCCAATTCCATTCGGGTTCGTTTTAGTCACTTACGCGCAAATAATCTAGGGAATACACCTTCCGCTATTCCAATAGACGTTCTGATACACATTTCTCATTCTTTGTTAAAGACAGATTCCAGATCCTGAAAATTCTTTGATTTTGGGAATATCTAATTCATAGATTACTTCTTAAGTTTTTACACTTCTTGACGACCACACATTCTGTTTACTTACAGAAAATTTGTATACATTTTATTTTACATTCTTTACTGCTTTTTCTAGGGGTCCTTCTAGTTTTCTTTCTATATCGGCCATAGTTGAACTAAAAATATCGGTGGGTAATATTTGATATTTTTGATTAATAGTCATCACTGAAGTGCATTGGCAAGGAGATTATGTTCAAAATATTTGGTGTGTCCATTTCAATACTTTTTCTTTATTAGTATATAGATGTACGTGCGTGTTCCCAGAATAATACTTAAAATCTATAGAACCTGAAGAAATGAGGAAAGAAAGATAATTGTAAGCGGAAGAAGTGTTAGAAATATCTCATGTGGAAACAAAAGAAGTAAAAGGCGTAGCTAGGTGTGTGGTATGGAAAGAAATCAGACATTCTGACAAAGCAACCGAACGAGGGAGGTCGGCCAGAATGACTGAACTGTGTTGGTTGCGAAGCCCCAGATGTTTATGTTATTAAGTTAACGCCACGCTAATCTTGAAATGCTATCAGAAGCCTTATATTCTTCAGCGCTACCCAGTTTTGCAAAGCCGGGCGAATAAGATAGTAGACTTCTCGATGCATGCACTTATGCAATCATAATCATACACAAAATCTTACACATAGAAAGATATAATAGTTCACTCATGCGCTCACACAGCATTGTCACGATGGCTTCCAGAACAAGAGAATGGCTTTCAGATATAAGAGAATGAAAAATTTCCACTGCGCATGCGCATCACACTTGTGCCTCTTACGCCTTCCATCTTGATTTTAAGAACGCTCAGAATAGTTTAGTTGTTAAGGTCTGGCATTACGCAAAAAACTGCAGAAGTTAAATGCAGTTAACTAATGCATACTAGCGAATGTTAGAATAGTGAATGCTTTTGGTAAGTTTTATTGTCCGAAACCACTTTCTTCTCATGCTACAACGATCTTGAGATAAAATAATGTTGAATAGCTAAGAATCACATCATTTTCCCAAAGATCTCCTTTATTTCTTGTCGTCAGATAATGTCAAGCGCTTAGGTACTAGAAATATGCGCGGACTTATTCGAAGTATTATTTTTATTTGATTATTATTATTATTACTATTATTATCATTATTATTATTATTATTATTATTATTATTATTATTATTATTATTATTATTATTACTTTAGTGACGACGTTTCAGAGCACCTGTGCTCTCATGAATCTGTCATTATCTGTTGCCACAGGATAACGTATGTGTTGTTTTTTGTCTCTGTTGTGCCGGTTTTTGTTATTTCCTGCAAAACGAGAGAATACTGTTTCATTAACTGATTCAGGATTGAAATCACATTCATATCAACCGTCTCAGAAAACATCATCTTTTTATGTGCTGTCTCTCTTCTGAACGTAGTCGATTATGGCCTTTCCTATCTCCCAGTCCATTTTAAATGTCAGACAATTTCGAAATTTATTTATCGAATCGGATTCGTACAGTTTTTGATAATGGACAGCTTTACAGCAGCTAAAACATTGGATTGTTTTTTTCTAGCTCGGATAACCCATGGCCTACGCAGAAGCTACATCTGCATCCCTGTCATCTTACAAGACCATGCTGCAGTTTCTCTTTGGGAATATAACTTTCACTGATATAGACAAGCTCGTAGACACCAATTTGGGAAAACCTAAGACTCGCTGTTTCCCGTTCGTAGAATATGTCCTCGCCTGGGATATAGATGAATCTGGTATCTTAAAAATCGATTCCCCAGACACTAGAGTATCTCAATATTATATGTAAAACACTTCATTCTGTTTCTCCTTACATTTGCTTTGCTGTGTAGATATATATGATATATTATTCTCCGCGTGTAACACTGTATATATTTATATATATATATATTGATATATATATATATATTGATATATATATATATATATATATATATATATATATATATATATATATATATATATTGTGTATATCTTCGTAGTATAAAAGTCTCTCTAACAAAACTATGTTTGTCATTTCACTTTTCTTTCAGCCATTTCGTGAAATACGGTGTTAATATATCATGGATATAATAATGCCTATAACTGTGGAAAGACAAATGGGAGAATAAATATTTCTATAACTATCCGGTCACAATAAGATATAAAAGAGGTTTTAATATGCGTCGTGAATGATTGATTAACACTGCGAATTGACTGAATTTTAATAACTCAAAAATAAGGAAAAATAACTCTTAAAATCCAAGAAAATATAACTGCAAACATCGAGAAAATATAATTAGCAAGACTAAGAGTTATTGGCAATTGATAGAAAAATACAGAGACAGTAACAGAAGTGAGGGTGTTGACGTTAAAAGTAAAATAATATAAAACTGAAAAAGTCCAAACGTACTAACACTCCCAGTACAAACTAAACAATACCAAATAAAACAGAACAGAATGCGTACATTTTAACGCATTTTTATAATTCAGCAAAATAACACAGACGAAATAAATAACAACTTTAAATTAAAGATTTTTTTCTGAAACCGGAAGATGTGTCATTTTACTATTTCCTGAGATTCCCACTTTTGATAATTTTTTTTTTTTCTGACAGGATTTAAATAAAAATTTCACGATATTTTTTCGCTCTTTTCTTTCGTGTTTAACTGACGTTCATTTTCTTTACAATCCACCGCGTAAAACCTCACCTCGTTCCCCTCACAACTACCGCAACAAGATTCCTGCCATGGCAAACTTCCTGTCATTCCTTGGCGTCATTATCCTCAACAAAAACACCGATATTTTACTCTAATTTTACTTGAAATTCTGTTTTGCTTTTGTGGTCTTTCTTTGATTTTATTTTTCGATCAAACATCTCCCATCTGTTTGTGTAATTTATTTTTCGTTTTCATTTATATCGAAATATTTTTCTCTTTTTCCCGCTTGTGTCGAGATGTTCCTCTTTTTTACACTTATTCCTGTTTTGCCAATATATTTTTCTTTATTTCATATATTTATGCATACCTCTAAAATCACTTGTAATTTCAATATTGCATTGAATTACCGTTCTATATTCTACAAGCTTGTCTTTATTTCATATTTCTTCCATTTTTATTTTTCTCTCTCTGTCTGTCTGACGTTTTCCTTCTTTCTCTCTGTCTCTCTTTTACCGTCATTCTCTCTGTCTATTTTTGTCCTTTCTGTCTGACTTTTTTCCTTTTTCTTCACTGTTTGAATTTTTCCTTCTTTCTCTTTGTCTGCCAAACTTTTTCCTTCTTTATCTCCTTTTCCTTTTTTGTCTTTTTCCCCTTATCTCTGTCTGTCACTTTCTTTCTGTCTCTTTCCTTCTTTCATTCTCTCTCTTTCTCTTTTTCCTTCACTCTCTCTTTCTTTCATTCCCACTTTCTTTTACTTTCGCTTTCTTTCACTCTTTCTTCTCTTCAAACTCTCTTACTCGCTATATGATCTGTAGATTCAAATATTTATTTCTTGCTTATGAAGAATCATTGTTAATTCTTTCTGTTGAATTTCCTTTTTTCTTCTTACAATCCATTAAATTTCTTTCTTTCGCTTCTTTCGTTCTTTCCGCCTATTCTTGCTTTGTGACCACAACAGCTTATCTTCACATTATGTCCGACTTCTTCGACAGGCAAAGTAGATAATGTATTTATTAAGCACTTGCTTGGTTTCTGGGAAATATCACAATGTGATACCATGGCTAAATTTTCCCGCCTTTTCATTATGGCTGACGAGTTATTTCTGCGCTGAAAACATTGTGGAAGTTACGTAGATTCACCCAGAAAGATACACGATTTAAGATCAATAAAATGTTCACAGATTGTCTGGTAAAGGAATGAAGTTTATATAGTTTACATGACATATTTCTCAGATTTAAGTTAAATCTAGATGAAAACCTGTTGAATGGTGAATATATGAGAATTTGGTAAACTTATTTTTGCAGCAGTCATCATAACAATAAATTTTATTTTAATCAAATCTACATTAGAGAGAATGAACGTGATTCAGGTTAATTATCTGAATGATGGAATTTCTTTTACTATAACTGTATCGTTTTTCATCTGTCTACATATCTGAAATGACGTATTGTAAATATTTAAACTATTTACATGGTTCGGACTGTTGTTCTCGTCTTTATTGTCATATTCATGACTTTTCGGCCTTTTTACGTTTCAGTCTTCTTCGGCTAATATACATTGAAATTTCTAAACGCCCCCGTTGTTTAGTCTACTGGAGTGTATTTTTCTGCATTTTCTGGATATCTTAGTTTCAGTTATTTCGCTTTAGGAACTCAACTCTCCAAGCACACATGATCCAGTGGATAAAAGTGTTAGTTAAATAATGCAATGACATGACCTAAAGATCTGTGTGTTCAGTAACTGGCCATAGCAGATGCGAAAACAAACTAGAAGACTTGAGTTACTAAAGGGAAATAACTGAAATTGAGATATCCAGAAAAGGCATGGCACGTGGAACTAGAACTATCTTCGATTATGCGTCGCTTTTTTCAAAACTTATTACAATATCGCGTATTCGTTTTGTTATTATGCATGTGACTATTATACACAAATCAGACAGAGTGTCATGATAGGCATATTGAGTTTATACTCTCGTGTCACATTGTCGTCGTCCTTCCCTCTCACTGAAGCAGTTGAAGTCTGAATTTTCTGAGTAGCTGCCCACTGAACATCGGTGTATATACAGATCTGCAGGAGTCTCGCCCACATGTCTCCGACCAAAGTTAAGTTTGGAGTCTTAGTATGTAATACTTTAATGTTTTGATAAAATCTAACATTTTCGGGAAGATATAGTTAGCAATATAGATTCAGCCGGGCCGACAAGGGTTTTAGCACTTGGTATCTGGGAGTTTGCCTCATATCAATCCTGCACCTAGTTCGTTATTCCCTTATCTAGGTATCTGTCAATCCCGATAACTGTTCGAGAATTACGAACTGAAGTCTTTATTTAGTTCTCGATGTTTTAACTTTCCTCTGTTCCTTATTAGAGATGTGACGTCTTTTATTCTATAACTTTTTCTGGGGTTATGCAGAGGGGTGGCCCGTTAACGCCGATTGTCCCGTAGATGGGAAGGGGTTGTTTTTGAGATTTAAAATCAGTATAGCAAATACCAGTAGTAATGTAAATACTATAAGCATGTATATATGGCATAAATAAATATACAGTACTGTATATATACAGCATGTCGTATATACATACAGTATACACACACGCACACACACACATATATATATATATATATATATATATATATATATATATATACATATATATATATATATACACTGTATATATTTATATACATTATATGTACGCTGTATATATGTATATATATATATATATATATATATATATATATATATATGCATACAGCGTACATATAATGTATATATATATATATATATATATATATATATATATAAATATAAAAGTGGACATGGAAGTCAGCACTTAGAGGCGACAGTCTGTTTCATGCTAGTGCAATCGTCAGGCGACTAGTGCTGTTATTTTTCTCGGCTGTTTATATAAGGGTCAGTGGTGCATTATGGGTAGTATATTTTGGCGGTTACTTTTACCGGAAGTCGCTTATTTGTTTATTTATTTATGTCAAATTATTTTGCTTGTTTTTTTGTTTGTTTTTTTATTTTTATTTTTTATTTTATATATTTATTTATTTATTCTTTTATTTTGATCGGTGTTTTTGGTTAACGTAGTAAAAATTTGTTTATATAGCTTATTGTTGGTAGTCTATAATGGCCACCATTTACCGGAAATCGCTTGTTCGCTTATTTATTTGGGTCAAATTGTTTTGCTTATTATTTTTATTTTTATTTGTATAACAGTTATAACTTTCGTCCGTTCTTTTGTTTTGATTTTATTTCGCATATTCTAACAGGTGTGGTTTTGTGATTTGTTTGGAGTAGTTTATTTTGCTTATTTTATTGTTGTTTGTTTATATATTTATTTATTTTTCTATTTTAAGTTACGTAGTAAAAATTTGTTTTCATGTCTACATTTTGAGATTAGCTCGGATCTTTTATTTAATAATTTATTTTGATCTGGGAAGGTAATGATAGCTATTTCTTCCTCCAAGCAAAGTTTGCAAGTTTTTGATAGGTTGTTGTAGGCTGATGATTTTTTCCTTATTTTCCAAGATATTTTTGGTGTGGTGTGTGTTTTGTTTTTTATTTCCCAGATATACTGAGAAAGCATTGTGCTATTCGCATATTTACTATTTGTGAAAGACATTTTGTGTACATAATTTCTTTGTTTCCATGGTCCTTCGGTTACTCCTATGTATACTTTTTCTTCATTATCTGCTGATTTTGTCGTGGCTTGGTAGATATTTCTGCATATATATATATATATATATATATATATATATATATATATATATATATATATATGTACAAGTGGTGATTTTATAACATATTTATATTATAATTTTCGAATAAATAATTATATATATATATATATATATATATATATATATATATATACTGTGTACATTTATATATATATTACATGTATGGGGCATATTAAATACAGTATATGTATGCATATTATATACAGTATATATATATATATATATATATATTTACTGTATATACAGTAACAAAAATACACCATCATACACTAACGAAGAATTGCATAGACAGCGCTCTCCCACAGGGAATAATATTAATATATACTGTTAAAAATGCAATGCGGTTATATTTATTGTAAATATTAAAATGTACACTACAACTTGTAAATGTTTGTTTTACCTGTGTATATAGTGGAAAATGGAGTTTTGGAATTTTATTTTCCTGCAGATTTTTTATTTTATTTTGCCTATAGATTTTGTTCGTTTCGCTCGAAATCTGTTGATGGGAGGGGGCGGAGATGATATGTTTGTATCATCATAAAATCTCACATTTTCGGACGTTAAGCTTACATTCCAAGGGTAGATGTTCAGGTCAACTGATTCCGCCCTGCAACTGATTCCGCCCTGCAACTGATTCCGCCCTGCAACTGATTCCGCCCTGCAACTGATTCCGCCCTGCAACTGATTCCTTTGTAACACTTATGTGATAGTGAGTACAAAGTCACGTCTGAAATGATCTGTTGTGGGACACGCGCTACAACTTAAAACCATCTATGTTCATTGACAGAATCTTTTTAAGACCATCTCCTCCATTTCCCATTGTTCTTCCTTTTCCGGATCATGCCATCCAGTGATCCTTTTTCGTATGCAGACCCAATTATCAGTTACATTTTTATTGATTTTTCCGATAAGTATTCATTTTTATTGTTTTTAGCTTTCTTCTTTTTGTATTATCGATTCCATTATTGATCAGGTATTTATACTTTTTTTTCTTATTTCAGGTGAGTGTTGATGATCTCCTACCTACGCCTTACAACCTCGAAGGTTTTTCTTCTTATTTTTCTTTGAAATCACTTCTCATTTTCAGAATATTAAAAGATGTATGTCATCTGATGAATAGTTTATAATCAGCAAGAATATGCTTTGAACATACATATATATCTAAATATATACATCTATTCGTCGAGAGAGATATGCTTCATTATAGATTCAGTTGTACCGTAATAAACATTTAGAGGATTTTGGTTCCGTTTTTCTTCTTGTGGATATTTGACTTCAGTAAATATATTTATTTGAATTGAATGACAGTGATACCAAATTTCAGAAACAATATTTATTCTACTTGTAAAATCTATAATCACAAAACGCTCAAAGGATAAAAATAATGAAAGCTTAATAGACCTGTTTCTGGGTGGATTAATCTCAAATTAAGATATGTTAGAAGAATGCGTCTGGTTTTGTGTTAGTTTCAATCGAAATTAGGAAGGATTATTTATTGTTACTTTATTTACAACAATTTTGGCACATGACAGAAGAGGAAGTGGGTAGAGACTGTTCAACTTGTCTATCCTAGACCTAGCTAATCGAATTCACGACCCATTCATCTATTACAATTTACACATTTACAACAAGAACTCATCCATCGGCTTTCAATCCGACATATACCACAATATCACATATTCAAAGGGATCCTTCAAAAACACCCGTGGCATAACAATTTTATAACGTAAATATGGCTAAGGGTTCAAAAACTAAGGACTGGGGCTGATACTTAGTTAGTGTGATAGCATATTTGGCTGGGACACCATTTTGATGAAACCAATAATTATTCAGGTCAACATTCAACTTCTGGGATTATGGAACAAAACACTCCCTTAACATGGCTAGGTAAGTGTACTGGTTAACAGAGCTCGAAGAAATACGTCTCTATCAAGTGCTTACTCGATATGGCTGCCCAAGTCATTACACGTGGTGGGTTTAGCTCCACTTCTTCAGATATTCATTACTCCTAAAATAAACATTCCTAACCTATCAACTCTGGTAAATTACCCATTCTTCAGAGAAAAAAAAAACACCTTTCCACCTTTTAGGATTGTCGGAATTAAATCAAGTAACGGTTCCCATGCGACATGTTTTTTTTTTGTCCATGTCGTTATCGCTTAGTTCATTGACGAATGATAGCTTAAACGATTTCAAATCAAGATCCTTTGTCATTTGTTTTAAAATCTTGCTTTCGAAAGACCGTTTCCGTAGTGACTTCTTGGATGATCGTAGTGCGGATGCCTCCAGCTCTGCACATGTGTCCCTTTGCGTTGAGGTTCCTCCTTCCCTTTTCTTGTCCTGAATTGATGCTGGGAGAAACAGTTTATGTTCCCATCCAGAACTCGCATGATCATGTGTCCATACACTTGAAGCCATCTTCTCTTCCAATGTGTAGGAGCTCGTGTCAGCTATCTGAAATAAATATATATATATATATATATATATATATATATATATATATATATATATATATATATACATACATATATCTATCTATATACATATATGTGTCTATCTATCTATGTATATATATATATATGTGCGTGTGTGTGTTGTATAGGGTGACTTTAAGCGCAACGTATACATTATTTACAATATTCTTCAGTTTTTTTTGTTATGACAACAATGTTTCGACTGTTATTTGCTTCTGGATCCGCGGAACCGTCAGACAATTAGACACTTTACAATTTATTTAATCTTCGAGAGTAGATTGTCCACGTTCATCTGTTCATGAATAGGGATAACACGTCGTCTTTTCTTTTCTTATTTTTTTTTTGTATTTCATTGCTATTGTTAGTCATGTTTCCATTAAGCCTAGAGTCTTAAGCTGTAATATTTTGATCATATAAAATCTCACATTTTCAGGACGGAAAACAAGTAAAAACAACATTAAATGCAGCAGCTGAAGTCTTACAGTTTCTTTAAGAGAAATGTTGAAAAAATACAAGCAAAGGATAGTATTTCACAAATTATATGAACGTGGTTTGTTCACTGAAAAACTATTAGAGATCAGTCGTGTACAAAATAATAAAATGTGATGGAAATAAAGAGCGTAATGAGAAATCGGAGATGCGAGTTCGAATTCTTGTCAATTTCGTTATATTTAGTTACCCGTAAATATCATTGGGGATGTTTGTTAATGTAGCGCCAAAAGAAAGGAAATAGCTGCTAAGACATGAACATAAATCTAACATTACATACATTACTTTTAAAATTAGCAATCAAGTTACCCATTTCATACACTGTTGCTGCTTTTTATATTTTACCAACAATTTACTAGGATTTATTATCGGCAGATGGAATGTTAACAACATTACATACAGAAATGGCGCTCTATTAAAATTATTAAAAGAAAGAAAAAACGGCGGCATGTCATAGAAAATCCGTAAAGGAGAGCGGGAACAAAAAACTGTATTTAAAAGAAAGCACGTATGATTGTTAAGGCGAGGCACATACCAAAATCCGAGCTACAAAGTGGAGATATAGAAATCAAGCAAATGCGGAAGTCGAACTATCTGTGGTATGATTTAAGAGACTACCGATATGAGAAAACAGTGTGATAGTTCTACAGAAAAAGGCTGAGAATACCATTGGTGGAAGATATGAGGAACCAGGAAGATCCACGGAAGACTAAAACAAAAAGGTCATTAAAACTTAGAAAAAGACAGTAAACATTTTTGGGACACATTAATACTAGTATATAGGTTCACCTTTCGCCCAGTTTACACTCCGCTACGGTATTTTGAACAGGAGTAGATATTTATCCCTTGTTTCCTGTTTAGGTTTGTGTTTACCGTTCCTTTTAAAGTCTGATTCAACTCTATATATCTAACTTCTCCGTTTAAATTATAAAATTTAATTTACTATTTATTTCTGCTCAGAATGAGAAGATAGATGCGCCTATCATTCGATTCACCCTTCTGACAGATATTTTGAACTGTACTAAAGGTTTATCCATGGCTTCCTGTTTAGGAGTGGATTTGTGGTTCCTTCTCATTCACTTCCACTTGTCCCGTTTGGCCTTTTCGCCTTGCTTGGATTTAACTGATTAAAAGGAAACCTAATTGGACAATTGGAGGAGGAATGGATACCGACTCAGACTGAGGAATCGGCGTGCCGAGTTGGAATTTCAGTCAAATACATTATATGAACTTACGTGCTAATAACCTTAGGAAAGGTATGTAAATTTTTCTTCTCCCCACAGATATGAGTAAATAGCACGACAGACCGAGTTCAATAGATTTGGATGTCAACTGGTCTAACGCAGAAACAAATGACAACCTACTGCGGAATAAATCTGCCACGTCAGTCATGTATCGAAAGATACATGATCGCTTAAGCGTGTATCACGCATGGCACATAATTGACTGAATTGAACACAGGATATAATTAAGGCAAGGGTTTACAGAGGAAAGCAGAAAGAAACCAAACTAAAAAGCGTGTGAAAATGGCTGCTAGAATAGAAACTAGAAGAAAGGAATACTAACGGTACAACATTGTTTGAAGGTATGAAAATGAATAAGTTGTGGAAAAACCCACACTGCAAAAATAATTTCTCAAGATGGAGGCGTCCTCCGGTAATTATAATTAGTAAGATTCTGTTAAAAGTCAAGTGAACCTTAGATTGTTTTAAACTCGTAATTATCAATAATCGGCGGTATATATATATATATATATATATATATATATATATATATATATATATATATATATATATATATATATATATATATGTGCGTGTGTGTGTGTATATGTGTGTATATATTATATATATATATATGTGTGGGTGTGTGTGTGTATATATATATATATATATATATATATATATGAAATAAAACATAGAAGAGTTTATCCGTATTATATTACATCAGTTTTCCAGATACTTAGAGACAGCCTGCCGAGAAAATCAATAATCCAAAAAAATGACATTTTACTAAAACTGCAATGCCAACCAATGGAGCCAATAGGAAATACGCCGTTATTTCCGCTAAGGGGAAGTCTATCAAATATTTCTACTTTCTTTCTATGTATGTCTCTACTTATAGACGTTTAGGATTCTGTATATGCATATAAAAACAGATCCATACGTGTGGGTGAATATATATATATATATATATATATATATATATATATATATATATATATATATATATATATATATATATACATGCTTAAAGATTTCAGAGAGGTGTGGCATGAACTATATTCGATGAATAAATTCACACTTGGGAGGATAGCCAGAAGCAACTGACATTTAAAATCAGAATATTTGCGAAATTTATCGCGGTTGGAAACTATGTTTCCAGATGCAACAAACCATTAAAAGCGACGATCATAATCAGTTGCTGACTGGTCCTGTCCAACAAACACAAAATGTCATGCGCCATGAACAGGCATACATTGGGCTTTAATAAAAGCATAATTTATATATATATATATATATATATATATATATATATATATATATATATATATATATATATATTAAATGAGATTTTTCTAGCCAGGGTGCGTCTTCAATAAAGGTTTTTTGTGATGATCCCACAAACATACTTATAGTCAAATGATATATACTTGCAATCGAATGAAGCATATATGTGTACAAACATATATGCAGAAACATTAAACCACACAAACTAATATATATATATATATATATATATATATATATATATATATATATATATATATATATATATATGGAGGAATGGATAGCGCCTAGTATTGAGGAATCTGTGAATCTAGTTCATTACATTCGCTTACAGACAAATAGCCATGGAAAAGCATTAATCCATCTATTCTCCTCCTGGTTATGTGTAGATACCAGGACAGGCTGCTTCCTATAGCTTTGGGTGGCGACTGGTCTAGGAAAAGGACAAGTCTGAATTCATAACCCGCAGACAATCGTTCGGGGCCATTGCGGCATACTGTGAGTCAGTACTCTGTATTCAGCTCTTTCAAAAATTGATTCGTTCTGCAAAAGCTTTCACCATCATAAGCAAATGATATGTGCAGGTCGTCTGGCTGTTGGTTCTAAGAACTCAGCAGCTTGACATTCATATGTAGAAAACGACTGGAGATTCCTATATATATATATATATATATATATATATATATATATATATATATATATATATATATATATATATATATATATATATATATATATATATATTATTTTTATTTCCTTTCATATCTGGCGTTTACACATTTCTTTCTGGGTCCCGCCCAGGGACCTAAGGTTAGAAATGGCATCATGACACTTTCCACTGCAAAAAAAAAAAAAAAAAAAAAAAAAAATTACATAGATAAAGCCCTTCGTAAAGTGTGGGCTGTACTTGTCAGAACAATTTTTTGTATCTCTTTGAGGCATGGACTTCCAGGGATCCCTTCAATCAGCCTACTGGAATCTTTTCCAACCAGTCCAAGGGCTCCAACTACAACAGGAATTGTTGATGTTCCCATGTGCCACATTTTTGAGATTTCTATTTCAAGGTCCTTGTATTTTGACAGTTTTTCGAATATCTTCAAAGACACATTGCAGTCTGCAGGGACTGCCATATCAATAAGGAGGCACTTATTTTGTTTGTGGTCTTTAATAACAATGTCTGGGCGGTTGGCTTTGATTGTTCTGTCAGTGTGTATTGTGTAGTCCCACAGAATTGTAACAGGTCCTATCTCCGTAACCAGGTCAGGGTGGTGTTCGTACCAATTTCTTCCAGTTTCCTTCCCATAGGAGTTGCAAATTTTCCAGTGCAGATATTGGCCCACTCTCTCATGCCGGGTTTTTTATTCGGTGGGTGCCAATATCGTGCAACCTGATATAAGATGATCAATGGTTTCTGGATATTTGTCACAGAATCTGCATCTTGGGCTAACACAGTATTTTAGTATATGTGCTTGATAATTCCTAGTTAACAAGCATTGGTCTTGTGCAGCAATGATAAAACCCTCAGTTTCACCTTTCAACCCTGCACTACGTAACCACTGATGGGTGCGGTTTATGTCTACGTCTGCTTGTTTGGTACGGGCAGAGTATTGGCCATGGAGCGGTTTATTTTGCCATTGTTTCTTTATCTGGTCGGTCGCATTTCTCTTTGCATTCTTTATTAAGTTTTTTGCAGCTTCAGCCGGTGTACAGTGATGTATTTGAATTTCTGTGCCCATTTGAAGCTCTTTTTTGAATTTTTCGGTTTCCTTTACTACAGAGTAGAGACACTTACTACTTTCATGTTCCTTGACACATACCATCATCCAGTCTTCTGTATTTTCCAAATATCTTTGGAGGCCAATTTTTGTACTTTTGTAGGATAGTTCTAGTTGAACTAGTCCTCTGCCTCCTTCGGATCTGGGCACATACAGGCGATCAATATCAGATTTGGGATGATGCATGCGGTAGCAAGTGAGGAGCTTTTTCGTTTTGGTGTCCATTCGTTTAATTTCAGCTATGGTCCAGTTAAGTACATTAAAGCTGTATTGCACCACAGGAACAGCTAAGGTGGTTATAGCTGATATTCGTTTTTTTGAGTTTAGCTCGGTATTTAGTACCAGTCGTACACGCCTGTAGTACTCCTTTCTTACCTTCTCTTTCATTTGGGAGTGTTGTATGCCATCTCCCTCACTAATTCCTAGGTACTTATAAGCTTCACCATGCTCCAATTCTCTAATCTTCGTGGCAAAATCTAAATCTATTAAGGGTGCTTCTAAAATTCTACCTTTCTTAAATGTTACTTTAGCACATTTATCTAATCCGAAGCTCATGCATATGTCGTCACTAAAGTATTTTACAATATTAAGTAGGCCCTTCAACTCATTGTCGTCTTTGGCAAAGAGTTTGAGATCATCCATGTATAGTATTGATTGAATATGTTGTTATTTATTTTGTAGCCATAGCTACTGTTGTTCAGTTCATGCGTAAGGGGGAGTAAGGACAAACAAAACAAAAGTGGAGACAAAGAGTCTCCTTGAAAGATTCCACGTCGGATATTTAGTCGGTTGGATATGGCAGTGCCCCTGGTGTGACTAAGGTATAGTTTGGTGTTCCACATTCCCATGCTGTGCTTAAGGAAATTTAATACCACAGGGGAGACTTTTTACATTTATTATTATTATTATTATTATTATTATTATTATTATTATTATTATTGTTATTATTATTATTATTATTATTATTATTATTATTAATAAAATAGATGCTGTCATATCAGTTCTTGTGCCCTTGCTATTCCCCAACAGTCTCTTGATACAATCTAAAGAAGGATCTACAATGTAATTGATCCTAGCCTGGCATCCCGACTGCAGTCACTTTCTCACCAATATTTTTTCTATTTGTCCTTTCAACAAATATTTCATAGCAACTGCCCGGGCGTGCTTTTTTCTCTGATTCCCAGACTACATGAATTTATGCGTTCTACTAGATTGACATCTTGATCCCATCCTTCTACTGTTAAAATATTTAAATGCAACCGCCACTTCTACCTCAATAAATCATTTTCTCTCACTTCCCTCCCTGTGGAACTCACTTCCGTTTACTTGCTTCCCAGATAACTATAATCTTCAAAAATTTAAATGTAACGTATATCGCCATCTTCTATCTTCTTGAATCCCTTCCATAATTCGTCAATTCCTCAATTCTCCATATACTTATAGTATAAGCTTATAGTTTCGTTACTTCTGCTAACTTATTTTCTGTCTTTGTCTTTTCTTTTTAAAACTCAAACCGTTCCTCTATAAAAGCTTCTTCTTAATGACTGATGTCTAAATAAATTTGAATGATATGTGAAGATTTTGTGCTCAAAACAATGTAAATAATTCAAAGTTTATTTCATTCTGGTATTCATTTGGTTGGCACGGAACATGTTATCTATGTTTTTAACATGTTTCGTCGTATATAACTGTTGGATTTCTCTGAAGTTATTTTAGGCTTGGGCCTATTGACTTGTCCTATTCCCTCGTGGCGTCATATTGTTTTCTTTATTTGTATGAACAGCATACACGAAATTTTCCACGTTGATTTGCGTGATATCTGATATTTATTTGACTCAGCATAATCAGCACGGATTCTACGGATTATGGATTAAAAAAAACACTCAAAGAATTGCAAATGTTTAAATATGTAGGAATGTTTTAACAGAAGACGGAAAACGCTGCACTAATGTTCGAGGGTGCATTGAAATAGCGAAAAATGGCTTCCTAAATCTAAACAAAATTTTATGGAGTAGGAAAAGTTCGTTAGAATCAAATGAGAGTACTGAACTATTATGCAATATTGGTCCTGCTATATCGGAGTGAATACTGGACAATCTCCACACACATAAAGAAGGGTATTTAGGCAACAAAAGTGTATTTCTACAGAAGGATGCTGATAATATCATGGGATAAACATGTTGGCAACGACGACATTTTAAGGAAAGAGTTGGAAGTATTTAAAGTATATAATGAAGAAAAATAGTTGGAAAAATTTCACACTCACAGGGCATGATGAATTTGTTGGATGTTTTAGTTTAGCGATATATAAACATCTATGGATTATTTAATGCTGAAATCTAAATATATTGTATACGACGTATTGAAGTGCACATAACAAACATATAATGCCATTTTACATTTCTACTAGCTACCTTATACTGAAACGGTGGTTTTGCAAACAAAATTCCAGAACTACAACGATTAAATTTTAAATTATTAAAATAACTATACCAGAGCGTATTCGCGCTTGTTTTTAAAAAAATCCCCATCATGAGGGAATGCAGATTTTTATCCCAGTTACAATAAGTTAGTCTTTGTAGTTTACTCCTGAAGATGATCTTGGATAAGATAGAAAATACTTGACTTACAAATTCTCCGGAGCTTTCTTTTTATTTATTTCATCTGAAACTTAAGAAACTGTTAGTATAAAAATCAGTAGACATAATATAACTATATTATTCAATGAAACATGTTTGAATATATATATATATATATATATATATATATATATATATATCGGTTTTGTAGTGCGTATTCAATTTATGTAACGTAAATCATTCAAACGAAAAACAAATACTGAAGCTAGTTATATGGCGAGAATCACTCTCACAAACAATATTTAATAATAAATTACAACCAACTTCGAATCTGTTAATGAATGGTGTGATCCTTGTTCATAAATTCCGGGTATATCTGGTCTTATTTTTTTGTACGAGCCGGCTTTCAGTCGTTCCGAACGATCATCTTCAGGTAGACATATTAGTGTGTTTTTGTTAAACTCCGAATAGTAATGCGACATCGAAAGATATTGTGGTCCGAAAGAGTGCTTTTTTAGTAATGAGATATTGTTAAATGTAAGAATAATTTTGGAGCGCTGCAGCCACAACGCTGAGGTTGAATTTTTTTAAATTTGAAAAATGTGCGTTCTTGTACTGGAGAAAAGTGTCATGAACTAAATTGTTCAATAATAATAGTATTTTCACAATTATTATCAGGAATTTTGCACTTAGGATCAGGTTATTTTAATATCGGTTTCGGACCACAATATTTGTTTTTCGTTTGAATGATTTACGTTATATATATATATATATATATATGTATATATATATATATATATATATATATATATATATATATATATATATATATACATATATATATATATATGAAGATGTCGTTGCTTTATTTAGTCTCAAATATGAGCAGTGTAGATGTTATTTTTTAGTTCTGACAGTCTTACTTTCTTTTTCGTGGATGTAACAACGTTCGGAGGCTATTGCAGATGTTACATAACTATTGTCGTGAACTTTCAATTGGTGGTGTATTTGATGATTTTTGAAATACCTTCTACTTAAACGGACGCAACCACATCCATTAGACCTTATATCAAATTCTGTTCCAATGTTCTCTGCGACTTTAAAAGCACAAAAATGTTTCTTCTTCAAAGTGCAATTGTAAACTTTACAAAATCGTTTGATGAAAATACTTAGATGTATAATATGGAAAAGCTAATTCTTTAAATGAATAATTAGTATAGGAAAAAAAATTCGATTTTCCAAGCTAGAGTTGTGGCAAAATTTCAAGTATTGTAAAATCAAACTTACCCAATTATTCCCAAAGCAACAGTCAGCTATATATTTTTATTTGCAATTTTTTCTCATGAGAAATGTTTAATCTTCCAAATTCGGATAATTATATCAATAGAATAAAATCGCAAATATTCTTTCTGTCAGAATTTTATACTCATTCTCACAACCGCTACATTCGAAACTTGACACTGATACTGTACTATGTTTTTATTGAACGATATACAGTTTTATTTTGTAATCAGTTTCGTTGATGGCTGCTGGACTGTCAAGTAAAGAATTCTTTACAGTGGGCCGATGTAAAGAATTCCAATTTTTCTCCATTCTGAAAACATACAATATAAGCTCTTTATCCGGTGTAGTCAGATGTTTTTAGGCCGTTTATGAAAGCGGTTATTCATCCTTGTATTTTCACAGCTATTCATTTAAGCTCCCCTTTCATAATGACGGTTCTTTTTTCTCTCACACATTTCTTCTTCTGTTTGTCCGTATTTTTCTTTCTTTATTTTTCCTAAGATATATTTATTTTCTTTTTCTTTTGCCCAGTATAATCTTTTTTCTTAATGTTTTATATTAATTCGAGATTCCAAACATTGTTTCTGTTCTTTATTGCCCTACTTTTCATTTATCCTCCAACACAAATATCTTTGTTTTGATTTCATTGATTTACCTTCTCTGAGTAACTTCTAAGAATTGACATTTTAATCCTGTTTTGTTAATCTATATTGTAAGAAGGACTGCCTGCCGCCACTCACTCTTTTGCTACATTTTTTTCCTTATTTTCTTTTAACCATTCACTTCGGGGTTCTTATATTTCTAATAATTAGTTTCCAGTTTTTCTTTCCCTCTCTTTCTTTCTTTCTTTCTTTCGGCGTTTCTCTTTTTCTCTCTATTTTTCTCTCTCTCTTCATCCCTCACTTTTTTCTCTCTCTATCTTTTACCCTCTTACTTTATTTCTCTCATTCTCTTTTCCATCTTTCTTTTTGATACCGTCTTACTTTATTTTCTCTTTCTCCATCTATTTCTTTCTCTCCGTTTCTGTCTATCTTTCTCTCTCTTTATTTCGTTCTCTCTTTTTTCATCTTTTTTCTTTGTTTCTTTTTTCCTCTTTATTTCTTTCTTTCTTTGTTTCTTTTTTTGACATTTTCTTTCTTTTCTTCGGTCTTTCTTTCTTTCTTTCTTTCTTTCTTTCTTTCTTTCCTTCCTTCCTTCCTCTGTTTCTTTTTCTGTTACTTATTTTCTATCTCACTTTTTCTCTCTTACTTTCTTTCTTTTTCCCGTTTTACTTTTTTCTTTTCCCTGTTACTTTCATTTTCTTTCTTTCTCTCTTCCCTTCTCTCACCTTCTTTCTCTCTCATCTTCCTTCTCTTTCTTTTTCTTCTCTTATTTTCCCTTTTTTCTCCATCTTATTCCATCATTCGCTAACTAGCCGAGATTTTGCTCCACGTCTTCCTCTTCCTCCAATAATTTTTTCAACTCTACTATTCATTCCAAACAAAACTCTTTCTGCAATTGATCAATTCATTGAAATCCTCTGATCATTCCTTTCCTCTCGTAATTCCCGAGACGCCCTGCATTCACCGAAAGCACCGCACCCTTGCGACGGATGGGCACTACGCATGTCACATAAAACAATGCCGTTTTTGAAAGCAACATCCGCGAACATTCCACATGAAAACGTGGGTTGGTATTATTGACCGCTCTTTTATGCTTGCACAATACCCGCGAAAATTGTTCAATATTCTGGCGATTCTATTTATACGACAGGACATCGAACAGTTGGATAAAAAAATAGCTGAAGGAGATAACCATTATTATGTAATAAACTGGGAGTACCATGAAAATAATGAAAACATTACTTGATTGAATCATCATGACTTAAAATTTATTCATACCAATATTTCTGTATTTGCTCACCGCTATCGCGTGCTCTTAGATTCGCGTCCTTGTACAGTATATGGGCCTGACATTCTCCGATTGCGATGTGTGAAAGATTGTCTCCTCTTCTCTGGTACGAATGTTTAAATATGCATCTCTCCAGCAATCTTGTACACACGGGTATAGGTGTGGCTTCACGTGCAACATCATTTGGTAGCCGGGAGAAACCTCACGTCACTCTCTTAATGAACATACCTTCTTATATGGTCTGAAATATTCACACTGTTATCATGCTGTAATCATTTCCTGAAGATGATAACAGTAATAACAAACAATATATTATTTGAATATGTGTTTCCTTATTTATTTAGTAATATACGTTAATGATATCTTGAAAGACAACATTCAGTATATACTTATTTCTAATTAGTATATATATATATATATATATATATATATATATATATATATATATATATATATATATATGTATGTGTGTGTGTGTGTGTGTGTGTGTGTGTGTGTGTGTGTAATTTGGCAGCAAATTTTCTTTTAAACATGTTGTGTTGAATGTAAAAGACAACATAGTCCTGCATATCCTCTTTTGAATTTTCTCATATTTTCTAATGAGACTTTTTATTTGAAAATTATATTGAAATAAATATTGTCCGTAAGATAACCGAGTACTTTCGAACGTCATTGTTCATCTTCAGAGTCAATTTTTTTTAACAATGTCTTATATATATGTAGAGTAAAATTATATATATATAACGAACTATCAATTTATCAAATGCACTAGTCATACACAGTAATTAATTCAACCACAATTTTGATTTAATAATGACACACCTATCAAAAGAGAAAGTAATTTACTCAGAAGGAAAATTACCGAGTGTGCCGCTATCGAGTCTTATCAAAATATAAATCTAAGCTCCTGTTTCTTTCCAATCTAACCTTTCCTGAAATATTTACTACTCTCGGAATCCAACATACACGACTACAAATATGTTAATGAGTTGAAAGAAAATGTTTTTGAAGATGTACAGCACATCCGTCTATACTATAATCATAACAATCTGATTAACATTTAAACAATATGCATATAGTAAAAATATAAGTTACTTTAATATTACTCGCTTCCGTTTGTCTTACCAGGCTTTGAATTATGACATTTTGTGTCCTTCACATGTTTTGACTGACCTTTCCACCACCTGATGAATATTCATGAAAGTTCTCAGATTTAAACGCCTTGATAAATCAATTGCATAATTCGTCTTGTATATAAACACGTGCAACAAAATAAATCCTTATATATTCCTTGATAAGGACGGAACGCATTGGATTAGAATAGTTTTTTGTCTTTTCTTTTTATTCATTCTGTTCCTTTACACTCTATCTGAAAGTAATTTACACACATACACACACACATATCCATACAAGTTTGATAGAAAACAACAGACAGGGCCTGGTCAAGTTGTAGTCATAATTATTAATTGACTAATTTGTTTAACGGCATATCAACTCCTTATGGGTCACTTAATAGCGCAATTCAATTTTCTTGGGAGATCTGAAGTAATAAAAAAATACGATATATGTTATTCTCCTTTCACAATTGAATAAATGGTAGATGATACTCAACGTCTAAATATTTAGAACACTATTTTATGGCTTCAAATAAATATATTTTGAACGCAACTGTACGCCTTCAACTACAGATAAAATGTATTGTTGCTCATATTCTATAAAATGTAATTCTACTATAATTATGTGCTGTTGGTAATTTTTATATAAAAATGTATTGCTGGTATTTTTACTATGAAAATGTAATTTTCTAATTTCATAGTGTTTTGTTTTCGTTTGGGATCCAAAATTTGCCCATAGTCGGGAGCCTAAAAGGTGCTACCAACCCGGCTCATGGTGGACCTGGTAACAACAATTAAGAATTGATTCCACGCGCCTCAAATCATCCAGTCTCCCTTGCCGTTGAATGTAGTTTACTGCTATACAGGTCTGGTCATCGTTATATCATCAGCATAGATATTCCCAAATGATCTGAGTATACACTTAGGCAAATCATCTATGTACAGCATGAAGAGGATTGGACCGACAAGCGAACCTTCGGGGAAGCCAATGTTGATCGCTTGAGAATCGTTGTACTGGCTATTAACAACTAACTTTACAAACCTACCTGTTAGGAGTTCTATGTGTAGGAGATACTGGTCGAGTCGATAAATCTTCCTTTAATTAATGTTACTTAATAATGCTTTTAAATACAGTTTTTGAATTTCACAATTGTCTGTAGATTGTCTCATCATAAACAAAAATGAGTGGTATGAGTGAATATGTCACGTGAAATGAACTGACAAATATTAAATAACATTTATAGCATAAATATCATTGCTTTTTTTAAAAAAATCTGCTAGGTTTTGACGGCGTCTGGTTTAGCTCTATCTTCAAAAATATGAGAGACACATAGAATGACCAGGTAACTGTTGGTCAGTAAGTTATGTGCCATGCGTGATACACGTTTAGGCGATAATGTATCTTTCGATACATAACTGACGAGGAAGATTTTTTCCCGCATTTAGTTTCCATTTCTGTGGTAGCCGTTCAAGACTATAGACCCGGTCTGTCCTGCTATTTGCCCATAGCTAGGGAGAGAAGAAGATGATTCATACCTTTCCCAAGGGTATTAACCCGTAAGTGAATGTAATAGATTCGTCTGGAATTCGAACTCGGCTCTCCGATTCCTCAATCCGAGCCGCTATCCATTACTCTACGTGTCGAGATTTGAAAAAAATGCTCTTCGCGACGAAGCAGAATAGATGAGTTGTTAAAAATAGAAGCCGCTTTTAAGCCCAAAGAACAATCGCATTTTAAGTAGATAGGGAAAACTAGAAGTTTCTTTCAAATCTCAAGAGCCAAAAACGGTCGTGTTACCAACCTATGTGAAGAGTTCATCTCTGGTAACTTTTATTTCTTTTTTTTTACAGCCACTGGACTTGTATAAATTCCTATGCATTAGGTCTATAAAATTATATCTTATAAATGCAGCCATAACTTCTGCTCCGACAGTTTCTTTTCTCGCACTTCCAACTTGTGGAACTCCATTCTGTTTACTTGCTTTCCTGATCACTACAATCTTCAAAAAATTAAATGCAACATTAATCGCCACCGTCTGTCTTCTTAAATCCAGCACATATCTTGTCCTTTCCTCAATCCTCCCTATTCTCATTCTTCTCTTTCAATTTCACTCCATGTAACACCATGAGGACTAGTGGCATTCCAGTTTATCTTTTGTCCTTTTCTCAATCCTCCCTATTCTCACTCTTCTCTTTCAGTTTCACTTTCACTTTCACCCCATGTAACACCATGCGTACTAGTAGCATTCCAGTTTATCTTTTGTCCGTTTCTCAATCCTCCCTATTCTCACTCTTCTCTTTCACTTTCACTTTCAACCCATGTAACACCATGCGTACTAGTGGCATTCCAGTTTATCTTTTGTCCTTTTCTCAATCCTCCCTATTCCCAGTCTTCTCTTTCATTTTCACTCCATGTAACACCATGCGTACTAGTGGCATTCCCTTTTGACTTGGGGTGAAACGATTAAAAAAATATAGTACAAAACTTGTAATTTCATTTTGGAAATATTCAGACCATCTAGAATAAGTTCGTCAAATAAAAATCGAATGACGTTTGTAGATTGAATATCTTACTATATTTTCAAGTGGAATGACTATCGTTTTTTCTTTTTATAACGCTCATTCTCTATAGATTTTCACTAACAATATGATTTACATGATATTAATTACCAATGTGTCTCATGAAAATTAAATTAATTCAGTTTGATACAAATGGTACAAATGCAATATGAACCGCCACGGTTAGATTTTAAACCCTATCTCTGTATTAGATTTTCTTTGTGGCTCACTAATCAACGTGCCGAGCCAGGTTTCCTAATAACTTTATGTTACATTCTACTCAGGATCTGCTCGACATATTTTCAATATTTGCTGTCTCTGTTCATTATTCTTCTGTTGATGAAATTAAATGGCTTAAATATGGTTATTGAATATGTTGCAATATCACCCAAGAGTCAGACGTCATATGATTCTCATGATATTTCTTGACCCAATATGATGACATTAAGTGGTTAAGAATGTCGCAGAAGATTCTGACGGCCTGTTCCAGGAGTGATACACGTGAAAGTATCTTTCTCTGTCCCTCAGAAATTAAGTAGCACGTTACCTGCCAAAGCATATTCATAACAGTCGAGACCGAAGTATGATGCCGGCGTGATCGTGCTCTTAATAACAACTTAAGAAGCGTCCAGAAAGAAGCTACCGTATTTTTATTTGCTGCGAACCAGACTTGGCATTCAGTCTTTTGTGTATAATGAAACGCAATAATAATAATGCGTGCCTAAGTGTCTGTTTATTCAAAAGAGACATATGAAAGAACATCTCTGAATCTATAAATTTCTATATTCAAATATGTTTCATTGAATAATATAGACATAGTGTGTCTGCTTATTTTTAGACTCATCCTTTCCAGTTGTCGAATCAGTTTCTTGATGTTCCGATGAAATTTATCAAGGAAAATCCGTAGACTTTTTTTCTAACCCAAGTACTTTCGATCTTATCCAAGATCATCTTCAGGAGTAAATTACATAGACAAACATATTGTAACAGCGATAAAACTAGCATTTTATTGTGATGGCGGTATTTTTTTATTTTAAATAAAAAAGGGAACGTGCTTTGTTATAGTTCTTTTAAAATATTAAATTTATCCGTTGTAATTACGATTTTTTCTTGAAAAATAAGCGTTTCAGTATAAAGAAGCTGGTGGGAAATTGGTAGCAATGTAAAATAGGATTAAATGTTTTATGCACTTTAATATGTTGTTGATATATTCGTAATAAATTTTGTTGATTGTTAGCTGGTTGATTTTGATATAGAGGCCTTGAGAATTTGAAATTATTTTCTATTATTTTTGTGGTGTAATATATTGGTGTTTTCAACAAGTATTTTTCTCTAAAATGGACAAGAATATTTTCTTTGGATGTTGCGCAATAGAACTTCTGTACGATAAATGATAATGTTTCTATATAAAGAAATATTTGTAAAGAGAGGGATGTTTTTTTTATTTATTTATTAATCCAACCGATTTTTATTAACTTATTTTTAGTTGACACTCATATTTCAGTAGACGCTCCGTTTATTTATTAAACAGTATATTTATTTTTGTCTAACGACTAAATATAACGTTTGTTTAATAAAAATATGAATAAACATAAGTATGGGAGTGGAGCAATAAGTGACGCTGATTTAAAATTTAATTTTGATTTAAAATTCACTTTATAATGCTAGAACTGTAAGCTTGATATCTACTGTATTTAGCGCCTTGACAAAGAAGGACATGTTGAAAAATAGATATTTCGTGCGTAAAACAGATTCATTATCGTTATGATGCGTACATATGTGTGAAGCTTAATATATAAAAGAAAGGTTTAATGAAATTAACATACGTATCACTTTTCAGAGATTTTAATTTTTTCCTATGTATTAATCAATATACAGTACCGCACAAAAGTAATATTGTTGTTCATGATGACGATAGTCTTTGAGTATAGAATCCAGAGTTTGGCAGTGAATATTTTGAAGACAGTAGGGAAGCGTAGTTCAGGTTAGCAGTGGATATCTCAATAAAGTATCAGAGCGTAGTTCAGTAGTTTTTCCTTCTGTTCATTCGCTTGACAGGTTGGCATTGGACATTCGGAGAGAGTAATCAAAATGGCCGCCTTTATACACGACGGATTGAATATTTTACGTCTCCTGATTGGTTAACCTTCTATTAGGGAACTATAAAGTGAGTCAAGTCATTTGGGTTTGCTCACTAGTACATAAGTATACAAAATAATCTAACAAATATACCCTAAGATCTATTTAAAAAAAAAATTTCTTCTTTTCAGATGGTCAACAAATCTTAATTATATATATTCATGAAAACAAACACTTATTAAACGAATTATAACCACTTTCAAAATCTTTGTTTTTTTTTTTGTATCAAGCTGGAATAAAAATATTAATTAAAATATTAAGATGTGCAAGGGTAAAATTAAAATCAAAATGACACTTGTTCATTATTTTGGAAACTGTGTATACTTCAGTCACCCAATATAACACATTGTGTGTGCAAATGGGTGCAAGTATAGACTAAATTTTAAGAAAATATTTGCCAGGATCAAGATAACTTCCTGAAGCTTTAATGATGGAAAAGGATACAAAAAGCTATCAAGAAGATTTGGAGTGCATGTATCCACTGTGTGAAAAATTATTTATAAATAATTAGTACAATTAGTACGACGGCATCGCAATCAAGAATTGTCCGTCCACGAAAAATAACTGCAATAATATGTCGACACCTTGCTCGGAAAGCTCGTGCGAATGATGCTGTGACCACTGCGGTTCTCCGAAGCTCCCAAGCCAATGTTGAATACAATGTGCATACGTCAACAGTGCGACGAAATCTGAACGATGCCAATTAATTGCAGAATGCTTAGGGGTACGCCACTGCTTACGAAAAAGTGCTAACAGTCTTAGCTCAACTATGTCAACGGGCATATTGATAAGCTAGAAATATTCTGATAAAAGGTTTTATGGTCGGATGGGACCAAACTATAGCTTTTGGGGAGGAAGGATAGAATTTTAAAAAGAGGAATTTGGTGGTGCTTTGCTGCAGTTGAAAAAGGCAAAATAATACGCATTGACGGCATAATGGACTCTGTAATATACCAAGCAATTTTGAACAAATGTGTCTTGCACTCGGTTCGAAAATTGGATCTATTTCGGGGCTGGATCTTCATCATGACAGTAATGCGAAGCATCAAAGCAAATCTACAAAAGAATGTATTCGAAAAAAAGGAATTCCAAGTGTTTGAATGACTTAGCCAAAGTCCTGATCGAAAACTCATGTACTGTTTACTTTAACTTTCAGGTACTGTTTTCTTTAACTTGAACCACAGATTGAAAGCTGTGGTTCAAGTTAAAGAAAACAGTACATGCAAGAAAGCCAGGTAATATCATGCAATTGTGGAAGTTTTCACAATTAAAATAGTTAGAAATTGACACTCGCTACTACCATAAATACTGGTCGATATTATGACCTCAAAAGGAAGAATCACCAAATATTAAATGTAAGGGTTCACTTACTTTTGCACATCTTCATTTTTAATTAATAATTTTTATTCCAGCTTAATAATAATAATAATAATAATAATAATAATAATAATAATAATAATAATAAACATTGAATATGGTTGTAATTATTTTGATAAAGGCTTTTTTAATGAAATAATAGTTTAATTTTTTTAATATAACTTAGATGTTCACTAATTTTGCGCAGCACTATATATAATTAAGTAATTCATCGAGTCTAGAAGAAACTTCAACAGAATGTAGAAGGAACTGAATGGCCGTTTCGTCCTATATTTGGGATTCGGTAGCAGTGCGCATCCACTGGATGATTATTTCACATCCTCCTAATAATTTCTATCACTTGTATATCCTTGCTTGAACTGGCTTGTAATGCTCTGGATGGAGCGACTTGGGGATAGTAGTAGTGGATCTTTTGGGCACAGTCCGTTGTTTTAGGGAAACTCGGATGAGTTACACAACGGAATTTGCGAAGAGCGGCACTATATCGAGTCTAATTAGTTACTTCTTCGACACCGCGGCCCGTTGATATAGTTGGTATTACGCTTGCATCGTATCTTATCGGGTTCGATTTTCGGTAGTGGATGCGCACTGCTGATGAGTCCCAGTTAATTATGATTATTTCTAACCCTAATAATAATTTCTATAACACACACACACACGCATCTATTGTGTTATCGTCGAACATGATCATACCGTGGAATTATATAACTAATAGCTTTTTGCAAATATTGCATTATTCTACCGCATGCAAGTACTGTGGCAGGGCAAATCGTGGCTGCTTCACCACAACAATGCATCTGTACAAAACACCCTGAGCACCCGGCATTAAGAATATCATCGCTGTACTGGAATAACCATTCTGTTCACCTGATCTTTCTCCGTGCGACTTTCATCTTTTAAAGACCCTCAAGATTTTCATCAAGGAAACCACTTTTCAAGACGTGGAGGCCGTCAAGATGGCCGTACCGAAGGAGCTGGGGTGCATCCAAGAAGAATCCATGCAGAAGTGCATAGAAGCGTGGCAGAAAACAATGGAAAATGGTATTAACCTCTTGATTGGAAGTTTCCTGTATGGGATTGAAGCAAATTGCTTGTGACAACAGTCCCATTTCTTTTCAGACAAACCTCGTATATAATTTCAGAGATAAATTGTGTTCTAACTAAGCATCTATGAAAAAAATGTCCGTTGCTATTTCTCCATGTAAACAAAAAACTTTATAGATAGTTTCTAGATTAACTTGTGTAAGTGGTAAGGAAAATTGAATGAATCATTCAATTTCAATTTCCTAATGAACAAACTCATTTCCTTTTGAAATCTGTGCGTGACTACATTATCCAGAGGCGCGCCTTTTTTTGTAAACATATGAGCTTCTGTGTTTTTCATTATACTTTACAGATGAGAGCAAAATTTGCTGAATTTTAGATAGGAATGATGATGGACCATTTGTTAATCCTCGTTCTCTTTGAAAAAAAGTGTCTTTTTGAACATGAAGGGAAATTTTAAAAATTTATAAACAAACACACAATTTAAACACACGTTGGCGTATATAGAAAAGTAAATAATTATATGTCAGGAAAATCAAAACAAAGTGGAAAACGTGATATTTACGTTGAAGTACGTACACAAACGCTGAAGTTTTAAACATTATTTTTTAATAAACGTTGGAGTATATAGTACAGTTCTAACGTTTGAGACTACCCTTGGTAATTTTTTTAATTGGCCTAAAATGTAGTTGTTTTGTAATTTAAATAAGAAAAAAAAATATTAGACGTGGATAAAAAAAAAGTGAAAGATGATTTTCAGTAGAAATGTTATTATGACAGAAATATTGAAAACTTTTTTAGATTAAATTTGGCTCTTGTAAAAATATCCTCCTTTAGCCTTGATTACCTTAACACAAAATGTTGTCATTCGTTGCAAATGTTTCCTAACGTATAAGTTTGCTAATTAACCCCATTCATTTTTCAATGACTCTAAGAACTCTTTTTATTTTTTTTCACTCTTCTATCAAATTCATCCCATGCTAATTCTGGGGGTGACTTCAAACTTTTAAAATATAATGTATAATTTAGTCAATTTCATTTAGTATGTTTTTCTTGTGGTTGGTTTTATAACAACTGTTATATAGTTTCCCCCATTGTGATAATAGAAGATCTGTTAAGAAAGGTGAAATGTTGGACGCACGTTTACTAGCATTTAAATCAATTTCCATATACTTTCATCGTAGTAAATTGCTTTTTTTAATTGATGTGGTATATTTTAATCGAAATTATGGTGAGATTCATTACCGTGAGCAGCAAATGCATTTAATATGTCGCCGTGTAACATATACCGTTTGTGTTCATATCATATTTTATATGAATTCGACAAGGTTTCATCTAAGTATGCTTCGTGGCAATTATTACAGGTGATAGAGTAAATTCCAAATTCAATTGCGTACGTCTGTACGCGAATAACCCAATAACAAAATGGAAGAAATTGTCAAGTATTACGTGTTTCTTTACTCAACTGTTTCCCAGGAGATGTTCTTTCGACAAACACGAACCATAGATGCATGTTTTTTTTTTCTTCAGTTTCTCATTCAGTTTCCCATTATTAGTCAGATATGTGGATCTGTAAAATGCATAAATATTTTTATGTAAATCTCTATATATATTTGGGTACATGTATAACAAAATCATTCTTTTACTTCTTGGTAGTATGCCCGGTTGTAACAAATTCCGATTTGTTTAATTATGTGTATACATTTCATTTTCAAAAGAAAAATATTTAATAGAGAAAATAAAATATTGTGGGCATCTGATAGCTAACTAGCTCCATCAATGAGTTAATATATATTTTTGCTGATATATTTCGATTCATATATATATATATATATATATATATATATATATATATATATATATAATTAGAAATATCTAAACGTCCTATGGTCCAATTAGAAAAGAATGCCTATTTTATAATAAATAAATACATATTAGCCACGTGTTTAATCTAGATTTTGTTACTGAGAAGTTCAATTTCTGATAAGATCGGTCCGTCAGACAAAGATTTCGAATGCAAATTTTACAAGTTATATAAATATATATGTATATATATAGTGGATCTGTTGTAAATCCATTCTAAAAAAGTCTTTGTTTACATTTGGATATGGAACTATATGCAGATATGAAAAAGCACTTCATGGAATCTATGACAGGAGAAATTTTGCTTGAAAATCAAGAAACTGACTTCAGCTAACCGCCTCTTCCTTCGTGGACAGTCAGTAAGGCGTGCTGGGGTAGAAGATGTTTCACTGGATTCTTGCTGAAACGAGCAAATTTTTAATTAATACGATTTCTGAAATATTTAGGCCCGTCGGTTTTAAGCAAATAAATACAATGTTTAATAAATAAAATATCCGATGTATAAGATTTTGCAAAGTTTCTAATATTTGACCATAATGTTAATGCTGGGAAATAGATGGCACTTAACAGAGTTCAGCTGTTATTCATTTACACACACACACACACATATATATATATATATATATATATATATATATATATATATATATATATATATATATATATATATATATATATAATGTGTATTTAGGCAGCAATTTTTCATTGATGCATGTTGTATTAAATAATATAGAAAAGTTGTGTCTACTTATTTTAAGTAAGTTCCTTTCATATTGTCTGATAAGGTTAATAACATTATCATTGAAAGACGAAAGGAAATCACCATATTGATACATGTTTAAATCCTATCTAAGCTTTCGGCTTACATAAGACATTATCACAGATGACAATTATATTTCAACATATCAAAATATACACGGACGAAACAATAATGACAGTCTGTTTTTGTTGCATGAAAAATTTCCAACTTGTGTATACGAGACGTGGAAGTGAAAATCGCATCGCAGTTAGTGACGTAACACATGACTATGCGAGAGTGAAAACGATAAGTATTAAGTATGGGAAGCCGTTGGTATAAACCAATGGCTTTTGTTATCATTATAGCCATTTAAGAATATTTGTGAAGTTTTCGTAGTTAATTTTGTTCAGGTTTGGTTTCAACTGTTTTATGTATAAAGCTTCAAGGATTTTTAGTTTTTGTTTATTGTTTTAATGCTTAAGTATAGTTGTGTTTTCAACGATGATTTTCCGGAATTGTGAACGCTGTCAGACATGTTGTTTTAAATGCCTAAAAATGTTAGAGTTATCATTCAAATATAGAGACAAGCGTCGTGAAAGAGAGTTTGTGGTGTGACCAACATAAATATTATTTAATCCATTGGGGATACAATCTCCCAAAGGGCACTTGAATTTGTAAACTATGTTGGTTTTTTGCAAATCACTAACGGAGAGGTGAGAAGAATCATTGCGAATAATTAAATTGGATATATTAGATTTAGTATAGTATATGATTAATCAATTTTTTTCTAGGATCTGTTGTAGATATATTAGTATTTACTAATTTTTTTAGTATATTTTCATCTTGTTTATAATTAGTATGCATTTGACAACGATATAGAAGATTAATATGATAATGTTATTAAGCTTATCAGACAATATGAAATGAACCTACTTAAAATAAATAGACACAACTTGTCTATATTATATAATGAAACATGCATCGATATATATATATATATATATATATATATATATATATATATATATATATATATATATATATATTACATTCACGTGCTAATACCCTTGGGAAAGTTATGAATCCTCTTCTTAACCCTCCAGCTATGGGTAAATAGCAGGACAAACTGGGTTCTATAACCTTGGATGGCAACTGGTCTAGGAGAAAGACACCTCTGAATTCAAAACCTGCGGAGAATTGTATGGGGACCTTGTGGCACGTAGTGCATCAGGTCTCTGTATTTGGCCCTTCAAAATGTGTGTATTGTTCTGTACAAAAACTTCTCCACTATAATCAAATCACATGTGCTGGTGACGGGCTTCGGTTCCTAGGAACTGATCTGTTTGACCCTCATACATCGAATTCGACGGGATAGCCGAGTATATATATATATATATATATATATATATATATATATATATATATATATATATATATATATATATATATATATTCCTCATCGGAATTTCATGCACAACGCAATCTCCAGGTACTGAGTAGTGACTGACCGTTACAAGAACAAGATTTAAATTTTAATAATAATATATATATATTAATAATATGTAAGTATGTGTGTGCGCACGCGCATGTGTGTGCGCACGCGCATGTGTGTGCGCACGCGCATGTGTCTGCCTTAAAATATATCGTAGTCATTTCTGCGTATTATGTAAATACATAAATACACAGACAAAATATGCGCACCTCTTTATATAAATGTCATTGAGCTTATGTCTTTTACTATCAAGCCACTGACTTGAGCGCAAAATGCGTAACAACCCACTTAACGATATTCACACATTTCAACTTCCTCTTTGCACGAACACTCATCTATTACTGCATTTAATTAATCAATCGATAAATAGATCAATATGTACAGTAAAATAATCATAGAAATTCATGAGCTTTGCTATCGATACATAATTAGAAATATATATTTTGATTGATTTTTTTTCTGTATCTCTTTAGTGCTACATCTTTCTTTTATAAATATCTTTCTGCTATACATATATATATATATATATATATATATATATATATATATATATATATATATATATATATATATATATTGAATTTCTAGAAAAGATTTTTAATAATCCGACATATTTCTATCATTTTAAACATTACTTCTCGTGGATTTGAGTAGTCACTCTATTTATTTATAAAAGCGAATATTTATTTACAAAAGACAGCCTAGATTTTAGAGAAATCTTATTAAATAAAAATACGAGTACCCACTAAAATTAACATTTAAAGTCATAGATATTTTTCCGATTTATAAAAAAAATCATTCTAAAAATTATCTTAGTTAAGTATCCAGACGTGAACAATGAGCAGATAGGAAAACAATCTTTGACAGCGGTGGCGTGCCGGGCATATCTATAATTAATAAGTTTACGCAAATATTCGGTCAGTTATGTTAAGATATACATTATATCCAATACCCTTGGGAAAGGTATTAATACTCTTCTCCCCCCAGTTATGGGCAAATAGCAGGACAGACCGGTTTCTATAGCCTTGGATAGCAACTGGTCTTCCAAAGAAAGATATGGCAAAATTCCGCGGGAAAAAAAATGCCCCGTCAGTCATATATCGAAATACACATGATCGCCTAAGCATGATACATAACTGACTGATGTTAAACAAATAAATATACTTTTTAATAAATAAGCGGATCTCCTACTCAAATACGAGAATCCGCTAAATATAACATTTCAGGTGATACAAATATATCTATCTATATATATGTATGTATGTATGTATGTGTGTGTGTGTGTGTGTGTGTGTGTGTGTGTGTGTGTGTGTGTGTGTGTGTGTGTGTGTGTGTGTGCATATATATATACACACATACATATATATATATATACATATATATATATATATATATATATATATATATATATATATATATATATATACACACCCCTCCCCATATATATATATATATATATATATATATATATATATATATATATATATAGCCTGTTCCCGTTTTCGTAATGTTATAAGTCGTGATCTCTAAGCATTTGGAGAAAATTAATTTTAATGATGAGACCGCTATTATATGTCTTTTTGTCTGGAAAAAAACATAAGCTGAAAAAAATCCTGAAATAATGTAAATTCTAAAATACATTTTCCCGTTTCTTTTATGATGACTGTATGCATTTCACTAAAATAAAGGAGTAACCTACATGTTGAATGAATGCAAGGAAAAACTTAGCCGTACTAGTAGGAAAGATTCCATCATTAAAACAGTCGTTAACTCATTAAATTCAATATTCCTGCATGATAATTCGTCCCCAACATCCACTCTGATTTATCATTTCAATTTGGTTTTTCACTAAATAAGTCAGTATTTCCGGTTGGCAAACGAAGTATCCTGATGTAAATATAACAAGAACTTTTTTTTCTGGGGAAATCAAAATTTATCACCAGTCATTTCACCACAAGAAAGGCCACGAAGTTTCAAGGGGTTACTGAGGGTGAAAGACATTAATGAGGCGAACGGACAATAAAAGAACAGGTTTCAAGAAGACAGAAAATAGCGATTAACGTTGTATTTATTTTTTTTAAAATAGGTTCCGGGAAACCAAGAAACTGAAAGAGAGTTCCATTGAAGCGAATTGCAAGAGAGGAATCATTTCTTGACGTATGGTTTGATCCTTCTGCTATATATCTTGCCAAAATCCATAAAAGAATCTGCAGAGTTATCGTTCCTGACCTGGTATCTCGGCTTCAGTCCTTATCCCACCTCTGTAAAATAGTTTTCCTGTGTCTTTTCTATAAATATTTTCACGGTGATTGTTCTGATGAGCTATCGTCTTTGGTACCCCGGCTTTAGTGATTGGTTGGCAGCTAGGTCTTATAATATTATTGTTGCAATTGCGAATATATAACCGTTCTATGTGAATTGTGTCTTCTCCCACTTGTGGAAAATTCCTTTTCTGTCGTCTTCATTTCCTCTCAACAATGATATTCAAACATTTAAAAGAAACGACAGTCGTCCTTTTCTGTTTCCTTAAATCCTGTTATTTTTTTTGTCATCGCTCTTTAATAATAATTTTTCTCAAATTCTCTCACTAATATCCAACATCCTAGTGAATTTTATCGCCTTGCTCGTAGTGAAATGGTGGAAAAAATCCATATACATGACTGGAGAATCAAGCAGAAAACGCCTGTTCTCGCATGATTACCGATCCCAAGCAGCATCTAGCCATTTCACTCCTTGGATTGCAGACCGTTTAAGAGCATCGGTTATTGTAAGCAATGAAGGAAGTAAGCAGCGATAAAACTTTCCCACCTATGGAACGCCGGGAGGTGGTAATAGATGGTGGTGCGTATAACGACAGATTCACGGTTCGCATTTCAATTTAATTCTGCTTGGCACACTGCTAGAACTACCAAGTTTTGCGACATCTAAATTTACCACATTTATTTAGATTGCACATGATAAACGCTGATTACTCACTAATAATCCAACATTTAATATTTTCCAACCTAATATAAATCATACTTATTATAAAACCCAGGTTGTGTGTGTGTGTGTGTGTGTGTATGTGTGTGTTCGTTCGTTTATATATGGGATCGGATTTCCTACATTTTTCAACTGATTTCAACAAAACTTCACAGGACTACGTAAAATTACCCGGCGGTGGTTCTGACAGCGCCCCAAATTGGAAAAACACAATTGTTTTTGCACGAAATTAATTTGAAAGCACGGGTAAGGCCCATTTATGCAGATTTTTCGCAGTCTTTGGACGATTTTTTGTTACTGAGCCACCAAAACAAAGTAAATGGTCCAGTTTCTGATAGCATTTAACGCCTGGCTATCTAACAAGTACCAAATTGTTTGCAAGACTGTCAAAGCTGCTTGACCAGGGAACCATAAACGGGGGTATCAAGGGATAGGATTTAGCCCTCAGAACACACATTCACTGGCACAGTATGTACAGTTTTGTTGAAGAACGTTCACTTCAGAATTCACAGGACGCAGTCCGCGTGGCTAGGTTGAGGGCTTAACAGTCCTCAGCACAGAAAACCCTTCGTTGTTTGCGGGATGCCACCACCAAAGCTTGCTCCAGGGGTTTAGAAAGCCCCGAACAAACAACTTCACGTCGTCTTAGGAATACTAGGAATACCGCCACCTCTAGAGCTTCGGAACAACCCCAAGAAACCGCTCATCGTCGCTTTAGAAATACCCAATCCAGCGCGTCTGCCAGAGCCCTAGAAAGCCCTGCACAGACCACTGTTTGCCGCGTTAGAAATGCCCGCTCTACTGCATCTGCTAGAGCCCTAGAAAGCCCTGCACAAACCACTGTTTGTCGCGTTAGAAATGCCCGCTCTACTGCGTCTGCCAGAGCCCTAGAAAGCCCTGCACAAACAACTGTTCGTCACGTTAGAAATATCCGCTCTTCTGCGTCTGCCAGCATTGCAGAAAACTCTAAAGTACGCCGTTAACGGCTCGAAAACATTAGCCAACTTCGACCTTCTTTGAATGGCGTAACTTCGCCGTCTGCGTCATTTTGGTCAAATACCGCATACAATTATGACTGCACTGTCAACTATTCCGCTAGAAGAGACGTACAAATAGGGGCCATGGATAAAATTTGCACTTTTTGCAACGCAAAAAATGGGCCGGTGAGCAACCTGGGCTTTGTTGCTCTGGAGGAAAAATCAACATCCCTTCTTTAGACGAACCTCCCCAGCCACTTAGGGGCCTCCTTCTGGGTACAACTTCGGAGTCAACGCATTTTCTTGAAGTAATACGGAAGTGAAACTCTTGCTTCCAGATGACGTCTTTTGGTGCGAAGGCTATTAGTGAGCGGGGGATGGATGCCTACTTTCAAAGTGCAAGGCCAGGTTTACCACTTAATGGGATCACTTTTGGCTGATCAGGGAGAGCCACCTCAGTTCCTACAAATTTACATTCTCGCTGACTACAACGAGCAGGTTGATGCGCGTCTCGGCATTCTGCCTAGCGATATTTCCGTCGGTCCCCGTAGAGACATTCTGTTCCGTCTACAAGACATGCTTCACGAAACTAACACTTACATCCGAAGCTTAAATATTGCGTTCATACAACGCTTGACCGAAGTCTCCAAGATATCCGCGACTCCTCCGACCCCATGGGTGGAGTAACCCTTCTCCTCGCAGACGACTTTAGGCAGACTCTACCAGTTATTCCTAAAGGTACACGCGCTGACGCTGTCCGCGCCTGCCTGAAGTCGTCTGCCCTTTGGTGCCACGTAGAGACTCTTAAACTGAGCACGAACATGCGTGCCTACTTGAATGGCGACTCCAGATCCGCTGACTTCGCACGGGAACTTCTTGCTCTTGGGGAGGGGAAAATGCCATCTGACACACAGGGTTTTGTTCAGATGGATCAGCTTTAGATATTTCCTTTTGGTTAATTCATTTACTTATTGTTGCAATGATAAAACCAGTATTTTTCTTCATGTTTTTATCTTACCAGTTGATTTTTTTAACTTCATATGTGTTTTCTCTGTATCACTCTCAAGCTCTTCAGAAACATCAAAATTTCCGCGCCAATCATTTGAGGTTATATCATTCTTTCGAATGGTATGTAGAATTTAAATATCTGAAGAGTAAACGAAATGAATATATATATATATATATATATATATATATATATATATATATATATATATACTTTAAATATTTGTATCTATAAAAAGGACGTATAAACATAAAAATGTCTTTAAAATTGTCGTACTTTGTCCATTTCATAATGTGTGACGTCATTTGTTACATTTGGATATACATTGAGCAGATATGAATGTATGAGAGAAAATCATGGAGAATTGTGTTTAAAAGCAGTAAAAATTGACCTTGTTAACCGTACGCTTGTCTGTGGCCCAATCGGTTAAGGCACGTCAGGCTATATGACGATTCCGTATAGGATACAGTTTCGATTACTATAGGAGGACGCATATTTTCTATGAAAATTTCTCGGACATTTAGACCGGTAAATGTTGTTAATACTGTTTATTATAAACAGAGCATTTACTTAAATATTTGTATCTATAAAAAGAACGTAAAAACATAAAAAATATCTTAAATATATATATGTGTATATATTTATATATATATATATATATATATATATATATATATATATATAGATAGATAGATAGATAGATAGATAGATAGTTATAGATATTATATGTGCATATAAATAGATATGTGAGTGTGGTTGTATTGCTAGCGAAACTGTTCTGCTTCTTTTTGAAGAATTTCCAATGGAATAAAACAGGTCGACTGATGAACTGATGGAATAACTTAGCTATTATTGATATATAGATTTGCCTTTATGATAACACATTCATATTTATTTCTTCATATATATGCCAAACCAATTATTGCATATATGCCTAGAATCTATATTAAAATCTCTGTGATACGAACTATTTTCTGACTACATTTTCCTTGCTATAAGTCTTTAGTTGTAATATCTACTGTGACTTACAATGGTTTAAAACATTATTATATTTACTGTCTTTTGCTATTTTAAATTTCAGTTACAAGTTAGCCAGTTTAGGTATTAAAAATACAGCACGTATAGATACACAGATAGAATGAAAAGAGAATGCTTGAAATAAATGGCTATATACATCAGTAAGAAATATTTTGTCTTTGTAAGTTATACAAAAAGAATATACTGTGAAAACCAAAAATCTAAAAGAAACTACATACAAGCTGCGTCAACGCATTTATCATTTACTGAAATTGTATTATAAAACCGAGGTATATTTTTATAGAAACAAATATACAACATTTCGTTTCTCTACAGTAAACCTAAAGGCATTTAAGAAATCAAAGGGATTTAAAAAAAGGACGAATTGACTGATAATCCTAAACACAATACTCAGCATCAACACCTTTTTACCTCCGCCATGAAAAAGTATTTCTATCTCACTTTTTGTTAGTGACTGAATTTTTCGGTTTTTGAAAGACCAGTTTTGTCTCGGCACGATCATCCATTATATAGTTTTGGTCTAGATATACTATTTTGTATATATATATATATATATATATATTCATGCTTATCTGCTATTTATGTTAATCTTCCGACCAATATTCTCGGTTGTCTGTCTTTGTGAATGATATTTTTCTATCTTTTTCTGTATCTTTTCCACTTATACCTATGAGATATTTATACGTGATGCTTGTATTTTCTTATCTTTCTTGTATTATGAAGATACATTGATTTTGTGTTCTTTCTCCACCATTTGTTTCTTTTGAATTATTCTATGGTAAGCCTATTATATTTTCCATATAGTTACAATTTTCACACCAGATAGATTTTAACCCACTTTGCCTGTCTTGAGCAAGATACGTGATGCACAGGACATGTGATTTCCACGCCGATGCATCAGATGGGGTGCATACGAGCCATGATTTTAAAGGAGAGAAATTAAGGGCACTTAAGAAAAGAGTTTAGTATTAAGCAGGTCATCTAAGAATTGGCCTAATCTAATATTTTGTGCATCATATATGACCACAGGACACTTGACTGATAACGTAAGGTCACAAATGAAAGACATCTATATTTCCTCTTTATTGAAATGATTATAACCTTTACATCTCATGTGATTCGCAGAGCGTAATGTAAGAAATTTATGATTTGTAAGTCCTGTACATCACATGTAATGTCCAATTTTTTTTTATGTGGTATATTATATATCATCACATTCTATTTGCCAAATAAATTGAGTTTCCTTCCAATAGATATAAATCTGAAAACATGAACGTTTGGATAATACACACGAAAATGTCATGAACAGGCAATGGGTTAAACTATCTTAACGCAAATATAACAATGAATTAATTATGACTCAAAACATTTTCTAGTTCTTATAATGACAACTGTTGTTTAATCATTTAGTATAAACATAGTTGTTTTCTACATATTTTGTCTGTCCTATTTCCATTGTAGATTATACTTACCTACTTCATCGACCTACTGACTTATTGTTGTCAAAGACTATCCATTTCTCATCGCATGTAATGATTCGATGCAAAAATGCTTCTTTTTCCCAGTTTGTATTGATACAATAAGAATTTGTTTCATTAAAAGAAGTTTCATTGAGCTTATGAGTAACAATATATTGAATGAAAAATTACCTGGAAAAGAAAAAGGTAAGGAATGAGTCAATATATTGTTTTATATACTAAGGATGTAACTTTGGTAGACGACCGTATCAACAAACATCAAAAAATGTCTCATCCCATGTGTGACCACAATATAATTATATATATTAAGTGAATATTAAATATAATTGTGAGAATGATTTTAATGCTATATTTTAAGAAACAGTTGAGTAGAAATATACCGAATTCCACAATGAAATTAAGAATTCTTATGTTATACTTTACCACAACACAATAAAATGATCCCTGACATAAAAGTTGGTTCAATGTAAAATCGTGATACTGAATTCGTTCATGCAGTAACTAATTCAACTCTCGATAGCTATCAACTTTAGAGAAATCTTTTGCAAGGACAAATTGTTACTGTAAGGAGAGTAAGGCGTTGGCTAATTCGATATAGTAGAGGTAACAGAAATATGTTAAAACAAAACCTGGTCGCCACAATTCAATATTCAGAACAAGCATAACAATCGCATTGAGACATGGAACTGACAATAACCAAGCACTACTGACTCCAATGCATACATTTCTATAACTGTAAATTCTGTATCCCGACCCATAAACAACCTTCACCTATAAGAATGTCGATTTTAAAACTATGTATCTGTAAAGGCAGCACCTTGTTGTCAACTGTGGTCATTAGTGGATACTAATAAAGACATTTGTAAGCCGATTTTTTTATCACAAGTCCTGCATGCATGAGTGGCATCTGCATCAACCGTAGCAATTTGGCATTTGAACTGAATCAGATTTAAGCCATAGACAGATGTATCAATGATATGCTTACTTATTATTGGGTTGTTTTCCCCGTCAAGCTACGTCCAGCATGTGTATCGGTGACTATGATCTTACAATATCGAGTAATGCAACTGCACTGGGTCAAATCAACTCCCTTAGCAGTAATCCGAATGAACGAGCAGTCTACATAATCGGTTACACGTGAACCGCAGATGTTACATCATAGTATGCGTTCTTCCAGTTGAACGAAGGCTAAAAGGACCAACACTTCCAGGCGATGTGTGTAAGATTTGGGAAGAGACAACTCAACACCGCCGCCTGGGAATCGGGTCAACTCAGAACTGAGACAACACAGCACTAGAAAAACATTTTTTTAAAATTTTTAATCTAATAAAAATAATTTATTAAGGATTAAAAACAAAATTAATGAATATTTATCTTCAAGTAATTCTTTTGAAAAGGCATTATTTAAAATATCAACTCGTTTGTTTTAAAATTATTTTTTATAAAGTAAATTGTAAAAGATTATTTTTTAATAAATAAATTGACAGATCAAAATAATTCAATAAAACATATTTGTTTTGAATTATTTTTAATAAAGTAAATCGTAATATAAATTAATTTTCGAAATTCTTATTTTTTTTTATATTTTCGGTGGTGTTCTGTTGTCCTACACACTGCAAGGTGACCTTGGGCCCCGGAAAAAATTCATCCAGGTTTTGCCTTGTATGTTAGTTTTTGTTTAGCCACCGTTCTCTCCAGAAATGCCTGCAGGGGCAACCTTATTAGTCACCAATAACCGGACCATATATCAGGTAGTAATTACCAGTAGCATTCTTATATTGACTTAGCACAATATATATATATATATATATATATATATATATATATATATATATATATATATATATATATATATATAATGTATTTATTTAAAAATTATAACATAAACATGTTATAACATCACTACAAAAATAGCCATTTTGTTTCAACACTTCTGGTGCCTTATCAAGTAATGGAGTTGAATGTAGAATAAAGAGTTTTAAAAGTTTCAAATCCATCAAACACCCCTCAATAGGGAAATGCTGTTACATAAGCTACAACGACCAATCAAAATACAAATATATGAAAATTAAAAGAACCTGACAACTAATTTAAACATGATAGATAATATTTTGACACAACTACTTTAAACCTGATAGATACTATTAACTGTGTCAGCAAATCCATTACTGACAAACTACGTATAAGTGATCGTGTCAGTAAATTGCAATCTAAGGAAGTATATATTTTATAATAGGATCATAAACATGATTTCCGAACCAAGCCATCAATACGTCTTATTAATCCTATCGATCGGTAGAATCAATAAAACCATTTTGGAGAAAACAAACCAATCTATTAATTGCACCCTTGGGCTTTTACAGTGGGTTAATACCGCTGATGTTATCAACAGGTTCACTGGGATCCAAAATAAGGACAACTACACTTTCACACATTTTGGCATTATTGACTATTATCCCGCCATATCTAAAGATTTGTTCACATTGGCCTGGGATTTCACTCACGTATACTCTAATATGCCTGATAATGAAATGGATATAATCTTGAAATGCAGAAATTCTGTTGTACGCTCCGGTCTTCTTCAGGTGATTTGAATGTCAAACTGAACCCTTTATTTCGCTCACTGGGGTAGAATGTTCTAGTTCCACGTGCCATGTTTAATGGATGTCAGTTATCAGTTATCTCCTGTTAATTCCCCTCTGAAAGTTCTCCACTGCCTTAACCGGGTATTGAACTCACACTCTTAACATTAACAGGAGATAGCTGATAACTGACATTCATTAAACATGGCATGTGGAACTAGAACAGTCTACCCCAGTGATAGAAATAAAGGGTTCAATTCGACATTCCAACCACCTGAAGAAGGCCGGAGCGTACAACGGCCGAAACGTTGTAATGAACATGGCGACAAAGATGAGGACAATAGTCCGAATAATGTAAATAATTATATATTTTGTTTGTCCATTTGTATATGTTTAATTGTCTTTTCTCCTTTCTTTGTTTATTGCCGAATTTTTGTTTTTCCTATTCTTCCACTCTTAACTTTTATTTATTAAACACACTTTTTATCTAAAATATCTAAAATTTTATTAATATTATTTATTAATTTATAATTTGTTATTTTATAATTAAATTATTTAAATTGTTATTTAAATTTAAAATATTACTTACATTTTCCAAGCACGAAAGTATGGGGCACCCAGTGAGGATCGAACTCACTACTCAGTTGTAATTGTTATAGCGAGACAAGCATGCTAACCATTACACCACCTCGAGGTGACGAAATGATTTTCTAAGCGTAGCTGATATGTGGCACAAGGCGTAAATCATGGGGCACCAGTGAGGATTGAGCTCCACATGGGCAAGGATATATATCTTTGCTCAAGTAAGTAATATTTTAATAGACTGCAGTCGCTTATTGATAGTTTCAGATTTGAATCTTTGTGCGTTTGTCTATGAATATATCTATGTTTTTATTACTGTATGCTTGTATGATTGCCTATATATGCCTTTCACTGTATGTATATGTTTCTGTTTCGTCCGTGTTTTGCGTGTTTATATATCTAAATATGTCTACGTGTTTATATATTAAAATATGATTCTGTATATATTGTCATGTGCAAAATTTCTTACCCTGAACTTATCATCATTTCAAATGTATCTAAGTTGTTACAATATTTGCATCTCCTTAGATTAGCGTTTACTCTGAGATTTTGGCTTTTCGATCAAAACAAAATAAATAATAAAATATATGTATTTTTCCTCAGTTCCTTCGTTAAATAATTTTATATTTTAAACTTTAAGCAAGTTTAAATTTAAATTGGTAATTTTTATTTTCAATTTTATAGTAAAATTTAAGATTAATCAGTTAGAATGATTTCTATTTTAGTCTAACACTAACATTAAGGCATTAATAATTATTAGCAAAGTTCGTTGTCAGGTTTTGGAATGCTCATATACTTCTATTTTGATTGGTCATTGTAGCTTATGTAACAGCGTTTCCCTCCTTGAGGGTGTTTGATGGATTTGAAACATTTGAAACTCTTCATTCTACATTCAACACCATCACTTGATAAGACAACAGAAGTGTTGAAACAAAATGGCTATTTTTGTATTAGTGTTATGACATAATTTTTTAATAAATAAATAATATTTGGTCTAGTCTGTATCGAGCACTGTTTTAAGAATAGTTTTTTCGTTATTGGAAATTATTCCGTCTACATCAAGCCTATACTTTTATTTATTTATATATATATATATATATATATATATATATATATATATATATATATATATATATATATAAATAAAAAGGAAAGAACAGTAAGATATAAAATCCGGTGTTCTTATAGATATTTTTATTTTTACACAATAGTGCTCTATGTAAATTTAAATTTACAGAGCATTAATATTATAAATTAATAGATTTAAAATATGGTTTTACCGCTACACAGTGATAACCATGTTTCAGTAATGGAAGCTAAAACCCCTGAATTTAATTTTGTTATTAAACCAAAGACATTAATTCCATTTCCTCATCAAGCGAATTTTGGAGTAACTTACTTTTAAAATTTACGGTTGTTAACGGCACAGGAAAGATTCATAGTTTGAGGGTTTCCAAGGTTACCGATAAATCCATTCATCTAGACAAGGGGTGGTAGAGGGTTCAATTTTTAATTTTCGTTATATCAGTTAATAGTTACATTTGAAAGCGGGGTTATGTTTAGGGATGGGTAGGGATGTATCTTTTAACAAATTCTGACATCCGCTAAATTCATGTCATCTGGGTTTTTTTCTAACGGCAAAAATTCTTATGGTATTTTTTCTATTTGTATATTTAATGATTTTGAGGGACTGTTTAGGTTAGAATATGTTTTATCCACCTTTCTAAAAAATTATTTTTAATATTTAATATACTATACTCCTAGTTAAAAACCAAGTAAATGTATTAGGATTACTTACAGTATTTAAAATTATTTATTCTTATCGAGTATAAGTAAATATTATTTTATTTTATTTTATTTTATGTAAACTTTATGACAATGACGGCAAAGGTGGTTAAATTATTTCACTAATTCAATAAACTTTTATTTATAAATTTAGTAGTATAAATGTATATATGTATGTATAAAGGACATTTAATGTTCAATATTATATTCTAACTTATTAATTTCATATGACTTTCGGTGTTCACTTGGATTCTTTTCAGTGTTTGAATTGCTTTGAGAGAGGTGTTATGGTTAGAGTACGTTTTATTTAATTACAATTTTAAAAGATGTTTAGGTTAGAATCTGTTTTATTTAATTTCAATTTTAAAACATTTTTAAAAATTCTACTTTCAAATTTAACTTTTTAATTTTAATCGGCTATATTTCTTTATAAACCAAGTAAATGTAATATAATTATCTACATTATTTAAAATTATTTATACCCATCAAATATGAGTATGCATAATAATCAGGTAATTTTTTTTTTTATTTTTTTTTTATAGATTATTTAAAGATTATTGAAAGAAAACTTTTGGCAATGACGACATAAAATAGCTATTTCATTTCTCTGATTCAGTAAATTTTTTTATTTTTTATAAACTTAGTAATATATAGTTTCTCATGTATGCATATAGGACATGGGTCATTTAATGACCTACATATTCTAGCCCTTCTTATTAACTTCCATTTCACTGTAGGTGTTTTATTGGATTCTTTTAGGTGCGAAAAGTACTTCGAAAGAGATGTTTGACTTTTATACTTATTTATCCTAAACGAGGATTGATGTTGGTTGAACCTCTTTTTGAACTCATGGCTAGTGCAACCTATATAAATTTTTATGTTTTCAACAGAAGATATATTACATTGGTATACTACTGATTCCATGCAACATTTATTTTGTAAAGGACAGTTTTGAGGGTTTCTACAATTACATAATTTTTGTTCACCCTCATTAGCTGTTGTTTGTATTTTTCCCTTGTCTACAATTTTTCGGTTCTGGTATAAGTGTTTATTTAAGATATTACATAAGAACTACAAAAAAGCAAATAATAGTAACCTAAATATGGACCAGAATATCAATAATAGTAGTAAAAAAATCACTGATAAACTGAAGATCAGTGACAGAGTAGGTAAATTATATGAAAAAGAGAGCTACATAACCTTAAAAGACCACAAACCAGATTTCGAGGCAAATCCGACTACAAGGATAATTAATCCTACAAGACCAGATATAGGAAAAATTAGTAAAATGATCCTTGAAAGGATAAATAAACAAATCAAAGATAAAATAGGCCTCAAACTTTGGATAAATACCGAAGACGTGATAAACTGGTTCACCTGTATAAAAGCAAAAAACAACTGTACACTAATGCAGTTCGATATTGAAAATTATTACCCATCAATATCTAAAGAACTGTTCTTGAATGCGTTGGACTTTGCCACCCAGTACACGGATATTACTGAGGATGAAAAGAACATTATATTAAATGCGAAGAAATCGGTACTGATTCATAATGGTGAGCAATGGGTAAAAAATTCATATGACCACTTTGACATCACAATGGGATCACTAGACTCAGCTGAGTCTTCTGATCTCATTGGTCTTTTTATTTTATACAACCTAACAGCGCACCGTGATATTGATTCAACTGACATTGGTCTATACAGGGACGATGGTCTCATGGTTATTAGGAATTCTACTAACTTCAGAATAGACAAAATTAGAAAGGCATTATATAAAGAATTTAAAAGCATGGGTTTAAAAATTACCGTCAGCACTAAAATTAAAAAAGTTAACTTCCTTGATATAACATTAGATTTAAAGAACAATACATACACACCTTATAAAAAACTCAATACGAATCCTTTATATATACACCCTAAATCAAATCACACCTCATCTATAATTAAACATATACCTTTATCTATCCGAAAAAGAATTAGTACAAATTCAGCAAATGACACGATTTTCGACGAACATATTAATTTCTATAATAAAGCTCTAAAAGATAGTGGCTACAAAAACCTAAAACTAACTTATATTAAAAATGAAAACGGTAAGCATAGGAAAAACAGAAGCAGGAAAATAATTTGGTATACACCCCCATACAACCAAATGGTAAAAAACAAATTGGGACAAAAATTCCTTGAATTAATACTCAAGCATTTTCCCGGTGGAAGTAAACTTAGTACTATTTTCAATAGAAATACACTAAAATTAAGTTATAGCTGTACTGATAACCTAGAAAAGATTATTAAGAAACATAATACTAATATCTTAAATAAACACTTATACCAGAACCAAAAAATTGTAGACAAGGGAAAAATACAAACAACAACTAATGAGGGTGAACAAAACTTATGTAATTGTAGAAACCCTCAAAACTGTCCTTTACAAAATAAATGTTGCATGGAATCAGTAGTATACCAATGTAATATATCTTCTGTTGAAAACCCTGAAAACATAAAAATTTATATAGGTTGCACTAGCCATGAGTTCAAAAAGAGGTTCAACCAACATCAATCCTCGTTTAGGATAAATAAGTATAAAAGTCAAACATCTCTTTCGAAGTACTTTTCGCACCTAAAAGAATCCAATAAAACACCTACAGTGAAATGGAAGTTAATAAGAAGGGCTAGAATATGTAGGTCATTAAATGACCCATGTCCTATATGCATACATGAGAAACTATATATTACTAAGTTTATAAAAAATAAAAAATTTACTGAATCAGAGAAATGAAATAGCTATTTTATGTCGTCATTGCCAAAAGTTTTCTTTCAATAATCTTTAAATAATCTATAAAAAAAAAAATTTAAAAAAAATTACCTGATTATTATGCATACTCATATTTGATGGGTATAAATAATTTTAAATAATGTAGATAATTATATTACATTTACTTGGTTTATAAAGAAATATAGCCGATTAAAATTAAAAAGTTAAATTTGAAAGTAGAATTTTTAAAAATGTTTTAAAATTGAAATTAAATAAAACAGATTCTAACCTAAACATCTTTTAAAATTGTAATTAAATAAAACGTACTCTAACCATAACACCTCTCTCAAAGCAATTCAAACACTGAAAAGAATCCAAGTGAACACCGAAAGTCATATGAAATTAATAAGTTAGAATATAATATTGAACATTAAATGTCCTTTATACATACATATATACATTTATAATACTAAATTTATAAATAAAAGTTTATTGAATTAGTGAAATAATTTAACCACCTTTGCCGTCATTGTCATAAAGTTTACATAAAATAAAATAAAATAAAATAATATTTACTTATACTCGATAAGAATAAATAATTTTAAATACTGTAAGTAATCCTAATACATTTACTTGGTTTTTAACTTGGAGTATAGTATATTAAATATTAAAAATAATTTTTTAGAAAGGTGGATAAAACATATTCTAACCTAAACAGTCCCTCAAAATCTTTAAATATACAAATAGAAAAAATACCATAAGAATTTTTGCCGTTAGAAAAAAACCCAGATGACATGAATTTAGCGGATGTCAGAATTTGTTAAAAGATACATCCCTACCCATCCCTAAACATAACCCCGTTTTCAAATGTAACTATTAACTGATATAACGAAAATTAAAAATTGAACCCTCTACCACCCCTTGTCTAGATGAATGGATTTATCGGTAACCTTGGAAACCCTCAAACTATGAATCTTTCCTGTGCCGTTAACAACCGTAAATTCTAGAAGTAAGTTACTCCAAAATTCGCTTGATGAGGAAATGGAACTAATGTCTTTGGTTTAATAACAAAATTAAATTCAGGGGCTTTAGCTTCCATTTCTGAAACATGGTTATCACTGTGTAGCGGTAAAACCATATTTTAAATCTATTAATTTATAATATATATATATATATATATATATATATATATATATATATATGTAGTCTTAAAGTGTGCTATATTTATGGGATAAAGTGCTCAATCCTAGAGATAGAGCGTGTGTAAATATAAAAGTGAACATAGAAATCAACACTTAGAGGCGACAGTCTGTTTCATGCTAGATGCAATCATCGGGCCACCGATACATATATATATATATATATATATATATATATATATATATATATATATATATATATATATATATTCTTTATAAGTTATTTTTATAGATACAAACTGTTGCGTAAATGGTCTGTTTATAATACAGGGTATTAACATTTTCACGCCTGAATTTCCGTGAAATCTCAAAGAAAATAAATGCCCCCGACAGGAATCGAACCTGTCAGCAAGTTTTCTCTCGAACGTTAATATCTGCTCGATGCGTATCTTAACGTAAAGAAATGAAGCTTTCATTTTATATATAAAAAATTAATATATTAAATAATTTAAATTGCCCTACAAATGTAGGTATATGTGTATTTATTAATATATACTTCATAGCTTTGATGGTATATATGTATTTATTAATATATATATATATTTCATAGGTACATTGAGCACTGTTTTTGTTGCGCCATAAATTGCATTAAATATTTATTTGTTTATCGGCGTATGCACGCCATCGCAGTTCCTGATATCGCGTTATTTAGATTATATTCACACAAATGTCTATATCTATCTGTACATCTCTCTCTCACACATATATATATATATATATATATATATATATATATATATATATATATATATATATATATATATATAGATAGATAGAAAACAGACTTTTATTCAAGACTACTGACAAGATACTGCGATTAAGCTTTTTTATTCAGAATGCTCTGTACAAAAACGCAATTATTGAAAATACTTGACCCGGTAGCCAGCAAGAAAACTATCACTACAACATTCCTAAAAAGTAAAAAGCTTTATCACAGTATCTGATATATCGACTTTAATGGAACTTGTATAATAGAAGCAATGCTGCCCAAATAAACAATTATCGAATTACACGACCTGGCAACAAACACGGAAAGTAACATCACAAACTTCCGAAAAATAAAATGCTTAATAGCACTATCTTGTCAGTCGTCTCTAATGATATTACAATGCTCAGCGTGGAACGTATTTTTGTGGCGCACAAGCAGAAATTGCATTAATCACCAACATGCACTTGTAGAAAATTGAGTGTCTGTCTCTAAAATGGCAAATGTAAGTTTGTTTGACAATGTTGAAGTTGATGGATTCCCGATAATGAATTATATTGGCTCGACTGTTTAAAAACGATACGGCTCATTTACATCATTGAGATTGAATAAATATAGCTAGTGCAACACTCTATCGTAATACATCTGGGAAATTAAGGATAAACTGGACATTCATCCAATGGTACAAAGGAGTATTGTAAAACGAAGTAAATGCTATCATGGGGGATAAAGATTTTCTAAATGTTGATGTTCCCTAATCCAAGTATTTTTTTTATTGAGCGGAAGTAATGTCGAAATGCACACATGCTAAAATGTATTTACTCGCCGGTAAAGTAAATGGCGCTATCTATAGTTAAGATCGCAAACTGCGCAAGCATATATATAAATGCATAGCGTGACACGACAAAAAATCATTGAAAAGAGTGAATTGCATATCTACTGTTCTTTTTACATTTTACCTATCATTCTCATATATATATATATATATATATATATATATATATATATATATATATTATAAATTAACTGATTTAAAATATGTTTTTTCGCTACACAATAATAACCATGTTTCAAAAATGGAAGCTAAAAATTTCGAATTTAATTTTCTTATTAAATTAAAGACATTAGTCCCATTTCCTCGCCAAGCGAATTTTGGATTAACTTATTTCTTTAAATTTACAGATTTAAAGGCACGGCAAAGATTCATAATTGAGTGTTTCCAAGGATACAGAGAAATCCACTCATCTAGACAAGGGGTTGTAGCTTGTTCAATTTCAATTTTCGTTGTATCAGTTAATAGTTACATTCGAAAGCGGGGTTATATTTAGGGATGGGTAGGGATGTATTTTTCAACAAATTCTGCCATCCGCTAAATGCATGTCGTCTGGGTTTTTTATGAAAAATTTATTGTTGACGGCAAAAATATTTTACGGCATTTTTTCTATTTGTATACTTAAAGATTTTGGGGGGCTGTTTAGGCTAGAATATGTTTTATTTAAATACAATTCTAAAAAAAAATAATTTTTAATTTTTAATAGACTATATTTCTTTTTAAAACCAAGGAAATCTATTAGAATTACTTACATTATGTATAATTATTTTTCCATATCGAGTATAAGCATGTATATTACCAGGTTACATTTTTTTAATTAAAATTTATGACAATGACGGCAAAGATAGCTAAATTATTTCACAGATTCAGTAAACATTTATTTTTTATAAACTTAGTAATATATATTTTTCTCATGTATGTACAAAGGACATGGGTCATTTAATGTCCTACATATTCTAACTTATCATATTAATTTCATTTAACTTTAGGTGTTTTATTGGATTCTATGAAGTGTTTGAAGTACTTTGAGAGAGGTGTTAAGGTTAGAATACGTCTCATTTAAGTACCATTTTAAAAGATGTTTCGGTTAGAATCCGTTTAAGACCAATTTTAAGACCAATTTTAAAATATTTTACATTTAAATTTAATCGACTATTTTTTTTTTATAAAACAAGTAAATGCAATAGAATTACTTACAGTATTTAAAATTATTTATTCACATCAAATATAAGTATGTATATTATTATATAGTTTCTCATGTATGCATAAATGACATGGGTAATTTAATGACCTACATATTCTAGCTTTTCTCAATTACTTCCATTTTACTGTAAGTGTTTTATTTGATTCTTTTAGGTGCCAGAAGTACTTTGAGAGAGATGTTTGATTTTTATATTTATTTATCCTAAACGATCTTTGATGTTGGTTGAACCTTTTTTTGAACTCATGGCTAGTGTAACCTATATACATATTTATGTTTTCAGGATTTCAGCTCCTCGGGGAATATTACATTTTAAATAAAAAATATGTATAAAAAATCCCATATAGGGTATACCACAACTACATTCTTACAGAGAATCCCCTTAAAACTACAGACCACACAGCCATCAGACAACACATAAATAGTCAATATAATGATCATAGTAACATTATAGTCCTACTGACAAACAATACGAAAATACTAGCAAAATTAAATATTAAAAAATAATAATCCTTGAAGCAATTCTCACACAACAAAAACAGCCATCTATAAATAAAGCCAATTATAACTTAAGAGGCGTAACAAAACATCTCCTACGTCACAACACACTTTGCCTACATTACAACACTCACTAATTCTTCGAAATTCACATTTGCTTTATCTACCCTTATAAATAATTAAGAAAGACGAAAGTTTGCAACATATTTCTTGTTGTTTTCTTCCGAAATGAACTTCGTGCAATTTATGATGTAATTTCCTCCATGTCTTAAAAGGAATATTCGTAATTTGGAAAAGTCACTCATTAAAATTAGTGAAAACAAATGTCTGTTGTTTTAATATTAGAGTGGAAAAAAATGTTTTCTAAATATACGGAATATTTATCTCACACACACTCTCTCGATCTTTCACTCTGTCACTCTCTCACACATTAGCAGTCTCAATCTCTATTTCTCTCTCTACATACCGCGTGTATCGGCAGAAATGTTCCAATCCTGTAAGAGCATAATTATCCATCCCATAAAATTCTTAATATCTAAAAAAAAACTAATTGAGTTTTTCCCCAGGATTTCAGATAAGACGTTTAACCATCTTGACACCATTTTTCGTAAGAATTACTCTGAGTTATTCCGCTAAAAAGAGAACAGGTTACAATCGATTTGTGTCAGCTCCACTATGACTTCCCAACAGAGCAATGGTGAGAGGAAAAAGATCATTCAGGTCTTCAGGAATGATACCAAAAATTATACCTTTCAAACTCCATTCAAGAAACATCAAGAGAATGGTGAATAAGTTAAAAAAAAACAGGTAATAGTATAGAGGAAAACTTGATTAGGAGGTCACAACAGGAAGTGGGATCATCATTTCAACTTAGAGCTAAAGAAATCAATTAGAACATATCCCACTCAATTCATAACATGTTTGGCATGTGAGAGAAGAGTTTCAAGTATGACAGTCGAAGGAGCAATGGCAAAACTTTCGAAAATGAAATCGTACGTAAAATATGTGAGGCACTTTGATTACTCCAGAAAAGAAAGATGGAAGGTTACAGAGGGCGAAGGTAATCTTGAATAAGTTGAAATATGATCCCGGAATATATATATATATATATATATATATATATATATATATATATATATATATATATATATATATATATGTATATATATATATATATATATGTATGTATGTATATATATGTTTATATATATATATATATATATATATATGTATGTATATATATGTTTATATATATATATATATATGTATACACACACATACATACATACATATATATATATATATATATATATATATATATATATATATATATATATATATATATATATATATATATAAACGGCATTTCAAACCATCATGAGCTTCCGCTCATTAATTATGATTAATTAATGATAAACATGTCATTTTGGTTTATGATCGAATTCATCACGATTACTCTGTTAAGCTTGGAGAGTAATCACACTTTCTTATTGCTCAAATTGAGTCGAATAATGTTATAAAAACCGGAGAATTCCTTTAAGATATTTTTAATCATTTCTAAGATACAAAAGTTCAAATCTTAATCTGACAGTTTTGCATTTACACGATTTGGACTATTTTGCTGTTACACCCGAATTATATATATACATATATATATATATATATATATATATATATATATATATATATATATATATATATATATATATATATATATATATATAGAGAGAGAGAGAGAGAGAGAGAGAGAGAGAGGGAGAGATGAATATTTCATACGTTTGGCTTTAGAAACTCTGCTAATTTTGAAATAGCGATTTCATCTCATGTTATTCTTCCGACGTGAGTTTGGTTTCTGCGAATCATTTCTTTTTTTTGGATTTAACCAATCATGGATATATACGCCGCGAAGTCAGAAAAATATTTGTCACCTGCTTGAGGCTTTACTATAGTTGCGGCTGGCTAGCCATTGGGTAAAACCATTTTTGGGGTTTATATTTAAGCTCTGATATTAGTCTTTGCACCGTATTCCGCGTGTCTTCATAGTAATCCATTAGGAGTCATTTAATGTGTATAATGTACATATAGAATGACGTTCGTCCTATAAAATGCTCTAGAGTCACTCAAGGAAGACGGTTACAGATTACGAAGTACATGTTTTGAGGTTATGTTGGAAAGTTAACAGTTAACGCTAGATATGAACAGGTTAAGATTATAGTGATCGGGGAACCATCCTTTTGGGAATTGGTTCCACAAAGCAGTGGTTCGGGGAATGATCTGCTCGAATGAAACTTACCTCTCATCAATGGAATACAAATAAAATAAGGATGGTTCGCTATTGTGCATAGCATGGCAGGTCATAAACGCGTGGGTTGAAACTGGTGGAACTATATATATATATATATATATATATATATATATATATATATATATATATATATATATCAACAAATACGAACAAATCTATGGGTTTAGCATGTTCCACTCTTTATTTAAGCTTCGTCAGAAAATGAAAGAGAAAAAATGATTCTGGTATTTTTTTTTATTTGTGTGGTCACAAAGTGTCAAGCAACGTCCGCGTTTATAATTTAGAATTGTGATACACAAACACGCAAAAATTATACACATGAACGATACTTGACATGTTATATACACATTAATCAATAAAAAACAACCCAAAAATAAACAAGCATCAGAATTTCTTTTCTTTAATTAGAAAGCGAAACCTGTTAAATTTGTAAAAGTTTCCTATTTTATCATTATCCGTTCATGTGTGTGTGTGTGTTTGCTAGCACGAAATCACAAGTCATCGTGACCGAGGGTTTGAGTGTGCTGGGCTTGTTCAGATTATTGATCACGCTAGATAACATACCCAGAAACAGTAACAAAGGTCTGCTCAACATAGCTGCAGTATAAAACAGGATCCGACAAATCCAAATGTCCCTGAGCGAGCATCTGCAATCGGTATTGTCTAGCCACCCTAATAGACGGGTTTCCTGGAAGACAAGTGGGCAGATATATATATATATATATATATATATATATATATATATATATATATATATATATATATATATATTATGAAATGGATTAGATCCGACAAATATTTTAATATATTTTCTGCGTATATGGTTTTATGGATAATCTTATATGAGTAAATGCACTGTTTTCTAATTAAACAGTATTAATTACATTTGCCGCCATGGATGTTCGAAAAATTTCGTAGAAAATGTGTCCTCCGACAGGAATCGAATCTGTATCCTATAGGGAAGCATTTACTTAAATAAGCGTATCCATAAAAAATGTATAAACGAGCAGAATATATATGACTGAAGAACTTTAATTTTCGAATTATTCACATTATAATTCAATTGAATTCAAATATTCATTATGTTGACCAACCGTAGTGAAAATATTCGATACAACAACATGTTTCTTTGTTTATGACAGTTTTTACTATCTTGTGTGTCTTTTTATAAATATTTATAATATTCTACGTAATAAACCTCTTTCTGTTTTTCATAATTCAGAGAGAGACAACTTCCCGCCTCAGAGTAATATTCAGTAACCTAATCTTGCCATCCAGTTCGATAGTTTGATTCTTATCAATGGTCCACTAATCTGAACATTGGCTAGAATAAGCTCAGCTTAGTAAAGTTGAAAGAAATACACTGACACTTGAATTATTATTCAGTAAGCCGGACTCGGTTTCCATTACTGACTGAGTGAGAGTGATCCTCACATGGTGTTCCACAAATGTGCATTGTCCTCAAATAAGCCGAGCTTAGAAGATATCATTATGTCGAGGAAGGTAATTTCATCCGGATAAAGGACATTGGTACAGATGTGTTTCTTAGAAGGTGGTGCTGAAAAACTTCTGGCAAATAACAGAATTTATCATAAAACCCTCTTGAAATTTGCTAAAAATCTTTAAAAAGTTAAAGTTTATTACATCAAGTTCTATTACAGTTTATTTGTATATATTAAAAATGCTGGAAATTAAGATGGATCCAAAATATATGGCAGACGATAGTTTAAATTCCATTTCTAGTTTACAGAGTGAAATTATACTTCTGAACTGAAATTCAAAGTAACTCTTAACCGTTATATATATATATATATATATATATATATATATATATATATATATATATATATATATATATATATATATGTGTGTGTGTGTGTGTGTGTGTGTGTGTGTGTGTGTGTGTGTGTGTGTGTGCGTGAGAAAAGTAAAAGAATGAACAGTCAGATTTATAATACAGAGTTCTTCAGCATATATTTTTAAAAACTGTGCTCGATACACGGTAGGGCATAATATATATATATATATATATATATATACATATATATATATACATATATATATATAATTGTGTATTTGTGCAGCAATCGATCTTTTATACATGTTTCATTTAAAATGACTGAAAAGGTACTCCGATTGTATCAAATAGGTATTGCTATACAAATAGGTAATTACTAAATTACATGACCCGTTAAGCAACAACTAAATTAATAATACAACATTAAATTATATAAAAACTTAACTGCATTAGCTTGTCAGTTGTGTTTAATGAAACACACACAGACACGCACACACACGCACGCACACACACAAACACTCACATATATATACATATATATATATATATATATATATATATATATATATATATGAAGAGATCATATGAAATTAATTTTATACTGAAGTTCGACCAATACAATACTCAGGATCACATAAATATAGAGTGTTACTGAATGCAATGGTGATAAGAAATGTGGATACGGGCGATAAATAACGATTAACCTTGGACTTCAATAGGATAAGACAGAAATTTTCATAGATATTTACGAGGGCGCTTTTTACAGAAAAATGGCCGCTGTTAGGAAAAAATCGACTGAATGGAATTTCCAACATAGGACTGATATGAGGAAGAAATGTGTGATCTCACCTTGATTGATTTAGCGTAACCAGGTCTAGCAGTGATGTTTTGAAATCGGTGGTATTAAAAAATGCTACTAATCTGAATATTCGAAATAAAAAATGCAACCGTAAAACTATCGGTTCTTTTATTTGGCGGTAATATCAAAATGCAAGTTACATCCTAACAGTAATTAGTGGATCGAAAGAATAGTGAGATTAAGATAAATCATATTTATTTAAGCTTAAGATAAATCATATTTAAGCTTAAGATAAGTCATATATGAATAACAACGCATAAAAAAACATCGAAAAGAAATAAAAAGTCAAAATACAAGAAAATATCAAAGATAAAATGTGAGAAAAGACAATATGTACAACAAAAAGACTGATCTGTTTTTTTTATTTGCATTGGTTGATGGGTCTTTTTTATTTGACAGTGAGTAACTTTATTTTCGTTTTGCGTCAAAACAAAACTGACCCTCGAGGAAAGAAAATAGTAAATTGTATTTTCAAGAAAGTTTAGTAAACAAGTCTATTTGTCTTTTTTATGCAAAAATACGAACACACATACACACACTCATGGAGGCGTATATATATATATATATATATATATATATATATGGAGAGAGGTTGGACAAGTATCGCGCTTAAGAAAACACAACACATGAAATATGACTTTTTCTTACCTGATTTTCTCCACAATAGTTCCTGCTAGTATGCATAAGTGTTAAACGAAAGGCACCATCCAGTGCTGACCCTCATATATCGTTCACTATAGGAGACTCCACTATATATATATATATATATATATATATATATATATATATATATATATATATATATATATATATATATGTATATATATATGTATATGTATATATATAATTTTCTACATAAGAATAAAATGTCATTTAACAAACTCTCATTAATAATGACTTTACTGATGACATCTTTGATAAACAAATTAGACGGGATTTAGTAACATAAATAAAAACAAACATAATACTACCTTAAATATCTCTAAACATATCAACCTACTTTACTGTAATCATATGTATTCTAACTATATACAAGAGGAAAAAGTCCTAAAAGAACTACGTAATAATCTCAGTAACAAACAATAAAAGATAATTATTTGTTATATTAAATTTAACACAACCAACTTAATCATCCTCAATAACTCTTCTCCGTCATCTAGTATTTTAGAAAAAACAACATCGTATATCATTTTAAATGTCCTTTGGAATACTGTACCTCTTACAAAAGTGTAAATAACTGCATGTTGGTTTGACAACAACAATATTCTCAAGACTTCTTACATTTCATTTGTCGGATACAAGTTCTATTGCACAACATCTAAAAACACATTTGTGTTCACATTTACAATAGAGGAAAATGCTTCTAATATTATTCATTATTTCTATATTATTCAATGAAATACGTTTGAATATATATATACGTATATATATATATATATATATATATATATATATATATATATATATATATATATCAATGAAATATATATATATATATGAAATAGATAGATAGATAGATAGATACTGACCAGTTACGATGTTGCTTACCGATCGTACGAGAACTGGTTTTTCAACAAGGTATGATAAGATGTCCACTATTTCTGAGAAAATGTATATATCTGGAATTCAAACTCAGAGACAATAACTCTTGCATAAAGTGTATATCTAGAAAAGAAACATAATTAAAAACGTACACAAAATCCAACCACTTTCTCACAGGCGAGATATGCCAATCCTCTCACTGCTTTATCGTTACTTCTATAGAAACTGTACAGGCGAAGTGAATTCCTTGGTTATTCCAGTTCTCACCTTCACGGCTAGGACCTGCTATTCCAATTACATTGTGGCAACCCAGCTAGAATCCCTCCGTATTCCATCTCTGAGAAGTAAGTTCCAATCAAACAGCTTCTTCCGGCGAACCACTGCTCTGTGGAACTGATTTCCAACAGGATGTTTCCCCAATCAGTACATTTTTAACCTGTTCAAGTCTAGGTTTAACCTTAATCTCCCCTTCTTCTGAGTATAAACAACTTCTTAATGTAAACCTCTACCTTGATTGAACCCCGGGCTTTGTACATGGTAAACCATACTCTATAAAATGAATACGAGTGCTTTGAAATAAATATTGACAAGAAGTGTCAGTGTATTAAAAAATAGGAAGATTTAGACGAACATTAAATTTCTGTTTCCTGTTGGTTTTTACCAATGAAAAATATTGCATGTTTTCAAGTTAGCCACTTAGATTTTTTACTTGTATTTTAATCCCACAATTTCCTTTTTTTTAATTGCTGGGCTTCATTTTGAACCATGTCTTCAGTTTCGCCTTTAAAAGATTAAGCCTGTCTGAGCTATGGCTTGATCATTTAGATGTATACCATTGACCTACACGATTTACCACATATAATCCCACGTATTTATCACCTTATCGTCTGCATTATCGATGTCTGCCCATCTGAGAAGAGACTTCGCTGCTAGCTACTCTACTTATGTTCAACCCGTCTGTTGCATTGACAGTAAGACGACATTCGTCGATGAAAGGAAAAGATCTTGTCATGTATGAAACTGTCCACTTTATTCGATTTGCCTTATGGATATTTTTAAAGGATCGTAATCATTTTCGCTCTCACTTGATTAAGGATTCGACACCATGAATTCCCTACATTTCATCACTGCCACAATGATGGAATTTTTCCTAGATTGAAAAAGAGCTGGCTGTTTTTATAATGTGTATTTTGATACAGGATGTATAATAACCAGAATACTTCTAAAATCTGCCGTTATCAGAACTACATTATCGTACAAGGTCTTTTATGATGTTATTATTTTTTAATGTCGATCATTTTAACAATTGCAGACCAAAATACGTTTTGGGAATTTTCTGAAGTTTTTAATATTTTTTTATGTCTCAAAACGTATTATTCATTTGAAGCTTCCTACCCACTTTAATTTTCTTTCTAGAGGTTACGACCAATTTGACATATTTTAACATTTAATAACTATGTTCAAGCTTTGAAAGCTTGCTCCTGATTTTATGCCTTATCTCGCTATCAATTTTAAAGCTTTAAATTTGAAGCAGGTTATGCAGAAATTACAAAATCCATGAGATTTCTTATATGACGCTTCTCTGTTTTATTTACATCTTTGCAAAAAACTAATATTTTAAATATATATATATATATATATATATATATATATATATATATATATATTGTGTGTATTTAGGCAGCATTTTCTCATTCATACATGTTTCATTAAATAATATAGATAAGTGTTGTTCGTGTATTGCTTAATATATTGTGTAATTGTCATCTCCGATAATGGCTTATGTAAGCCGAAAGCTTAGATTGGATTAAAAAATGTGTATCAATATTGTGATTTCCTTTCATTGTTTAATGATAATGTTATTAAGCTTATCAGACGATATGAAAAAACTTACATAAAATATATATCTATATATGTAATTTGGCAGCAACTTTTCTTTTAAACATGTATTGAATGTACATGTTTTTACAAATATTTTAATTTTAATTTTTATAAGGTATTCTTCGATCTTTTGGCTTGTATAATAAAGATCTTTTTCACACCGTCACATGATTAAAAATCTTCGCCATGCACTTGATAACATCATCGCGTCTTTTGAAATTAAAAGGATTTTGTATCGTTTATTTAGTTTGTAAAAAAATGTAGCAACATGATTCCGCTACAAAACAATTGGCAATTGTTTATTAAAAAATTTTGACTAAAAATTTTGACCCTGAAGATGAACAATGGTGTTCGAAAGTACTTGGTTATCCTACGGACAATATTTATTTCGATATAATTTTCAAATAAAAAGTCTCATTAGAAAATATGAGAAAATTCAAAAGAAAATATGCAGGACTATGTTGTCTTTAACATTCAACACAACATGTTTAAATATATATATATATATATATACACTACAATTCAAAAGATTGTAGCCTTCCCCAGATTTATTATGCGATGAACTTAACAGAAGAGTGATTCTATTACATGTAAAAAATGAAAAATCTCTTAGAGTCATTGAAAAAAGAATGGAATCAATTATCAAACTTATAATTTGGTAAACTTATGCAATGAATGACAACAATTTGTTCTGCAATAATCACGTCTAAGGGAGGGTATTTTGGCGAGAGCAAAATTTAATCATAAAATTCTTTGTTTGTCATAATAAAATTCCTACTAAAAGTCATGTTTCACATTTTTTTAACCATGTATAATAATAGTATTTTGATTAAAACTTTCATTCATTTTATCCTTGTATTGATGAAGTTTTTAAATAATTTTCACATTCGGCATAAGCATTCCACTGATTTTGAGACTTCCTCCTAACATGTACAATATATCCAACATAGAAATAACATTAAACCCAGTGACCCGCTTTTAATTATCTTTGAAATTGGAATTTCATCATCAACAAAAACTCGCTATTATAAACACTAAATCTTCAACGATTTTTCTCGATCGACAATTTCTGCTCTCGAAAAGTATCTGAACGGAAATAATGACAACAACGTTATTTTTATACATGCAATTTATTTAAGTAAATTTTTAATTAAACCGTATTAATTACATTAACTGGTCGGAATTCCTGTCACAGAACGCATATTTTCTATGGAATTTTTCGAACATTCAGACCGGAAGACACCCAGAGTAGAGCGTTAAAGTTGAAATGCTGCTGATGAATGGTTTGTGAAAATCTTAATGGAAGAGAAGGCGATAAGAAGTGAAGATTATGAAGATAAGAATAACCGAGAGCCATTCAATCATTGTGATGTTTGAAATATTCGAGGATGTAACTATACAGGAACATGTTTCACAAAGTTTCGCTTGTTGGGAAAAAAGTTTATTGGGGATTCATTTCTAAATGTGATACATGGATAAAATGTGACTCGACTCCGTGGAAAGATTATGTAGTGTGTCCTGACAGTAAAGGTTTGACTTTGTCGTGGAAATAGCGACGGGGAAGTGATAGATTTGCAAATTGACGTCCGTGATTAAGAGGACGCTGATTACCTCAACGCGGTGTAAATATTTTGATCAGTTTGATAAGGTCAAAATGGGAGCTGAAATGAAGCACCGTACTAGATTGACGACAAGGCCTCTTCATTTTACAGCTAGATGTAACTGTATGTTCTATGTTAACAGTTTCCTTTTTCGCATTTCATTCATTTTCTTATTCTCTCACATACGGTAAAGTCTTGTTTCTTAGTTCCTTTATTGTCTTGCTTAGAGCGAAATGACTAAAAAAACGTAGATTCCTTTTTAACGAGCGCTTCGAGGCCATGAAAATTTGACGGACGTTTATCAATCTGAGAAGGATATATGGACATTTGTAAGCCGTTTGAAATAAGCAGTTAACTTATCTATTGTTCATAAGCTGAAATAAATTCTGTCATTTTAATGATTTCAAATATATCCACACAGAATTGAAATACAAAGAGTGAGAAAAAAACACAAGGAAATGTTTCAATCAACGGCAAATGGTCTGTAAATAATAACGTGTCAGAGCTGAAGAATGTAATGTCTCAGCAATTCTTAGAACATTGAACTGAGAAGGATATCAGGAACGTTACAACGTACTTTTCTATCATAAGCAACCCTAAACTTGGGCTACAAATTTCTGGTATATATATACATTTGCTTAAATACTTGTATCTATAAAAAGAACGTTAAACCTAATATATATATAAATGTCTTTAAATAAATTGTCGGACTATGTCCAATTTAAAATATATATATATATATATATATATATATATATATATATATATATATATATATACGCATAGTACGCACTGAGTTAATAGGAGTTTTAAAGTCAACTTAACATTAACATTTTATCAGGTTCTTTTCCGGTTCATACCGACTTAGAATAAGAACTGATATATTTTAAATTGTTTTGAAACGTAATAATTTAAGAAGTCTTTTGAGACGAGCTAAATGTTCACACAAAACTGCAACATGCCTTCGGCGGAAATAAGCACACAGGAGAAATAACATTATTAAAAAACAACACATTCCTGTGGCCGGTGGCCATATGCCTGTGACGGCAGAATAGAGAACATAAAAACATGTGTATCGGAATCTGGCAGAAAATCCTTGAAAACATCGTGACAATATCCTTAAAAAATGTCCAATCACGAACACACTGAACGTCAGTGGAGATGAAATCCTTTTTGAAGTAAAAAAAAGGACAATATGACTTTGGAGATGAAGACAATGTCGAAGATGACAACGACATCTTATACGCTGTCGACATTGATGTATCTCTTATGAGGTCTGTCCTTGACACGAAAAGCAATGAAAGTAGAGTTATTTAATATTGTTGTGAATTATTTCTGTCTGAATTTCTGGGATGTAAAGTTAGCAATATTTACACTATTTACATCCGGACCACTGGTGTCGTTTTAGTTTTTGTTATCACAAAATTGTGGCCGTTGTCACTTCCAGCCTGCATCAGGTGGATATCGATTCGAGTAATCTACATGGAAACGAAGGATTCAGTTCAGAATTCCTTGTAGATCACACGGATCGATATACAACTGATGAAGGAAGAAAGGCACCACGATCGAATCGTGGGGATAACATAAAGATATTTGAAGACAATAGTCCTAATGCGAATAATATATATAATTCTAATTTCCTATTTGAATAAAGTTTTTTTTCGCGAGTCTAATGATGACTGGAGTACAAAGTCTTGCCAAAATTCCGAGCCATTACCCATTACACAAGCCACACACACAAGTTTACAGCACCTGGAAATCCCCAGCGGTCACCTATCTAGGTACTGATGTTTAACTTCGGCGACCGTACAGAAACCGTTGTTTCGAGGTCATGTTGTCGTAAATATCGATATAATGAAAGAATGACGTATGTCCATAGGCATATATTAAATTCTATCATTAATGCTTATTAAATAAATAAATGCCATCGTATCAGTTTCAGGTTGATTGTTATCAAAATAGAATGAAATTATTGAATAATTTTGCATAGAAATAATGTCTTTTTGGACTGTGTCGATATATAGGTCTAATTAATCTGTTGAGAAAACGCATATTTGCCAGTGCATTTTATATATATACAGGGTGCGCCTTTTTATAATTTTCATTTTGCGCATGTGCGTTGTTTTCTTCTTTTGGGTGGGGGGTCGTCCGCTCATATAGTAGTGTAAGTTGGGCAATGTCTTAGAGAAAAAGAACAACATGACAGAATTCATTCCGTCTGAAATTTGGAAACGGCATGATGTACTATTTAGCATTTTCGCTGTAGACTCCAATACTAACATTTCAGAGTATTTGGGTGTCAAAATCAGGACAGAGATGAGTATTCGGAAACAGTTGGATGTATCTAATAGTGATTACGAAGGTACGGCAGCTAAGAACAATCATTCTGGTGGTTCTGATGAGAAAAGAAACACGAATTTATTGATAAAGACCTCAGACTCAACACTGAGGTCTTGAGTGGGTAGGGCTGCCCTGGATCACGTGGGTGGCTGATGGAAGACCATCTATCTGGCAAAAGGACCCATGCCATACAAGCAAGAGAAACAATTCATGATTTCCAGACAAGTTCTGCAACCACATAACCCCATATATCTAGCCACATAACTCCCCACCCTGCTTGATTATTAAGTGTGGGGCGCAGTAGAGCGGGAGACAAACAAAACTCCTTGTAACACCAAAGATGAACTGAAGGCGAGGATTATGTCAACATTCTGCATCTTAATGAGACGGCACACAAGAAAAGCAAGAGATTCCGAAGGCGTCTGGAGACTCTGGGTGAAGCCAATGGCGATTTTATTGAAGAAATTTATTCTTCAGTACTTCAGCATATTTTTGTGTAGTTTTAGTAAATATATCTGTTAAAATGAGATGTTATTGTTTTAATTTTTGCGTAATTTAGACGACAATTCATCCATTGCACCCGATCTTCCGATTTTGTTGGATTGTTTATTTTATACAATCTTACTGCCCACCACAACATCAGTATAGCGGATATAGGATTATATAGGGATGATGACCATATGGTTTCGTGGGATTCAACAAACTTCAAAACTGGCAAAATTAGAGAATTAATACATGGATTTTAAAAGCTTAAACTTAAAATTTAATATCAATACAAATTTAATGAGGTAAACTTCCTCGATGTAAAATTAGGCTTAGTCAACACTATATACCAACCATATAAGAAAAAATACTAATCCATTATATATCCACCTGAAGTATACTCATCTTCCATCTATAACAAAACACGTACCCTCATCCATAGAAAATAGAATTAGTATTAACTCTGCCAACCAGGATATATTTTATATCCACTGCAATTTATATATTAATGCTTTAAAGATAGTGGCTATAAATGCCCATATATTAAATAGAGAATAATAATAACCAGAAAAAATAGAAACAGAAAATTCACTTGGTACACACCCCATTTAACCAAATGGTTAGCAGTAAGTTAGGGCAAAGGTTTCTTGCTTTGAGTGGGAAACATATCCCAATTAATAATCCTCTAAAAATTTGCTAAAATTAAGTTATAGATATACTTATAATCTCGAAAAAATTATAAAAGAACATAATATTAACATTTTAAAAAACACTTAAAGCTAAATAATAATAATAATAATAATAATAATAATAATAATAATAATAATAATAATTCCAAATTGCAAATAAATAATATTGATAATAAATTATGTAACTGTAGAAATCCCATAAATTGTCCATTGCAAAATAAAAGACTTAGTGAATCTATTGTTTACCAATGCACCACTTCATCTACTGAAAACCCAGATGTTAAGAAATTTTATATTGGTAGCACAAACACCACTTAAACGAAGGTGATATCAACCGATTTCTTCTTTTAACAACAAAACGTATAGTAACCGAACATCCAACTCTAAATATTTTTGTTATTTAAAGTAAATCAATAAAACACCCACAGTAAAATGGCAAATATTAAAAAAAACTAGAATTTGTAAGTCCTTAAATGACCCATGTCCCTTTTTTCTATAAGACATGCATAATATTAAGTTTCCTAAAAATTAAATCAGCCGAATGAACTAACTCTAATATGTAGACATTTTACAATGTTTACTTTAAAATACAGTTAATATAATTTTTCATAAAAATCTATGTATTACAATTATATATCCATTAATTTATTATATATAATGTTACATATAATATTCATTTAATTCCTTGATTTTTTTAATATTAATATTAACATGTCTTATGGCCCAATGAATATAATAAGTATTGTAAATTAGGTCTAAAATAATATATACGTAAATGATATAGAGGCCCCTTTAAGATAGTTGTAAATTATATACAAAATATTTTTTATAATAATCCTAAAATTAACCTACTGTTACATGTATATCCCTATTTCATTGTATCTTGAAATTATTCTTCATCGGATGTAATGGTGACGCGTCTTAAAATGACAGTTCATCCAGACATGTATGAATAACAAACACGCCCCTAACCACCAACCTATATTTTTCACTTTTCTGCTTTAGTTTTGACTTGTCTTTTGATTCGATGACATGGACATATCCATAGAATTTTGAAATATTGTTCCCCAGTACTTTTTAACTCTTTAATCATCTACCTTGATATGTTCTGTTTTCAAAAGTAAATCATTTTCATGAAAAGTTAGCTAACATCGCCTGATGACGGAACAAATTCAAAGTTCCGAAACAGAAATTTACATGTCGCGATGTGAAATATTTTGAAAATGAAAATATTATGCTCTACGTTGTATTGAACACATTTAAAAACAAGTAAAGAACTGTGGATTCTTAATATATATATATATAATGGAAGCCTTACTTATAAAATTAAACAAACCAACCCTTAATAATATTAACTTTGAACATGGACATAATATCTTGACCGTGTTTTGAAACAAAAAAAAATGTATCACTTTATAAAACACACACAAACTATTTCTAATTCTAACAGTTGAAATATAATCCTTGATAATGGCTAAAAGTATAGCCGAAAGCGCTCGGAAAAGAACATTCGGACAATTTTTATATAATTTATCCTCTGAAAAGAAAAACTTTATTAGATCGCACGAGAAATTATATAAAAAATTAAATAAAAGCACCTTGTCAGTCGTTTTTAATGAAATGTGCTTGAAAGAAGGATTGCTGCCTAAATACACAAATATATATATATATATATATATATATATATATGTATATGTATGTATATATATATATATATATATATATATATATATATATATATATATGTGTGTGTTTGTATATATACATATATATATATATATATATATATATATATATATATATATATATATATATATACTCCATTGTCGGCTATTAAAATGAAAAAAAAAAACAGTTGAAAACCAGGCCCCTGGCGTCATTAAAATGACATGCTCTGAATTATATGAAATTTAACTTTTATATAACTATTTTATATATGTCTATTAGTGTCCACAAAAAATGTATAAATCTATCATCATTCACACACACGTATGTGTGTCTGTAAGTAGATATAAATATATGTGTTTGTGTGTAAATGAGTGCGCGTGTGTATATATGTGTGTGTGTGTGAATGTATATATATGCGTTAGTTTCTGTGTGTATATGTGTGTATATATATATGTTTATATATATATATCTGTGTATGTACATATATGTGTGTATATATATGTTTGTGAGTATGTGCATATATATGTTTCTATATATATAGATATAGATATATGTGTGCGCAAAGTATGTCTTCGTTTATATGTGTGTATATATCTGTATATAAGTATATATATGTATATATGTCTGTATATATGATTGGGTATATTTATGCGTGTATATATGTGTGTATATATATATATATGTGTGTATGTATGTGTCTGTTTGAGTGCGCGTGCACGCGCGTGCGATTTCCCCTACAATTTTAATTATCGAAATACCGGCAGAGCGTTACACACATTATATTTTGTTATATAAGTGAACTTTTCATCTTCAGTCCCAGGTTGGCTTTTGCCCGAATCCATCGACATATAAAGATCAATTTTTTTCCCTTCATATTCGGTAAACTGCAAACCATTATCACAAATACATGGCAGACTGGCTTCCCTTGAATGTATCAAAACAACACACGCCACACTACCTGAACAATTCCTGTAAAAAGAACTCAGTTTCTCACACTCTTCATTACTCTCTCTCTCCCTCTCTCTCTCTCCCCACCCACCTTTCTCTCTACTATCGCTTCATCTTTTCGGCTTATATCTGTCTTCATGCAGTCCTGTTACCTTGCCTCTTCCCTCATAAGTCAGTGTTTCATCCTTCAAACCTGGCACTGCCGTCCCCAACACAAAGGTCAGGATGCATACGCCATTCGTGGCACGTGCTGTCGGGAATAATAGTACTCCATCAAGGGAATGTCAGACGACGCGGTCAAAATAATCGTCCGAGATTTAAGAGTACGTGATCAAGTCAGACACTTCAGGAAGATCTTAGCTCAAGTGTAGAGTGTCGGTTCGTTTTTGCGTCTAGAAAAGCTAAAGAATAATTTCCAAATCTCATGGTTTCAATGGTGCTGGTATTGTTTTAGTAGCGACATTGGTGCAGAGGGTCGTATTGAGGTCAGTAACGGGAGGATATATATAATTATTTGATTTGATTTCAAACCAAAGTAAATTCTGCCTTCCGGTTACTGAATCTGAATTGAAAGAAAATCTGAGTTTTAAGTACATTCGAAGTAGAATAAAATACAATTTAATACTTTGAATTTCACGAGGGCTTAAAAGCTTATAGAGTCTTATACATTAGAAATCTCACTGATTTTAATTTTAAAAAATGTAACCAAAAGTTTTGGAAACAAACTTTTTTGAAATTCATTTATCTCTCATTAAGTGGCGAACTAACCAGAGTATAATTTTGCTGGATGATAAATGCCCGCCACCCCGCATCAAATAAAAATGTAATAAAGAAAAGCGGACAAATTCGCAACAAAAAAGAATAACAACTATTAAAACCCAACTACACATTATCAGTTACTAAATTCCAAGTTTGGAGAATGTTTTCAAAGCTAAACAACATAAAGACAAAATGAAGAAATTCGCTGTGTAGTTCTCGATTGAATAAAAATAAATGGATGCAGAGGCAATAATTAAGAGATTCGTACAATCGGTTAGCCAACACAAACTATTGCTCTTAGATTGCAAGCAATTCTGTATTGTGCTTACGAACTATCTCAAATGACAAATCGACAAATTGCCGTCAAAGGCATATTTGAAAAATACGATATATATATATATATATATATATATATATATATATATATATATATATATATATATGAATTACGAAAAGCTATATATATAGATATATACATATAGACAGTGAGAAAAACGTTATATATATATATATAAACAGTGAGGAAAAAGTTATATATACATATATATATATTATATATAGGAAGTGAGAATATATATATATATATATATATATATATATATATATATATATATATATATATATATATATATATATACATATATATATATATATGTATGTATGTATGTATGTATGTATGCAAATTGAGAAAGTCTATATACTGTGTACGATGGACAAATTACACAAAAATGAACACTATCTCATAATAGATATATTTACCATTCTTACAGAAAAAATTTATGTATATACAAATATATATTTAAAGACATTTATATTATGTTTAACGTTCTTTTTATAGATACAAGTATTTAAGCAAATGCTCTGTTTTATAATAAACAGTATTAAATAACATTTACCGGCCTGAATGTCCGAGAAATTTTCATAGAAAATTTTCGCTCTCCGACAGGAATAGAACCTGTATCCTGTCGGAGAGCGAAAATTTTCTATGAAAATTTCTCGGACATTCAGGCCGGTAAATGTTATTTAATACTGTTTATTATAAAACAGAGCACTTGCTTAAATACTTGTATCTATAAAAAGAACGTTAAACATAATATAAATGTCTTTAAATAAATTGTCGGACAATGTCCAATTCTAAAATATATGACGTCATTTGTTTACATTTGATACGCTAGAGCAGATATGAATAGAAGAGATTCATGGAAGATTTAAGTTTAAAGATAGTAAAATCGACCTTGCTAACCAGACGCTCATCTGTGGCCGAAAGGTTAAGGCACATCACGCGAAATGATGGTTCCGTATAGGATACAGGTTCGATTCCTGTCGGAGAGCGAAAATTTTCTATGAAAATTTCTCGGACATTCAGGCCGGTAAATGTTATTTAATACTGTTTATTATAAAACAGAGCATTTGCTTAAATACTTGTATCTATAAAAAGAACGTTAAACATAATATAAATGTCTTTAAATAAATTGTCGGACAATGTCCAATTCTAAAATATACAAATATATATATATATATATATATATGTATGTATGTATGTATATATATATATATTGATGTACAGACATTGTGTGTGCTCAATGATAAGGTAATACTGATTTCTTCTGATCTTTCATAATGTTTGTATTCCAATGCCAAAACTTTGAAACGATTCATTCTCATTTTATCTACGTGCTTATAGCATAAATGAATGGTCTTTTTGAGAATATTTATTTCTCCTCACATTTCAATGAGCCTAGAAAATAGAAATTTAGGAAACGGTAACATACGACTACTGAAAGACGTGTAATAGTGGTGTGATCATTGTAAAAAAATGCTTCAAATATACGATGGAATTTTACTCTCTACTGATAATTCATTTGAACAGATTTACACATATAGATTGTCACAGTCATTTATAACGGGCTCCTATATATATTCAGTTCATAGGAGGCTTTTAGCGTGTTTCAAGGATGGATAACGGTCGTTTATTCTGATTTCCTCCTATTCGTGGAATTGGACTCTGACCGTCAGAGATAGCGGCGTCACTGGAGAAAATCGAACCTTTTTTTTATAAAGATACACAACTTGTCAAGATAAATATAGTTTTAAAAGCTAACATGTTGTCAGGGATACAGGAGAACTTCAGATATTCTAAGCAAGGTTGATTTTAGATATATGCGTAGCAAGAAGAAATAAACGATTTGTAACTATAACGTTGGTATTTGTTACATTTTCCACACTGATGACTTTAAAAAAAGCATAAAACGACATTAGATGTAAGCATCTCGGGTCCTCAGGAAACTTGCAAAATATATGGAAAAGCTTGTATGAATATTTTCAAATGCAAGCCTGATATATATTACAAATATTTCTCTGCCAAAGAAAAAATTTGAAATAGGAAAGATAAACAGAAAAGAAAATACAAACAAGAAAAATGAAGACACCACACTATGCGATAAAACAAAGTGCTGAATATAAAAATCAAATCGGATTACACAGAGTAGTAATCGTAACCAATGACTCCGCGCGAAAAAGACTCACTTCAAACCAATAATTTGTCTTTCTTCCAATGCGATCCACAGGTCCTTTCCGCGATTACCTATCGTGTGGCCAAAAAACGGAGAAGCGGGTGAAAGTTAGTGGTTTGTGTGAAGTTTTTCCTAAGGATACATATATATATATATATTTATATATATATTTATATATATATATATATATATATATATATATATATATATATATATATATATATATATATATCAGTAAATTAGTAAAGTTAATGATATAACATGACCTTCGCTAACTACATTTCTGAAGATGCATCAATCCACTAATCACTCGACGAATATTACTCTACTTATTAAACTATTTAGTTCATATCATGTTGACTGATAAACTCCGACAACAAAAAATTATTAAATTGCCATATTAG
>OZ038500.1:28048992-28083992 GCA_964036315.1 Acanthosepion esculentum | reverse complement strand
ACTAATATATTTATTACATAACACTCGCAATTCAGACGCAGTGCTGTATAGTATATCAATTGGAATGGTTTTCAATCTTAATTCGGATGCTTTGTTTTAATTACAAAGCTGTGTAGGGCATTTGGTGGGGACCATCTCAGGCATGTAATATTCGAATCTTAGATAATATGTTGAACACATGTATATCAGATATGTCATAAATATATTTGATATTCGTACTCTGTGTCTTTTTTATAATCCAAGATACTTGCATTTAATATGTCCCATCATTATGGGACCCCATATATATATATATATATATATATATATATATATATATAAGCGAATAAATTTTTACTCAAATTAATATAAGGTGTAAACAAAACAGTACTCAATGTGGTTAGACAGTGGTAAGAGTTTTGTGTTTTGGTAATGTCGTTTTAATGTTTGGCCTCATATGTGTTAAATATCCTTTCATTAGGTCTCCCAAAATTCAGTTTCTGTTTAAAGGGATTCATGAAAATTCTGCTGTTTGTTAGAAAGTCCAGCATTCAAGGATTTAAACTCTTGAGGGAGGCAAAAGGGAAAGGATTATCCCGCTTTCTTAAAGAATTTATTAACCAGTTTATATATCAAATGACAAAAACATAACTTAAACGTGGAAGCCATGTGCTTGGTGATTTTGACTTTTAATAATGAAGGTATTTTTCTTTAAATATGAATATAAGTTTGAAATTACTAAACTGGTAATTTGGGGTGCATCTGGCTACATTTCAGGGCGCATTAGCGCGCCCTGGCGCACCGGTTGAGTAAAGCTGATATATATATATATATATATATATATATATATATATATATATATATATATATATATATATATATGTACTAGAATAATCCTAAGGATCAAGGCAAACCTACCTAGATCTCAGCTAAAAGGATCTTCGGGGTAAAACTAGCTAAAAAGGAAAATAACGGAACTGTATATATTGATAAAAAAAACAAATAAAACCATAACAACGTGACCAAAAAAAAAAAGAGAAGAAAATGAAAACAAAAAACAAAAAGGTGTTACTTTATTGATAAACCAATAACAAGACAAAGAAGTATTCCAATAACCAGACTTTTCTATGCCTACAACTACTAAGAATTCTCGAATTTTTGTTTAATAAATTTTTAGGTTCCTTATGAGTAGCAATAGCTTGTTTTTCCTCCATGCATAGTGAACAAAACTTATCACCTGCCTTATATTTATAACATTGTTTTAATATTTCCCATTTCGAAATGGGAGCATTGTTATCTTCTTGTTTGATCTTCCTTATATATGTGGACAGTAGTACTATGTTTATAGGTTCCGTGATTGAAACCACTGAGGTGGTTGTAATAACGTTTTTTGAAACTGCTCTGTGTGGATCCTATGTAAACTTTAGGGATCTTATCAGTATTATTAAATTTATTTCTATGAATTTTGACTTGTTAGACCACGCAATCTTGTTGGCACCTGCCCTTATTTCTACAGTTAGACTTAGTGGGGTTGGTTTGTCTTATATTTTTTCCTATTATACTTAATAATTAAGTTAGTCCTGTTAAGCATATGCTGTAAATTAGTTTAACGTAGTTTTTATTGAAAATGTTATGTGATACATTTGTTTGTGGGAAGTTCTTTTTAAGTAATTTCAAAAACATTTTACCTATTTTTGTTTTAACTGCTAAATTGTATGGGGGATTAAATCATAGTTTGTTTGTTGTATTTTTTATTTTTTTTATTCTTTGTCACTTGGATATGGTTTTATTAGTTTTTTTATCAATAATTACCGTTAAGTTATTTTCCTTTTTTAGTCAGTTTTACCCTGAAGATCAGTTTAGGTGAAACTTAGGTTACTTTGCCTGGCTCCTTAGGATTATTCTAGTTTATCGCTCTACTTAGCGTATTGAGCACTCTACGTCGTTGTCTTTTTACTCATTTTGTTTTTTTTTCTTTGGTCTTGGAGTTTGAACACTTGACGATTGGTTTCGTATTGTGTTAATGTTCTTGGTTCTTTCTTTTTTATTTCCAATTTCTTCCTCGGGTACCGATTTGTTCTATTACAAGTTGAGCTATCCAAGTATATATGTCTATCTGTCTCTCTCCCTCCTCTCTCTTTCTCTCTCTCTCTCTCTCTCTCTCTCTATATATATATATATATATATATATATATATATATATATATATATATATATGGGTATATATTTATGTCTCTATATATGTGTATTTATGTTTATACATATATATATATATATATATAAATATATAGAGAGAGATCGATAGATAGATATATATGTGTGAATGTTTATTTAATTATGCCTATATATATGTGTATGTTTGCATATATATATGTTTAATTATGCCTGTCTATATATATATTTGTATGTATATATATACATATATATATATGGAAAGAGGTATGTCAATCTCTATATATACATGTGTATGTGTTTATGTCTCTCTAAATATCTATATCTCTATTTTATGTCTATATTTATCTATGTATATATATATATATATATATATATATATATATATATATATATATATATATATATATATATATCCCACTCTGTATCTATCTATCTATCTATCTATCTATCAATCTATCTATCTATATATATATATATATGTATATATATATATATACATGCATACATATATATATATACATATATATATAAATTATATATATGCATAAACACACACTGATATATATGTATATATATATATATATATGCACATATATACACACATATATATATATATTGTGTGTGTGTTGTATTAAACATATTTATCTGTGTTGTGTGTGTGTGTGTTAAACACATTTCATTCCCAAATACTATGTTTCTGATAGCAGAAATTTGCCTGTATGGTTCTGTACATGTTGTTTTCTCTTTGAATATAGCACTAGTTATGTACATTACTCAATTCAAAGAACATATCTTTGCTGTAGGAGTCAGCAAGCGCAAGATTACTTACTGTTCTCTTTCATTTAGCGCAGACACGGATCGAGTTCTTTTGCATTGAATTTAGCCCCTATAAATCAGTATATCTTTTCTCCTTAATATTCCTTATTTCATAAATAATACAACTCAACTAGAGTCTGATTTACTGGATGTAAATACACTGAAATGCATCTCGATCGACCTCCAAAAGGATCTAATCTGGCAAGTGTTCTTTCAAATTTTGACTTGCTCTTTAATAATTGAACTATTTTATGCCTTCTTACGGGCAAACCCCCGACTGTACCAGTGAAAATATATTTGTTTTATTAATGACTTATTATATATTTTTTCGCTTAATGTAGAAAATAATCTGAATATATGGTTGCGTTTCTTTGATAAATATTCGAAACTAGCCGACACATTACAGGAATGAATAAATATTTGTTAGCGAACACAATGCAACCAAATGATGGTGGCGCCTTTATTATTTACTCTTTTATTAAATTATTATCGACTGAAACAATACTCTTTGTTGAAGATTTCGTGTCTTCTACAATTTTCTTGCTTCCACAGTGAATGTTATTTTTGCTTCCTTTCTTTGTCTTAATGATGTATTTCCACCAGCAACAGGCAGATAATATCAATCACTCGCGACCTCAGATATTAAAAAATCTTACACTTCTTCATACTACGCTTTCACGAATGGATGAAAAACATTTATAGAAATGGTACCCGCTGTAATCCGATTTAAATTAAATCACATGACTACCTTTTCTTTTATATCCTGACACGTATAATTAAAAGTGAATGTAACTTCAGATCTTAATGTTTATACAGTTTAAATGTGGACTATTGTCTCTATCTTTGTTGTTATCATATTTTTCGGTCGTCGTTTCATCCGGCCTTCATCATGGGTAGTGTATATACTCGCTTACAGTGCCAATTTTTTATTATCATTTTTCGGCAAACAGTGTGAGTTGTACTATACACAAATATTTTTGAAGAGGTTAAAATCGTGGATTTTTGTGACCGGTTGCACTAAACACAAAAGACCACTTCACATATATAAACAATCCCAGTTTCTAACAAAATAAACCAAAAATAACAAATGTTATATTACTTAGAAATACTTGAATTATCGTGTACCTCAACTTGTGGCACATACTGAATTATATACAGGTAATCCTGATTAAAGTTTCTCATTAAATAGGCTATACCTCAGTTATGGAAGAACCAGTGAAATATAGCAAAATCATTTAATGCTATATTTACATAAGGTACTAGCTAGCCATAGGCAGCTGGTTGATCAGAAAATGTTTTCAATTAGAATGGAGCAAAAACAGCATAATGTATAGGTGTAACAGTGTCCGTCTTCTTCAATTATTTAAAGTATTTTCTTTATAAAACATTTCGAATTAATGCAGTTGTTGATATAACAGAAGTAGTCTGTATTTATTCAATCAAAGTTAGCCATGATAATGAAGAGACAACATGAAGACCCATTTCAGACCACAATTATTTTGGTGTTTTTGAAATTCAATTCGTCACTGTGTTACCAGGGATGTAAAAGAGGATACATTTGTAAAGCAATTGTTAAGTTTGATGGAAATTGGTTGAGAGATCAACGAAAAATAAAAAAGAAACCAGTAACAGTCGCCATTTTCGCTATTTACGCAGGTTTTCAATATATGAATGGACTCAATTATCAAGTTAAATGACTGTTAAACAATACATTTATTGTTGGCTACAACTGAGCGATGTTTGTATTAGATTGCTTGAAAATTGAGGTAGATTTTGTTTTAAAATTTCTGTTGAAATCGATGTTTCGTTTTTCGCAATTTTTCGATCAACGCAGTGGCATAGAAATAGAAATGATGTATCACTGAGCTCATCATGATGTAAGTAACCTACATACTGTGTATGAACAAAATCGGAGGAAAAAAGATGGATTTATCGATTTTGATCGGCTTTGTCGGTTATTGATTATTTAAAACATTATCGACATTTGCGCTAACAACCTATTTCTTACACAGGACAATATATGTGCCAAGTTTGATCAAAATCGGTTGAATGGATCTCGAGTGAACAGGCAGACAGACATACAGACATCCTCTCTTTTATTTATATAGACTGGTTGATTTTAATTTACATATTAAAATATGTATTGCTCTCCCTATAGACAAAAGTGAAGAAATTTAAGCTACGTCTTAGGTAGTGCCAGTTTAAATGTTCTACCGTCGGCAGATATGAATGCATAAAATGATTATATCTAAATATTTGTATTAGATTTGGTAATTCCAAAAATTCAGTAATGAGAATATATAGAGTTGCTTTCCCCAATTAAAAATAAAGCGAGAAAATAAAACTAGTTTCAATTGTAAATATAGTTAAAGTCTAAATATAATTAAACTAAACATTCATTTTAAAATGAAATAAAGGGTTACATTTCAAACGTTTTTTTTACCCAAATATAACACAAAAGAATAAAAAAAACTTTAAAAATAAAAATAACTAAATAAAAACAAATTATTTTTCTTACCTAAGTAAAACTAAAAGGTTTATGAGCGTAAGGGGGCTTGAAAATCGTGACCTAACAATGAAGTTGCACCTTAAACACTACTTAGGAATTTTAGACACACAATAAAATGATTTGTAATTATTGTAAAAATTTTCGGTGGGACGATTTGTATGAAGCTTTTCAATTTTCCCTTACTAAATACAGTCTTCACTTCACAGCTTAATATCTTAAGTTTATCGATGTTTGGAAGAATTTGAAAACATTTTTGAAACTTTATTTTGAATAAAAGAAAAGTGCAAAAAAATCTTGTAAATATTCATTGTTCATCGATTTTTTTTTCATACTAAAATGTACTTAATATATATTATATATAAAAGCAATTAAAAGCTTAAAATAATTAAATAATTAGTTTTATTCCAGGTTTTGTTTTGAGATTTGGAGTAGATTTTAAGAAACATGGTATTAGTTTGGGAAAAAAAAATTGATGATTTACATTCTCAAAGGTATCCTGCTTTTAACTAATAAAAAAGAATAACATTTCGTTGGCGATTTTAAATACTAGAAAACTTTTATGAAATTAAGTAAGGAGGGTTAACAGATGTAAAAATAATTATTTTTACCAAGAGTTTCTAAAAATAACAGTTTCAAAAGTAAATTAATTCATTAGGGCATAAGTTCTGAAAATTACTTTAAAATCCAACAAATATTTGATTTCTGCAAAAAATTAAAAATTAATGTGTTTTTCAAAGGAAAAGGCGGCGTAAAAATGAAAATTACCAGTTCTGTTACAAAGTCAACACAAATACACATGCATAAAAAGATTTTTAACATAAATTTCGAAATATGTCAGAAAGGAATAAAACAATTTTTTAAATACTTAAAAAAATTATTTTGTCTTTCCTCTTAATAATAACATAAACATTTTGACGATAAATATTTGTTTTAAGTTTGGGCCTTTTTTCATCATGGTTTGCTCTTTTTTCAGCTATTTATTGGAGGTACCTATATTAGAGAAAGTGTTTTTTTCTCACCACTTTGGCGTAGGTTTTAAAAAATAACGAATAGCATTTATTTTTTTATATATCCCCGATAATGGCCAGTATAGAACTATTTGTTTACGGTAAGCCTACCAGAATTGATCAGAATTGTTATACACGAAATATAGGAAGGAATCAGGTTTTTCACAAAAGATTCAGGGATCGCGCTATACATGAAGTAGGATTATAGACGAATATACACAATATGTCGATCCGGATAAATTCCAGGGAGTTTTCAAATAATTCATTTATCGCATTAGGGTACACAAATCGGTATACTCCTGATGAAGAATCATCTTGTAAATAGTGGAAATTATATCCAAAAGATTTATACAGAAAATTAAATGTAATAACAAGATGTTTGTATTTTAGCAAAGGGTCTGAATACAATCCAAAAGATTAAAAAAAAACAGCAAAAATGGTTGGTCTGAATATATATGACTCTTCTTCATTTCTTTTCTTTTTGCATTCTTTCTCCATTTATTTCTTCCCTTTCTTTCATTCTTTTCTTTCTTTCTTTCTTTCCTTCACTTTCTTTCTTTTCCCCTTTCCTTATTTCTTTCTTTCCTTTTTTTTCTTTCGTTTCACCCTATTTTCTTCTCTTTCGTTCTCTCCTTTCTACCCTTTCTGCCCTTTCGTTCTTTCCTTTCTTCCATTTCGTTCTTCCATTCCTTTCCTTCCTTCCTTCCTATTTATCTTTCTGTCTTCCTTTTTATTTATCTTTCTTTCTTTCTGTCTTTCTTTCTCTCTCTTTTTCTGTCTTTCTTTTTTCTTTCTTTTTCTTACCTTTCACCAGATAGAGATTTCTACTTCTTTAACGCATCCAAGAATGAGGCTTTCCGTGAGATAAACATGGGAGATCGAGATTTACTTTGTCGGCTTTTGAGTTATTTATTTAGGGGGCAGAGAACAAGCAGATTATATGAGTGTCTATCGCACATGCTAACGAAGGCAGAAACAAGTGTAATTATATATATATATATATATATATATATATATATATATATATATATATATATATATATATATATATATATATATATATAAAAGTGGACATGGAAGTCAGGCGATTGCCCTAGCATGAAACAGACTGTCGCCTCTAAGTGCTGACTTCCATGTCCACTTTTATATTTACACACGCTCTATCTCTGATATTGAGCACTTTACCCCATAAATATAGCACACTTTAAGACTATATTTCTGCATATATATATATATATATATATATATAGTGTGTGTGTGTGTAAGAAATGGCGACGTGATTATTTCAGAGTATGCTCCTTTGATATACTGCAGCTATGCTGTGCTGACCATATTAAGCTTCTGACGTGATCTGCTGTTGTCCACAGGCAGTACGCTCGAATCCATGGTTACTTGTGATTTTATGCTATTAAAATTATCATCGGCTAAGGTTTCGTTTTCCCAATTAAATTCGTATGACTTGGTTCAAATTGTGGTATGGATTTAAGATATTTCCCGATGTTTTTGCATGATGGGAACGTCTCACTAGCGATATAATCATGAAAGAAGATTCTTGACAAATTGACCATTGGTTGTTTCGGCTATCAGACGAAACACTAATGTTTCACCACTGATAATTAGAGCATTAGCGTTCTAATCACTCGGCCAAGTCCACATATACATTTGTATATATTTGTTGAATAGATAAAATATTCTTTCAGTTTTGTAGATGTTATAATCTTCTATTGAATAAAGAGAACGTTGTGGCTATTTCGAGAAATGTTTACAATAATAAATCTACTTTTAAAATAGAATCTACTTTTTAAATGAGATTCAATGACGATTCTCACCGAAAAATGGCATTTATCTCGAATTACATCAATTTCTTTCATCACAACGAAGGAACCAGATTGTTAATTCAAATAAGAATTCAATTTAATTAATTCTTGTTCAAATCTCTTATTTGTCTGATGAATGTTTGCATTTTGCGATCATTTCGGATTATTTTCTGAGTTGAACGTTGCAATTTTTCTGTGCATGAACATTGAGTTTTTTAATGGTTCTTTTTTATGCTTTTGTTGTGAATCTGTGCCCTTGATTCTGCCTTCAGACAAATCATACATTCGAACACGATACTGTTTCAACCTTCTAATGATTGCATTCTCATCACAATCAAATATTCCTTTCGATACATAACCGTAAACCACCCACCAAAATAACGTTAGAACAATACAATAGATTACTGACAATGTAATACATTAGACGACCCACAATGAATCATTGACCTGCATATATAAATAGTCGAACAAAAGCACAGCGAACATTGCCTAAAGATATCGTTTAGCTTGAAACATACTGTCGATTCTGGATATTGTCGCCATCTTGTATTTTTAATTTTGCGCAAGCGCGTTGTTTGTTTATGATTTTGTCGATTGCGCAATTAGGGTCAGTTGGGCACCTTCTGTAAAAAAAACTATGACGCAATTTACTCCGCCAGAAATTTGGAAACGCCATGATATAATGCTTAATATATATATATATATATATATATATATATATATATATATATATATATATATATATATATATCCATATATATGGTCTTTGGCTGTCAATCTGACGACAGTGCAGAGGATTCAGAAAGAAGTGGGTGAGTTTAATTGTTATTACGGAGGCACGTGAACTCTGAAAACTCACTCTGATCGCTCTGATAAGAAAAGAACTCACGAATTTGTTGTTGAGGACCTCAGACTCAACATGGAGACCAACATCAAGTGCCCTGGATCAAGACCGTGGCTGCTGGAAGATACTGTGTCTGGCAACAGGACTCTGCACCATGCCACACAGGCAGGAAAACATAGTCATTTCAGTCAGACAATTGCTGCGACAACATCGCCTCTTACATTTGGTCATAAATTTACTCTTTAATATTTCAAGATATGTTCGTGTAATCTTTGGTAAATAGATCTGTTAAAATGAGATATCAGTGTTACTTTCACTTTTGCGTAAATTAGGCAACAATTTATCCATCGCCCTGTATACATAACTTCAAAAATGTATATTTTTTCCTAATTCGTCAACAGATGGCGATCATCTGAAAAGACATGTTTTTGCAACACAATCTACTTTCGTGAGACAAAACGTGATTCATGTTCAGCATATAGAAAATTGATATTAACTTAAACTCTATCCTTATAGAAATTGAGGTTTAAACATCACCTTTTAACATATATGTTTAAAAATGAAACTAAAAGCTTAGTAGGCGTTTGTTTGAACGAGGACTATGTATGCCAAAACGATAATTTTAATTAATTTATGATCCCCATCATTTTTTGATTTGAATACGAGATGTAAATTAACAAGAAACGAATATGAGCTGTCGTTTCTACTCGGAAAGGAATCCGTAAAAATAAGTTCTTTCGTGCAATTAATATTAAGCAATACATCTAACGGTTCAATTTCAATATACAGGGTGGTCCGAATGTTTTGTCAACCGTACGTAATATAATTTTCTATTTCAACGCTCAGTGGGGTATTATCAAGGACAGATTTTCACATGAACGATATCAGAATACCATCAGTTGAAGGACGTCGTTCAGAGAGACTTTCCAACACTTAACAAAGTACAGCTTCATAAAATATCACACAGGACATGGCACCGCCTCGTTTTGTGCCACGAAAATGATGGCGTTCATACAGACCTTCTCGATGTGTGACAGCGTCAATGAAATTGAATAAATTAAAACTGGTACATGTGCTTCGTATTACAGTATTACTTGTTCTTCTATTGTTCTCATTACTTTTTGGTAGTGGTTGGTAAAACATTTAGATCACACTGTACATAAAACGATATTCTCGATAAAATTACAATTCCCAAAATATTATCCCTCCACCATTAAAATTGCTATTGTTTAGCGCCAAATGTAGGAAGGAAAAAGCAACTTTGTATTAGTAGTGAGCGTTACATTGCAACAACACATTCTCCCAATGCACACACAGATAAAATTGCTTGGAATCCGACAAGACGACCTAACTTGAAATTACTACTAATCTCATTACAACCGAATAGGATTCAAATATGAAAATATATTAACAAGTACAAGTAGCTCCTAGAAAATGGTTAAATAATTTGCTAATATTTCTTGAGACAATAATCATTGCAGACTCACTACACATTTAATCTTAAAAAAATCTGTAACGATACTAAAAAAAAAAAAATAAAAACAGCTAGAAAATGTCTTAATCTTCCTGACATTCAGCGAACCTTTCTGTCTAAAGGTCCTTGATATACTCTGAAGCTCCTCCGAGACGAGCGGCAAAAGACAGCGCATTAAAAGGTGATGTATATTAGAAAGAGCAACGCGGGTTTGATTTCTACCAGAAAATACATTTTCTTTATTGAATTTCACGAACTCGCACGTCAAACGACCTAATACACACAGTTTAAAGTTAAAAAAAAATATAAATAAATACGATTCGTCTATTTCATATGTGAATATCTACAATAATAAAGTTTGAATTAATGAAAATATTTGATAACATAAAAATTTCAGATTAAAAATAAATACATTAATACGTAAAAAATCGCTTTCTTTACATTTCGAAAGAGAAAAGATGCATATATGGACTTACCAGAAAAAATATTTTACTGAGGATGTGTGTTTTCCTTAAGAAGGAAAATAAAGCGTAGTTTTATTGTGATGTTATCCATAGCCGATCAATTCCTGGTATGTATTTATAGATTCTTGATAAAATCCAAAGAATAACCTGCAATGTTAATGTTCCTGACTGGCATCACAGTTTCAGTCTCTTTCTAACCGCCGTAACGTATTTTCCCGGTGCCTTTTTTTATAAATGCTTTCATGGTAACTGTTATGCTGAACATTCTGCTACAGTACCTAAACGTTATGAATTTAAGCGAATTATTAGATTGGTGGCAAAGTTTTATCGTTTTACAGTTGAAATGGCTAAATGCAACCGTAATTCCTATGTTAATAGTTTCCTCTATCAGCTTATTTCTTCCCAGTCATCTTTGATCTCCAAAGATTCATATGCAATGCCAAACGTTATTATCTGTGTACTTCATACTTCTTTTATATTCCTTTCTCATTAATAGTAATTTTTCTCATATACTGTAGCACTCAGTAACCACTTGCGTTCTAGTGGGTTTATTGCATTGTTTAGGGTGAAATGATTAAAAAAATATTTATCGAATAAGCAGGCCAAAAAAAACGCAATAAACTCTGTTTAAATTTTTTTTAAATTGGGTCGTCTATTTAAAAAATGAGTGCCCAATATAATATCCCTTGAAGTAATATATAGAGACATATATATAGAGAGAGATAGACGGAGGCAAAGAGATAGAGAGAGACGGGGGCAGAGAGATTGGGAGAGAAAAAGGGCCGGAGGAGAAGAACTAATAATAGAGTAATATGGAAACAGTATATCCTATCGTTGATCCTTTCTAAGAACAAAACTTTATAAGAATATATATAAACTTGAGATAAAAATTCAACCTCGGTTTAGTGCTATGATAAAAAGATTAACATAAATTTAGATAGCGTGAGCGATCGATACGTAGGTAGGTGAAACGAAGCGGATGCAGATTTGGGCTCGAAAGATAGAGGTTTACCAAGTAAAACGTGAATTTATTAAAAGAGAAAAGCCTAAGCAAGATCGAATGACGGCATCTTGGCAATATAATAACTCCTCAGAGCAATTTCGCAAACTCCATATGCCACCCGGCACGCCCAACTCACTGCTGGTGCTTGGCATTGAATCTCTGCCAGTTGATGCAGCTGCTGTGCACTTGGATCCTGTTCGAAGTGCAAGAGAAAAGAGATGGCAGGATTAGAACCAGTCACAAGGTTCTTATACAGAGATCTATTAAAATTTGACATTTTTACATCAGCTTCTTTGGGCTTTTTCCTTATCTACTCGCATATACTTAAAAAAAAAAAAACAAGATAAGTATATAAAAAGGATTGAATGAGCTGGGAAGTATGCCAGCTGATACACACACACACATACACACACACACACACACACACACACCAATATATATATATATATATATATATATATATATATATATATAAATATATATATATATATATATATATATATATATATAAATATATATATATATAAATATATATATATATAAATATATATATATATATAAATATATATATATATATAAATATAAATATATATAAATAAATATATATATATATAAATATATATATATATATATATATAAATATATATATATATATAAATATATATATATATAAATATATATATATATAAATATATATATATATATATATATATATATAAATATATATATATATAAATATATATATATATAAATATATATATATATAAATATATATATATATAAATATATATATATATAAATATATATATACATATATATATATGTATATATATACATATATATATATATATATATATACATATATATATATATATATATATGTATATATATACATATATAAGGGAGTGACTCTATGGAAAAAAGTCTTTTTCCTTTCATTTTTTAAGATGTGATGAGATGAAATTTCGCATATGAATGCATATATGTAGAATTTGCATTTATGTATGATAATGGGATTGTGTTCATATATATATATATATATATATATATATATATATGTGTGTGTGTGTGTGTGTGTGTGTGTGTGTGTGTGTGTGATGGGATGAAATTTCGTATATGGATGCATGTGTAGAATTTGAATTTATATATGATAATGGGATTGTGATTATATATATATTCTGTTTTCTGCCATTTTTTCTTTGTCATCTTTGCCTTCCTGTTTTTAAAGGTTAAAAATCTATAATCGTCCTTTATATTTTATTTTCTCTTCAAGCAATCTATCTATCTATCTATCTATATATATATATATATATATATATATATATATATATGTCGGGTTTCGTTCCCGGCTTGTAGCAATCGAATGTCTACCCACACTGTGGAGCTGTGATACAGCGAAACAGGCCTGTATAAGGATGACTTCTGTGATTGCTACAATCATAACCTTCTTCGAATCTATCATGAATCAGTATATTTCCTATATATCTTCATGATCTTCACTTAACTGCTCCTATGACGGCCACACAAGAAACGCATTCTGTAACCTTTTACCTTGTGTGGATACTGAGGATTGTAATGTGTGAGTTCACAGACACACACATCTCCCACTTATACCTTCACAAAAATGCCTCCCACAGACAAGCTAGGTGAAGACATCATTGTCACTAATGTCTTAACACTATGTGTGAGGTATTTCTGCAACAGCTTATACATATATATATATATATATATATATATATATATATATATATATATATATATATATATATAATGTGCGTGTGTGTCTCTGTGTGTTTGTGTGCGTGTGAGTGTTTAGACACAGAGGTATACATGGGATGGTGATAGACTGTTTCATGCTTGAACAAAATTTTCAGGCCATGCGTGTTTTGTTTTTGATCGATTAGTTGTATATACTAGACAATGTTTTATTATGTGTACCAAAGTCTATTTTATTATCTTAAGGAATATTTTATGCTTTTGTTTACTAACTGTTGTGGTGGGATCCACCTAATCTGCATAGGTGACTACCAACTATATAAATAATGGTTGGTACCAGGACACGAGAAGTTGAATCCCTCGGTCCCAAGGCTAAAATCAAAGTGTAGTATCTGTTCGCGGATTACTCACTGAATTATCGCCTATGGGGCCGGGATTCCTTCTCCGATACAGGCCGGCGGCAGGGATTCGTCCCTGCGCTGGTAGTATCGTGGCTACGTCTGACTAGCTAAGACCAGCCAAGACCAGCTATGACTAGCTAAAGCCAAAGCACTGCGACCCGGGTGAAAACTCGGGTCAATTCCCCCTCCCTTCCCACGTTAAACCCCGACCTTGTGTCACAACCTGGCCCTGTGGGAGGTCAAGTAAATCCCGGGATTCCTTCTCCGATACAGGCCGGCGGCAGGGATTCGTCTCTGCGCTGGTAGTATCGTGGCTACGTCTGACCAGCTTGGACAAGCTATGACCAGCCAAGACCAGCTATGACTAGCTAAAGCCAAAGCACTGCGACCCGGGTGAAAACTCGGGTCCATTCCCCCTCCCCTTCCCACATTAAACTCGACCTTGTGTCACAACCTGGCCCCGTGGGAGGTCAAGTAAATCCCGTGTAGTATCTGTTCGCGGATTGCTCACTGAATGATCGCCTATGGGGCCGGGATTCCTTCTCCGATACGGGCCGGCGGCAGGGATTCGTCCCTGCGCTGGTGGTATCGTGGCTATGTCTGACTAGCTATGACCTGCTCTGACCAGCTTGGACAAGCTATGACCAGCTAAGACCAGCCAAGACAAGCTATGACTAGCTAAAGCCAAAGCACTGCGACCCGGGTGAAATCTCGGGTCCATTCCCCCTCCCCTTCCCACGTTAAACTCCGACCTTGTGTCACAACCTGGCCCTGTGGGAGGTCAAGTAAATCCCAGTTGAATCCCTCGGTCTCAAGGCTAAGATCAAAGTGTAGTATCTGTTCGCAGATTACTCACTGAATGATCGCCTATGGGGCCGGGATTCTTCTTCCGATACAGGCCGGCGGCGGGGATTCGTCCCTGCGATGGTAGTATTGTGGCTACGTCTGACTAGCTATGACCAGCTTGGACAAGCTATGACCAGCTAAGACCAGCTATGACTAGCTAAAGCCAAAGCACTGCGACGCGGGTGAAAACTCCGGTCCATTCCCCCTCCCTTCCCACGTTAAACTCCGACCTTGTGTCACAACCTGGCCCTGTGGGAGGTCAAGTAAATCCCAGTTGAATCCCTCGGTCTCAAGGCTAAGATCAAAGTGTAGTATCTGTTCGCAGATTACTCTCTGAATGATCGCCTATGGGGCCGGGATTCCTTCTCCGATACAGGCCGGCGGCAGGGATTCGTCCCTGCGCTGGTAGTATCGTGGCTACGTCTGACTAGCTATGACCAGCTTGGACAAGCTATGACCAGCTAAGACCAGCCAAAGACCAGCTATGACTAGCTAAAGCCAAAGCACTGCGACCCGGGTGAAAACTCGGGTCCATTCCCCCTCCCTCCCCACGTTAAACTCCGACCTTGTGTCACAACCTGGCCCTGTGGGAGGTCAAGTAAATCCCAAGGCTAAGATCAAAGTGTAGTATCTGTTCGCAGATTACTCACTGAATGATCGCCTATGGGGCCAGGATTCTTCTTCCGATACAGGCCGGCGGCGGGGATTCGTCCCTGCGCTGGTAGTATCGTGGCTACGTCTGACGAGCTATGACCAGCTTGGACAAGCTATGACCAGCTAAGACCAGCCAAAGACCAGCTATGACTAGCTAAAGCCAAAGCACTGCGACGCGGGTGAAAACTCGGGTCCATTCCCCCTCCCTTCCCACGTTAAACTCCGACCTTGTGTCACAACCTGGCCCTGTGGGAGGTCAAGTAAATCCCAGTTGAATGACTCGGTCTCAAGGCTAAGATCAAAGTGTAGTATCTGTTCGCAGATTACTCACTGAATGATCGCCTATGGGGCCCGGATTCCTTCTCCGATACAGGCCGGCGGCAGGGATTCGTCCCTGCGCTGGTAGTATCGCAGCTAAGACTAGCTATGACCAGCTAAAGACCAGCTTGGACAAGCTAAGACCAGCTAAAGCCAAAGCACTGCGGCCCGGGTGAAAACTCGGGTCCATTCCCCCTCCCTTCCCACATTAAACCCTGACCTTGTGTCACAACCTGACCCTGTGGGAGGTCAAGTAAATCAACAGGCCGGCGGCGGGGATTCGTCCCTGCGCTGGTAGTATCGTGGCTACGTCTGACTAGCTATGACCAGCTTGGACAAGCTATGACCAGCTAAGACCAGCCAAAGACCAGCTATGACTAGCTAAAGCCAAAGCACTGCGACGCGGGTGAAAACTCGGGTCCATTCCCCCTCCCTTCCCACGTTAAACTCCGACCTTGTGTCACAACCTGGCCCTGTGGGAGGTCAAGTTAATCCCAGTTGAATCACTCGGTCTCGAGGCTAAGATCAAAGTGTAGTGTCTGCTCGCGGATTGCTCACTGAATGATCGCCTATGGGGCCGGGATTCTTCTTCCGATGCAGGTCGGCGGCGGGGATTCGTCCCTGCGCTGGTAGTATCGTGGCTACGTCTGACTAGCTATGACCAGCTTGGACAAGCTATGACCAGCTAAGACCAGCCAAAGACCAGCTATGACTAGCTAAAGCCAAAGCACTGCGACCCGGGTGAAAACTTGGCACCATTCCCCCTCCCTTCCCACGTTAAACTCCGACCTTGTGTCACAACCTGGCCCTGTGGGAGGTCAAGTAAATCCCAGTTGAATCACTCGGTCTCAAGGCTAAGATCAAAGTGTAGTATCTGTTCGCGGATTGCTCACTGAATGATCGCCTATTGGGCCGGGATTCTTCTTCCGATGCGGGCCGGCGGCAGGGATTCGTCCCTGCGCTGGTAGTATTGTGGCTACGTCTGACTAGCTATGACTAGCTTGGACAAGCTATGACCAGCTAAGACCAGCCAAAGACCAGCTATGACTAGCTAAAGCCAAAGCACTGCGACGCGGGTGAAAACTCGGGTCCATTCCCCCTCCCTTCCCACGTTAAACTCCGACCTTGTGTCACAACCTGGCCCTGTGGGAGGTCAAGTAAATCCTAGTTGAATCACTCGGTCTCAAGGCTAAGATCAAAGTGTAGTATCTGTTCGCAGATTACTCACTGAATGATCGCCTATGGGGCCCGGATTCCTTCTCCGATACAGGCCGGCGGCAGGGATTCGTCCCTGCGCTGGTAGTATCGCAGCTAAGACTAGCTATGACCAGCTAAAGACCAGCTTGGACAAGCTAAGACCAGCTAAAGCCAAAGCACTGCGGCCCGGGTGAAAACTCGGGTCCATTCCCCCTCCCTTCCCACATTAAACCCTGACCTTGTGTCACAACCTGACCCTGTGGGAGGTCAAGTAAATCAACAGGCCGGCGGCGGGGATTCGTCCCTGCGCTGGTAGTATCGTGGCTACGTCTGACTAGCTATGACCAGCTTGGACAAGCTATGACCAGCTAAGACCAGCCAAGACCAGCTATGACTAGCTAAAGCCAAAGCACTGCGACGCGGGTGAAAACTCGGGTCCATTCCCCCTCCCTTCCCACGTTAAACCCCGACCTTGTGTCACAACCTGGCCCTGTGGGAGGTCAAGTAAATCCCGGGATTCTTCTTCCGATACAGGCCGGCGGCGGGGATTCGTCCCTGCGCTGGTAGTATCGTGGCTACGTGTGACTAGCTATGACCAGCTTGGACAAGCTATGACCAGCTAAGACCAGCCAAAGACCAGCTATGACTAGCTAAAGCCAAAGCACTGCGACGCGGGTGAAAACTCGGGTCCATTCCCCCTCCCTTCCCACGTTAAACTCCGACCTTGTGTCACAACCTGGCCCTGTGGGAGGTCAAGTAAATCCCAGTTGAATGACTCGGTCTCAAGGCTAAGATCAAAGTGTAGTATCTGTTCGCGGATTACTCACTGAATGATCGCCTATGGGGCCGGGATTCCTTCTCCGATACAGGCCGGCGGCGGGGATTCGTCCCTGCGCTGGTAGTATCGTGGCTACGTCTGACTAGCTATGACCAGCTATGACTAGCCAAAGCACTGCGAACCGGGTGAAAACTCGGGTCCATTCCCCCTCCCTTCCCACGTTAAACTCCGACCTTGTGTCACAACCTGGCCCTGTGGGAGGTCAAGGGAATCTCGAAGTGGAATCACGAGATCCAACTAGAGACTCTGATCGACTGCGACTGGTCAACACATTCTCCAGGAACGTCTTCCCAGAAATATACAGAAATACTATATGTACTTATTGTGTACACTTTCTTGTTATAATACATTCTTGTTCTAAGTACATTTTGTGTTGCATTATTATTCCATGCAATAGGCGAGATTCAACATTGAGTCAAGACTCAACACTAACCATTCACTCATTATTTACTGTTGATTACTTAATGATTTGCTGTTGATTATTATTATAATATTTACTTGTGTTTATGTGTACATTCGTAGTTTGTTCATGATTTATTTAATATGTTTATTTATTTAATCTAAATTAACTTCACTATCGCCACCGCTAAAACGCATTCGTTATCGCTTAACGGTGCACTTATCCACATTTAATAAATGGTAAGCGTAAAGCAATTGCCACTAAATAATAATAGGAACATTTTTCCATCTGGAAGGATTTCAGTGAGACACTTCCGCTTCGTATGAAATTTCTTGTCATACATAGTTTTTTTTTGGGGGGGGGGGTCCAGACCAATTTCTCTAACAAAGCAAAGTTCTTTAATGTAGTGAAAGTTCACATTGGTCAATCGCAGCATCATAGATGGGGGCACCTCCACGTGGTGAAATGTTTACAATCAATTACGACTGAGTAGTGAGATAGATGCTCACTGGTTACCCCATACTTTAAGCTTTGTGTCACAGCAACGCTTACAAAATTTCTATAGCATCAGAGATGGTATACCTTAACGTGTTGTAATATTTAGCAAGCTTGTCTCGCGTGGGCTGGGAAAACTTTCGGCTTTCTATCATATTTTAGCTACGCGTAGAAAAACAATATAGCAGCACAGACGAATGTTCCAAGCATAGTAAAATAGAAAGCATTTTTTAAAAAATTATTTTGCCCCCAAACAAGGTAATAAAGCCATTAACATGCAAGAGTTTCGTGATGTCAACGAAAACTAGTTGCCACTTTCGTAATGCTCGTTGTTGTAGAGACTTTGTAATCGCATATGTCACTATAGTAACGAACGTTGAACAATACTGGTGTCAGGCACTTTCGAATATCACTTGCACTGAGTCAAGACTCAACAATGGCGACGAAGTAGAACGAACCATACGTCAAGTTCAACAATGGCCACAAAGTAGAACGAACCATACGCCAAGTTTCAACAACGGCAAAGAAGTAGAACGAACCATACGGAAAGAAGAAAGAATTAATAGTGAGAGTTTTCAACAATTGGGACAAGTCATTGAAGAACCCAGGCTGAAAAAAAAAAACTATTAATTCAAAGTCCAACGTTAACGTAACGACGAAGGATTCTGAACTTCTGGATATGTAAAACTCGTTAAAAGACGACTAAGCATAAAGGAACGTTCACTCAGAAAAAGTGGAAAGGTGTCGTAATCGAATAACGGTAATTTTAAATTAAAAAATTATCTACACCGAGACACCCGCTAAAAAGAAAAATTGGCCGACTACAAACACATGCATGGATTAAAAGGAGCACAAATACACCGTGTCGACTTTGAAAGGTAACAAACTTTAAAAAATTATTTTTTTTAAAATTATTTGTTCAACAATATAGTGACGAATTACCTCTGATAAGAAAATCAGACGTTGTCATTAAAATACGCGAACAGAAGTCGAAAACAAAAAAAGAAAAAAAAAGTCCGACGCTCTCTGTTCACGAAAAAAAAAAAATACCAAAGTTGATTAGCACGGGCGTGAATGTAAAAGCAAGACATAAAATATAAAAGTCGTACGTTTGTTTCGATTTTTTGGGTCAGCGTATAGGATATTCCTTGTTGCATGAACACTATCAGCTAAAAATGGAGGAACTATCCAAAGTCATATCTGAATTATTCAAATCCCAGCAGGAACAGTTTGCCTTATTAATAAGGGAACAACAGATAGCACAGCATAAATATCAAGAGAAACAAGATGAAAGACAACAAAAACAACAAATAGCGCTGCAAAAATATCAGGATAAACAAGATGAAAGACTTTTAGAAATTCAAAAGTTAATACTGGAGAAATTAAACAACTATCAGGCAAATGAGGGAAATTCTTTATATTCTAATAACACCATATTTAATTCGCTGGAAACTTTCAACTATGTGCCAGACGAAGAAAAAACGTTTGAAGCGTACTTTAAACGATATGAAGATATTTTCTACACAGACTGTGAAATCTGGTCGAATTCAAGAAAAGTCAGTCTATTACTAAGAAAGCTAGGTACAGCAGAACATAGCAAATTTGTAGATTTTATTCTACCGAGAAAAACAACTGAATTGGAATTCTCGGAAACAGTGAAATTGCTAAAAGAGCTGTTTGGAGCAAATATGTCGCTTTGGCATAAGCGATGGTTATGCATGAATGTCTCTAAATCCGACGATCAGGATTACTTAACATATGCATCTATAGTGAATAGACATTGTGACAATTTCAGATTGGCAGAAATTACGGTTGAAGAATTCAAGTGTTTAATTTTTGCTCAAGGACTGGTATCCAGTAAGAGTGCCGAAATAAGACGTAGAGTTTTGTCTAAACTCGAATCTGAACAAGGCCTTACCCTGCAAAAGTTAGCAGAGGAGTGTCAACGGGTTGTAAAGTTAAAGAAAGAGTCGCAAAAAATCGAAGAAGCTGGTATTGCTTATATTAAAAAATAAAAAAGCAGTCAAAATACCCAGTAGAGAAAAATTGGAGAAAAAATTCAGCGTATTTTAATAATAGACAAGAAAATAAAAACGAAAATAAAGAAGTCCCACCATATAATTGCAGACGTTGTAACGAAAGACATTGGGAGGTAAATTGCCCATATAGAAATAAGAAATGTTTCGTGTGCCAAAAGAATGGTCACAAAGGATCTTGTTGTAAAACGAAAAAATGCAAGAACCGAATTAGACAAACAAATTCGAATATCAAATCAGATAGAGATTTGAGGAAATATGTGACGACTGAAATATTCAAAAAGAATATCAAATTTCAACTCGATTCAGGGTCAGATTTAACAATAATGAACGATAAAACATGGAAAATTGTAAAAAGGCCTACAATAATGAAGTCAACGAAACTCGCTCGAACGGTAACTGGAAAGCAAATTAACTTCGAAGGCGAGGTTGTACTTCCAATGAAATTGAATGGGATCGTTAAAAAAATAAAAGTTTCATTCTGAGAAATGGAGAAAACTTGTTGGGTACAGATTTTATTGAAACATTCGAATTGTGGGATAAACCGTTAAACTCTTTCTGCAGAAAAATAGAAAGTAATACGCAATCAAGACAGGACATTAAAGGGGAATTAAAGAAAAAGTTTCCGGAAACCTTTACACCTGGTCTTGGAAGATGTAACAAGTTTGAAGCTAAATTTGAATTAATAGAAAATACTATGCCTATATTTAAAAAGAAACGTAACGTGCTTTTCGCAAGTGTAGAGAGAGTAGTAGTACCAAAAAAGTTGCAGAAAAGAATCCTACGGGACTTTCATATGGGTCACACAGGGATTAATAGAACAAAAAGCTTAATGCGAAGCTTTGTATATTGGAAAGGAATGGATGTGGATATCGAAAACATGGTTCATCGATGTAAAGGGTGTGCGTTAGCAGCTAAGGCACCACCTATAGTACACAAACCATGGCCAAAGACGGATCATCCGTGGGAAAGATTACACATTGATTTCGCTGGTCCAGTAGAAGATTATTACTACTTAATAGTGGTAGATAGCTTTACAAAATGGCCGGAAGTACTACGCTGCAAAAAGCCTACGTCCAATACCACAACAACTTTTTTGCATGAACTATTTGCACGGTTCGGTGTGCCAGAGTGTATTGTGAGTGACAATGGTACACAATTTACTTCTGACGATTTTAAGGAATTTTGTGAGTTATATCAAATTAACCACATAACGACGCCGCCGTATCATCCGAGATCCAATGGACTCGCAGAAAGATTTGTAGATACGTTAAAGCGCGCTCTGAAGAAAGCCTCAGGAGTTCCAACGGAAAAGGCGCTTCAGCAATTCCTACAAGTATACAGAATCACGCCTAACCAGAGAACACCATCAAACATGGCACCAGCTGAACTAATGTTCTCTAGGAAAGTTAAGTCAGTGTTTGACAAGCTTTTGCCAGGAAGAAATAGAATAAAGAACACTATGTATACAGGTAGAAAAAGATACACCCCCGGAGAGAAGGTTTTTTTCAAGTGCTATAGAAACAACATTGAGTTCTGGGAGCGAGGCATAGTGGAAATACTAAATGTACTTATTGTGTACACTTTCTTGTTATAATACATTCTTGTTCTAAGTACATTTTGTGTTGCATTATTATTCCATGCAATAGGCGAGATTCAACATTGAGTCAAGACTCAACACTAACCATTCACTCATTATTTACTGTTGATTACTTAATGATTTGCTGTTGATTATTATTATAATATTTACTTGTGTTTATGTGTACATTCGTAGTTTGTTCATGATTTATTTAATATGTTTATTTATTTAATCTAAATTAACTTCACTATCGCCACCGCTAAAACGCATTCGTTATCGCTTAACGGTGCACTTATCCACATTTAATAAATGGTAAACGTAAAGCAATTGCCACTAAATAATAATAGGAACATTTTTCCATCTGGAAGGATTTCAGTGAGACACTTCCGCTTCGTATGAAATTTCTTGTCATACATAGTTTTTTTTTTTTTTGGGGGGGGGGTCCAGACCAATTTCTCTAACAAAGCAAAGTTCTTTAATGTAGTGAAAGTTCACATTGGTCAATCGCAGCATCATAGATGGGGGCACCTCCACGTGGTGAAATGTTTACAATCAATTACGACTGAGTAGTGAGATAGATGCTCACTGGTTACCCCATACTTTAAGCTTTGTGTCACAGCAACGCTTACAAAATTTCTATAGCATCAGAGATGGTATACCTTAACGTGTTGTAATATTTAGCAAGCTTGTCTCGCGTGGGCTGGGAAAACTTTCGGCTTTCTATCATATTTTAGCTACGCGTAGAAAAACAATATAGCAGCACAGACGAATGTTCCAAGCATAGTAAAATAGAAAGCATTTTTTAAAAAATTATTTTGCCCCCAAACAAGGTAATAAAGCCATTAACATGCAAGAGTTTCGTGATGTCAACGAAAACTAGTTGCCACTTTCGTAATGCTCGTTGTTGTAGAGACTTTGTAATCGCATATGTCACTATAGTAACGAACGTTGAACAATACTGGTGTCAGGCACTTTCGAATATCACTTGCACTGATAGTACTTGCGCGATAATATTCGCTCGAATAGCAATCCGTATAGTGATCTGAATAGAGGAATTTTATAGTAAATAGAGTAGAGAATAGCGGCCCGTATAGTAATAAGGGATAGAAGAGAAATAGCGATCCGAATATTAATAGAGAAATGCAGATCCGAATATTAATAGAGGATAAACTAGAAATGACGATCAATTAGACGTGTAAAATGATGTGACCTTACCGTCAGTGCATGACTACGCTTCAATCTATAAAGTCTAGGTAACACACTAGAAAGTTCATCAGAGCAATTAAAATATATTTATTGTCAATTTCAGTTTCATATATTGAGGACACATGGCCCAGTGAATATGGCAACGAAGATAGGGACACAGTCCGAACAATCTAAATAGTGCAAATAATTACATATATAATCTCAAAATTATAGACACATATATGCTATCAATTGTACTTATTCATGCTATTGAAAGTATTTAAGCGATGAAGTTTCTGCTATTTGGTAAATCCGTTTGCGTGCCTACGAGATGCGACCAAGAACTGTCCTGTTTACGACATAGAAGTTTCATTGGCTTCAATCCATTTTAATCATTGATCTGATAAAAGCTCATATTTTGTCCATCTATGCATAACATCCCTATGGGATTCAAGGTTTGATGGGTCGTTAATCCGTAGCTTAAAGATGAAAGAAGGTTTATTCCAGGCAATAAATATTTTTAGGCAATAACATTTTTTTAAAATATTATCTACTTCCATGCCAATGAACGTATGCTACCCTATACTCATATAGATCGAATTACAGCAGAAGACCTCGTGTCCGAACTTCTCAGTGTTGCTATTTAGATGTTGGAGAAATATGCTACATTCTAATATTTTTTCTTTAACGATAATTGTTAGTATTTTGAGCTTTCTCAACACATAATATATCGCACAGAAGAAGCTTCAAGTAGAAAAAAGTAAATAAGTTTTTCCATGTTACGTCAGAAATTAGAGATTATTAAAAACAGAACGGAACTCCTGATTCGTTGAATTTGCAAATTAACAAACAAGGATTGCAGAATGTGAACGGAACACTAAAACATTCGCTTGAAGATGATTCACTGAATATTATCACTTCGGATGACTTAAAAGAATGGATAAATGAAGACACTAATGCATTACAAAAACCTGGACGGTAGAATCATATCAAAATGATTTGGATTGTCAAGAAATAGAGGAAGCATCAAATTAATGGTGAGAATATGAAGAATGATAAAGACTGGGACTCAGTAAAGCTGTTGATAAGGCCATCGAATTCATGGAGGAAAAAATCTTTGTTGATTAGTGCAGAATGTAAAGTGCACGTAATTTGCAGAAATACCTTATTTAAAAGATCTAGAGCAGCAGCAATAAGAGAAATAAGAAAAGAAATGAGAAAGACAATTGAAAATAAAATTTATTGGGAATTGAACATTGAAAATTAATATTTACTTTCGTGAGACACTTAATTTTTCATATACTGTGATAATGTTTTGTGTTTTGTTAAGTTGTATGTATATTACACATGTCACATTATATGCGAAGCCTTTCCTATATCCAAACTACTCTGAAGTTCGGATATGAGGAGATATATATCTACTGCATATTCAATGAAAATTCTATACAAAAATGCAGCTATTAACTCTATGAGGCAATGGATTCATAGATCCACCAATATCATAATCTTATTGAATGTTTGAAGAATTGTAATTTTTTTAATTCATAGATTAAAGAGCTGAAAACACACAGAATGAATAATTATCGATTTCTTTCATTGTCTTTTTAAGGTAAAATTGACGACGAAACAAGGCGAACAATGCAGTTACCACGCTGCGGAGTGTCAGATCGAATAAGCAATGGAAATTCGGCGCGAAAGAAGCGCTACACTATTCAAGGTAAGACAATCATAACACTTCGATATCAACAAAATTATATACAAATTTACAAGTAAGTGATTGACATCACTCTTAATAAAAAAAATATAGGCCGTTATTTTATCAAAATCGTATCGAACAATACAATTACAATATTGCTTACTGTATTACTTATTTATACTTATTGTATAATTGCATTTGCTTTGTTGAGGTGATATTTAAGTTAATGCACGCTAATGCCAGTGACCAGCGTTTGATCTCATCTAAATGGCTATACTTCGATATGTCGCTAAACATTATGCTTAATACAAGCATCTCTTAAGGAATAAAAGCAAAACGGTTTTACTGTTTCTATAGGCAGATATTAATTTCCCCTCTCGATGGATCGTTTCTTTTAGGTATAATGAATACTGTTTACATAACATTGGTATATAACTTTTTCATTTTTGTAATCGTTACAATCCAAGCAAATCAACGAAGCTACTAAGACGTAATCGGTTACTGAGTGTGAAATATGAGGAAAGGAAAAATGTTATTCAGAGAGAAGAAAAGAACAAGAATTCAGAAAACAGAAATTAACGAACTATATTGCATTTAAATTCGTGAAGATCAAATTTGATTTGGAAGCCCGAGCACAGATGAATTTTTCACAAGCGGTAAATGTGAGAGAAGAAATCGGTAGCATGTCTGCAAATATGTTATATGAGGAATATAGTAAACTTGGAAATATGCCCCAATATATTGATATTAATTCCGGTTATCCCCAAGTTGTATCAAAATATCTCTATAAATCTATAGCTAGTAGATTATCCCTTATTCCCGAAACGTAATACAGACTAAAAAAAAGAAAATTGAATGCCAGACAACCTTGAAAATTATTGCCTACAAAAATTAGGTTATTAACAGCAGAAAACTAAACAATAGAGACAGAAATATATGGATCCTCAGTGTAACTATAGAGTAAAAAACACCGATCTCAGAAGACAATTGTAGGATTAAAAATCAAGTATAATTGACTAAAGTAGAAATAAATACCCTTGTGAAAAGCACAAATCATCTCTTCTTACGACTTTCGGTAATAGGTTAAATAGAGCTAAATACTGGTTTTTCTAATTTTGGTGTGAATAATTCTATCAGAACGTTAATCTTGAATTTCAATATGTGGAGAACGTATATAGGAAACAACTCCATTCGCATCTCTGGGAATGCGTTGTAATTCACGGTTAGAATAATAGAAGAATATGTGGTGCTAGCAAATTGGCTATGTCCTGAAGGGTCACGGCATTTTCAAAAGTTATTTCCACATACTATTATACCCTTGTGAAAAGCACAAATCACTCTCTTCTTACGCCTCTCAATAATAGGTTAAATAGACTGGTTTCTCTAGGTTCAGGTGTGAACAATTCTATCAGAATTTTAAAATGTAGAGAAAGTTAAGGGGAAACAACTCAATTCTCTTCCCTTGGAATGCGTGGTTAGAACATCCTATTGACTACCTTCTGAACGACACGGCATTTTCAAAAGTTATTTCCAGATACTATTATTTAGAATTTCATTTTCATAGCAGAGAAAGAAATCGTTCAATTTGTGAAGGATTTATTTTAATAGTGTCAATAACTGAATGTATTTATCTTAGAAACATTTCAGTGGACAACCTTCATTCGTCTTTCTATTACATTAATGAGTTGCAAATTCCACTCGAGTAGCTACTTCCCACGAATTGCTGCGTTGTGGAACGAATTTGCAAGCTGAGTCTTCCACATTTACTACACATTTAACCTGTTCAAATGTAGGGTTAACAGCTACCTTATCCAAATATCAACATAAGCAGTGCTTCTTACAATATAACACTCTACCTGGAGTGGTTTCGGCCCTTGTACAGGGCGAACAACTTTGTAAAAACAAACAGATGAATAGAAATGCATACGTGCTTAAAATCCATACGTGCTCAAAAGCTCCCAGTGGATATATATTTTCTTTCAGGATTTAATGAATATGGATTACATAAAATTCATCTATACCTTTTTCATTTTCGTAATCGTTTCAATCAAAGCAAATCAATGAAGCTACTAAGATGCTGAGTGTGAAATATTATGTGGAAAAAGAAAAAGTTATTAATGAGAGACAACAATAAAAGTGCAAGACTTCAGAAAACGAATGACTTTGCATTGGAACTTTTGAAGATCAAATTTGATTTGGAAGCCCGGAGCCGGAAGTATTTTACACAAGCGATAAATGTGAGAGAATAAATTGGTAGCATGTCTTCAAATATTTTCTATGAGGAAGGACCGATGCTGGAACTATTATAATCGAAAATGCCAAAATAAATGTGGTCAGCGATTGAAATTTATTTTATTTTTCACATAAATCTGCAAATATGTCTATGACATTAAAATATTAATATTATCTTTTTAAATCTTTAAATCGGTGAATTTCTCAAGATAATCCGATCTTAAAGGTAGCGTGTTAACCAGATATTTTGTACGTTAAATAGCACCATATTTGTGTGCCTTGATTCAATCCGTTTATTCATTATTTGCATCAAGGTTCTTCCAACATTTCACCTTTCTTGGCAGATTTTCTATTCTTAAAATATGTCCATCCTGGGTATGACGGTAAAATGCATCAGCGTCCGAGGGTATGGCGGTAAACTGCATCCGAGTCCATGGATATGACGGTAAAATGCATCTGCGTCCATGGGTATGACGGTAAACTGCATCCGGGTCCATGGGCATGACGGTAAACTGCATCCGGGTCCATGGGCATGACGGTAAACTGCATCCGCGTCCATGGGCATGACGGTAAACTGCATCCGCGTCCATGGGCATGGCGGTAAAATGCATCCGCGTCCATGGGCATGACGGTAAAATGCATCCGCGTCCATGGATATGACGGTAAAATGCATCCGAGTCCATGGATATGACGGTAAACTGCATCTGCGTCCATGGGTATGACGGTAAACTGCATATGCATAATGGGTACGGCGATAATCTAAGTCCAACAGAAAGGCTGTTTTTGAAAAAATAAGGTTGTCGGCTATACGTTTTTGGAAAAATAGTATTACCAGCTATACATTTTCTAACAATATATTTTTTGAAAACCAAATGTTTCCAGCAATACATTTTTGAAAACCAAATGTTTCCAGCAATACATTTTTGAAAACCAAATGTTCCCAGCAATACATTTTTGAAAACCAAATGTTCCCAGCAATATATTTTTGATAAACCAAATGTTTCCAGCAATACATTTTTGAAAACCAAATGTCTCCGGCAATACATTTTTGGAAACCTAATGAAAGTCACTCAAAATCATTTTCGGCATAAAATGACCACTGCGGTTGGAATGCCGTTAAACAAAACAACCAGCCAACCATTAAAATATATTGCATTTAATAATAAAATAAATATATCCAAAAGTACAAGGGTACTAAATGAAATCGGGTAATGTATAACATTTTAAAAATCATCATTTTCACATCTGTAGCGTTTCTTATCTAGGCATAATTATAACAGACGATTTTATATTCCTTCTCTACTTCCTACGTATAAAATTCCATCAACAAAAGCATAACTTTTGTTTTCCAGACGAAGAAACACAGAAGGTTTTCCACAATTTGTTTTAAATGCAGGTGAACATGTTTAAAATAAATATCATTTCTCTAAATGGGAAAGTCTAGAAAAGTATTTCCCGATAGGAATAATATATAGAATGTTGTTTTACTTAAAAGAAAAACTAATATATTAAATCTAAAATGTAGTGAAATTGAACTAATTTCGTTGTCTACCTCGTTAAATCTACGTCCAGTTCCGAGAACACATATTCTCTCCCTGCTACTATTATGGAGAATATTTAGAAAGAGAATAAATGCTTAGGAAGCTGAAAACTGAATGCGGTCGGCTGGATATGTATCTGGATGCATCAAAAGATAAAATCTTGAAATTCACCGGTTAGCGTTCTTGTATCTATAGCGTTTCTCCATGCAGAATTGCAATTGGCGTTTGTTGTTTTCTTCCGTCCTCTGCAAATGTAGGCTTCCCTCGATAAACCTTTATTACTCTTATGATGTCCATTCGAAATTCGTAAGGTAGGACATCTTTTCCATTTCATCATTTGAGTTATCTACGATACATGCACAGATTTGTACATCATAACCCTATACATACATACATACATACATACATATATATATATATATATATATATATATATATATATATATATATATATATATATATGTCATTCACAGACAGTACTGTTTCGCTTTATCACAGCTCCTCAGTGCGATTAGACTTCCGAATGCCTCAAGCCAGGATTGAAACACAACTAATTTGGTGTCAGCCAGAGCTATCTTCAATCGGTAGAGTTACACAACTAAATCTATCGCATTGTTTTTACAAATGTAAGCAAATGCCCATTAGCCGAAGTGCTCCATTCATTTTACTGAAGAGCCTTGCATTAGTGCTGGTGGCTGTTGTTTATAGAATTATCTTATCACTCAACAGTGCTCAATTGAAATGTATTTTTCAAGAGCTAAATTATGTCATATATATATATATATATATATATATATATATATATATATATATATATATATATATATATATATATATATATAATATCTGGTTTGGGGTTTCTGCAATATATTTAGAGATTTTTTATGGAATTCAAAGAATCTTCAATGTTATCGGGCCTGACCTGTCATCTCATCTTCAGTAAATGTTCCACCACCGTAACCTAACTGCATGTACCTTTTTTATAATCAGTTGCATATTAATTGTTTTAATGGGCTTTCCACTTTGTGACCTCAATTTTAATAATTTAAGCGCAGTGCTAGATTGGTAGCTAGGTCTCATCATTTTACAGTTGAGAATCACGTAACCGTAAGATAACAGTTATTTCTCTCGCACTCTTCGATTATGGAATTCTCTTTCGTCTTCTAACTTTTCAGTCAACTTTGATCTTCTTAAATTGAAATTCTGTTACCATCGTTATATTCTGTTTTCTTAATTTCTTTTCTTTTCTTGTTCATTTTACTGCATAATATTTTCCCTTTCTCATATTCTATCGCGCTTAGCAACCGTTTGTGGTTTTTATTGTCTACCTAAGTGGAAAATGATTATACACACAGACACAAATATATATATATATAAAAGACTTCAATGTCCACTTATGTAGATATGTGTGTGTACGTATTTATGTATATAAAGAAATATAGAGATAGATAGATAGAATAAAGATGTATAAATTTTCATATATCAAGAAAATTTTCAGCTAAACAATTATGAATAATTGAAAAAAAAGTTTCATGTACGAAACGCTTGACACGAAAAAATTTACATATTTCTTTTCCCTAATATATATGTATATATATATATATATATATATATATATATATATATATATATATATATATATATATATATATATATATATATATTGGAATTGGAATTGAGCTTAATGACGGGTTTCATCCGTTAGGATTTCATCGGACTGCGCTTCGTCGATGGTCCCACGTCTACAGACGCGCACGAAACGAGAGACGCTGTTAGTTTCAAAATATTTTAAAGGATATTTTTGAAAGATTATCTTTTTAGACAAAGAATATTATTTTGAAAGTTTATTTTTTCAATCTAGTCAAATTCATCTGTATATTTGTTATACTATATATATATATATATATATATATATATATATATATATATATATATATATACCATTGAGGCATCACACTAATACACACACCCATACACCCTTGCATACATCATACTCACTCACTCCCTAAACTGCTAAATGATAACACACACCTATAATAATATACACACTTAAACACATCATACTCACTCACTCCCTAAGAACTAATTGACACACACTTAACACACACACATCCCTTTTCAAGGAACCAATAAATCTGTCAAAATAACCAATGGAATTCAGAGCAGAATGAATCCATCCAGTCTTTATTGTAAATAACAACTTAAAAGAGTCTTAAAAGGATTGACCAAAATTGGTGATAAATAAATAAATAAAAGAACAAATGAAAACTACAGTAAAAATATTTTTCTCCATCAAGTCATTCATTCCTGTAGTTCACTGTTACTAAAAAGCAGATTTTTTTCTCCTGGTCATGGATATGCTGGCCGAAACTAGTCGAGGATTCTAATTGAAATAATAAAACGAAAAAATATTAATATACAGCCCAATGTGTCTGATAATTTTAATTTTTAAATATTTTTAATGTTGAAAATATATATATATATATATATATATATATATATATATATATATATATATGAAAGCATTTTCTTCATGCTGCTATCTGAATTAAATTATAAAAAAAAAATTTCAAGGACAAATAATGAAAATATTTCATATTTGATTGCTATTATTTATCCTGTCATACATATTAATAAAATACAATTTTGATATTTATTAAAGTCCTTTCAGGATTTTGTGAATCGTGTATAGGTTATCGACAAAAGTGGATTGGAAGAATCGAGTTCAACTTCTCTTATTCGCGTTCACAGGCTAATCAACCCAACCAAAAAACAAATAGGAAAGGGTAGCTTAATAATTTTAGAAATAATTTGTAATGACTGAAAAATAATGTTAGGTGTCAATCAGTTGAAAAGAAAACCGTAAAGCAACAATTAAATGGATTAACAACATAAGGTAAAAGAAAATAGATTTTTTACTATTTAACATTACGGAATTTCAATATTTCAAAAGATTTAATTAACAACTCAGCTCAACAATTTATTGATATAAGCGAAGAAGAGATGCGTATTATAGTCATTGTCAAAAAGTCCCTGCTCTTCCACAAAAATAAATATGAACAAAAAGCGGACAGTGTGATGCAGGTAATACAAGTAACGATTACGTGAGGGTGTCGGAATTGGCAGACCTACAATTTTTTCAAGAATATGAACGAGTAATAAATGTTAAAACAAATTTAATAAAAGCGGATGACTTACAGTTAACTTAATGTGATAACAAGAGAGTATATGACGTATCGGAAACTTGGAAACATGTCCCAATATATTGATATTAATTCCGATTATCCCCAAGCCGTAACAAAACATCTCTATGACTCTATAGCTAGCAGATTATCTCTTAGACCACAAAACGTAATACAGACTAAAAAAAGAAATACCAGATAGCCTTTAAAAGTAATGGCTACAAAGATTAGGTTATTTTCAAAATGGCAGAAAACTAAACGAAAAATTCAGAAATATATGGATCCTTAGTGTAACTGTTGAGTAAAAAGCACCAATCTCAAGAAAATTGTAGTATTAAAAAACTAGTAAAACTGGTTAAAGCAGAAATAAGTACCCTTGTGAAAAACACAAATCACTCTCTTCTTACGTCTTTCGGTAATAGGTTAAATAGAGCGAAAGACTGGTTTCTCTAGGTTTGGTGTGAATCATTCTATCAAAACGTTAATCCTAATGTGGAGAAAGTACATAGAAAACAACTCCATTCGCTACTCAGGGAATGCGTGGTATTTCACGGTTTGAACAATAGATGAATATGTGGTGTCCTGACGAGTCACGGAATTTTTAAAAGATATTTCCACATACTATTATTCAGATTTTCATATCAGAGAAAGACACACTCTATTTCCGAATGATTTATTTTAATAGTTTCAATAACTGAATGTATTTATCTTACAAACATTGTACCGAGCCAGCTTCATTCCATTCGTATTCCATTAATGAGTTCCATTACGGAAGCTTCTTCCCAGAAACTGCTGCTTTATGGAACGAATTCTCAAGCTGGTGCTTCCACGATCACTACACACTTAACCTGTTCAAATATAGGGTTAACAGATACCTTCTCCACATAACAATATAGACCGTGCCTCTTACAATATAACACTCTATATCGAGTGGTTTCGGGACTTATACAGGGTAAACATCATTTAAAAAACAAACAAACAGATGAATGGAAATCCATACGCGCTTAAAACGAAGTAAAACGCCTAATACTTCAAGTGAGCTCAAATCTCAGAGATAACTAGATTTGGGCTTACTAGTTGATCTATGGGTGGGACAAATCCTAGGTGAACATATTTCATTGTCGGCATTTAAGGATAAGGAATTGCATTCTTTATGAACGGACAAAGAATCGAAGGCATTTATTGATTAATACTCTTCACAGTTGTGTTATCAACTACGCATAAAAACAAATGGACATTACAGTCCTCATAATTCATAGTTAAGATCGATAACTGATCAGTGAACCTACATTCCAGATGACATCTACTAAATTGTCCGAAGGCGGGAAAGAGCGCGGGAGATCATGTGACCTATCGCGGCAGGGGATAGCAGTCAGGTCATATGCCGAGAGCATAGTCCTGTTCGACATGGCCGTCAAATCACCCAATGAATTGTATATTGGCAAAATTCCATAACAGGACATTTGCCTATTGGCCTTTTAGTTTGAACCATACAATCTGAAATATTCGTGCTTTATCAGGTCGACGATTCCACGTCTTACATTCCGCTTAGAAACTCGCATATGTCTTGTCAAGATGTATTTCACACGCTCATGAATCCTTAGATTCGTCTTTGTGTTATGTTCTTTTGATAATGCATTTTTAATGATATATATATATCTATCTATATCTATCTATCTATCTATCTATCTATATATATATATATATATATATATATATACATATATATATATACAAATATATATATATATATATATATATACATATATATATTTACATATATATATATATGTATATATATATATATATATATATATATATATATATGTATATATATATATGTATATATATATATATATATATATATATATATATATATATATATATATATATATATATATCATAATAATATTCCCGTCTACATCCAACCGTACACGACTTGCAATTTCGTGGGCATTATGGTTACATTCTTCCGGCGGTCGGTTCTAGTGTGTTCAGTGATATGGACATTTATAGGTCCTCTGCTACCTCAAGGTATTGTAATGAGGGTAGATAGTGAATAGATACAATATATTTACCGAGCGAGAAATGCTCACGCTGTCTGTTGTGTCTGGTCAGATGCACACCGGATTATTATGATAAATTTAATATAAAGCTCATTGAGCTCATTCTTTTTTCTCTTGGTGTGTCATATATAATATGCTCCGACGGGTGTTAGATACGTTTGTTATATATATATATATATATATATATATATATATATATATATATATATATATATGTATATGTTTGTGTGTGTATGTATATATATATATATATGTATACATGTATGTACATAAATATATATATATATGTATATATATTTATATACGTATGTGTACATATATATTTTATGTATGTATATATATGTATATATATAGATATTTATATATATGTATATATATATGTGCATATATATATTTATATATTTTTTGTGTATTTAGGCAGCTATCCTTCTTTCATTGAATGCGACTGACAAGGTGTTTGATTTAGTTTTTTATACAATTTCTGATGAGGTCTAATAATTTTTCTACTTTGCAGAAGATAAATTACATAT
>OZ038500.1:27961492-28043992 GCA_964036315.1 Acanthosepion esculentum | reverse complement strand
GATTTCTTCGATTTTTTTCTCTGTAATTCTTTCAATTTTTTGTCGAATTTATTTCTCTTTCGAAGAAAACGAATTAAAGAAATCTAATAAATTTGAACAGCAAATATCATAGCACTCAGATATAAACTAGAATTAAAATCAATACATTGAATACTATGCTTGGTAAGAGAAAATTGCGTCCTCCCAAATACAAATATATATTGTATGAAAAGCAGTACGGACCCGCCATCGTTACCCAAATATTAAAACCGTCTGACATTGAATATAAAGATCTCCAACAAACATACTACTAAAGTCCTTCGAGACGCTGCTGTAGTAGATCTATGATTTGGTTAAATATACATGTGTTATTATCATTTAGTGGCACAATCCTTGTATCTGGTAGCGAGGCACAATAACTGCATCGTACACTAACTGATATCACAATGTAAAACAACTGGAACGAAGAATAACTGACATCACAAGGGTAAAATATTACAATAATCAACAGATATCCCATATCAGCCAACTAATGGATACCGGAGAGTGCGTCATCGAAACATTGTGTCGATAATAACATCTATATCAACCAAGATTAGAACAATATTTTAAAATAATACGAGAATATTGACAATTACTCATCTCAGAAATGAAATAACGAATATAACTATATTTATACGCAGAATTTAGTATATGTTATTATTATCATTATCATCATCATCATCATCATCATTATCATTATCAGTCCCTTGAAAAGCTGGTATTGACGGGACACTGCGAAAATACGCACCTGACCAGTTCCTTCCAAGTATCTGGGTTGAAAGCTGGAGAATTACTCATTCCCGCATCACTTGGTTTGGGTCAGTAGACACAGGAGGGCTCATCCTTCTACAAGGCAAACAATAGCCTATTTTTTTCAGCAGGAAGGTTCGCCTTCGTCATGGACAAGATCGATGGAACCTCCACCATAGCTTCAGTCTAGTAAAGTCTCCTCTCAGCGATACAGTGTCGTTACCGCAGTGGGTGCATAAATAGCTATGGATCTAAGTCTAGGATATTAGCAGAAATGGCCTTTGGCTCTCCAAGATGGTTCAACCACCATTTGACCGGTCGTGTTTTAATTCTTCGGACAGACGTAAAACACCCATCCGAAAAAAAAGCTTTGTGGGCGAACCGGTTTAGCTGCCGATGACACGAGCTTTCAACAGGTATTACTGGATTAACTTGCAGCAGTAGAATGACCTAACATACATAAGTGAATTATTATTAACTATACACAATGCAGTTCTTTACTATTACTCTTGTAGTAGTAGTAGTAGTAGTAGTAGTAGTAGTAGTAGTAGTAGTAGTAGTTGTTGTTGTTCTTCTTCTTCTTCTTCTTCTTCTTCTTCTTCTTCTTCTTCTTCTTCTTCTTCTTCTTCTTCTTATTATTATTATTATTATTATTATTATTATTATTATTATTATTATTATTATTATTATTATTATTATTATTATTATTATTATTAGCAGCAGTAGTAGTAGTAGTAGTAGTATTTTATTATTATTATTATTATTATTATTATTATTATTATTATTATTCCTTTGATTTCTGGTGTGTACACATTTCTTTCCGGGTCCCGCCCAGAGACCTAAGGTTAGAAATGGCATCATGACATTTTCCATTGGCCATTTAAAAAATAAATAAAAGAAAAAACCTCCACACACATATATTTTAAATAGATAAAGCCCTTCGTAAGGTGTGGTCTGTATTCGTGAGAACAATTCTTTGTATTTCTTTAAGGCAGAAATCTCTTCAATGAGTCTACTGGAATCTTTTCCAACCAATCCGAGGGCACCAACTACAACAGGGATTATTGATGTTCCCATGTGCCACAGTTTTATGATTTCGATTTCAAGGTCCTTGCATTTTGATAGCTTTTTGAAGATCTTGAAAGATACATTGCAGTCCGCAGTGACTTCCACATCAATAAGGAGGTACCTTTTTTTGTTTGCGGTCTCTAATAACAATGTCTGGGCGGTTAGCTTTGATTGTTCTGACTGTGTGTATTGCGTAGTCCCATCAAATTGTAACAGGTCCTATCTCCGTAATCTTGTCAGGGTGGTGTTCATGCCAAATTCTTTCAGTTTCCTTCCCATAGAAGTTGCCGATTTTTCAGTGCAGATATTAGCCCACTAAGAATGCCTTCAACGATTCTATCGGAAACAATCAAGATCCTCGTAGTTTGCAGATTTTCAATGTTACATAATAATCTGCAGGGACTGCCTTGTCAATACGAAAGGGCATTCTGTTCTTGTTGTTTTTGATAACGACTTCTGGGCGATTAGTCTTGATTGTTTTGTTTGCGTGCATTGTAAAATCTCATAAAATTGTTACACGTTCTATCTCTGTAATTCGGTCTGGGTGATATTTATGTTCGTTTCTTCAGTTTTCTTCCAGTAAAACTTGCATATTTCCCAATGCAGATATTAGCGCACTCTATCATTACGAGTTTTATATTCAGTGGGTGTTACCACTGGGCAACCTGATACAAGATTGTCAATTGTTTTGGGATATTTATCACAAAATTTGCATTTCGAGTTAACACCATTTTCAGTATGTGTGCTTGGCAATTTAGTTAGCAAACATTAGTCCTGTGCAGTCAACATAAAAACTTTGACTTCATCTTTTGCACTACGTATCCACTGATGGGTATGGTATTTGTCTACATCAGCTTGTCTGGTAAGGGCAAATTATTTTACTGGCACGGGCAGTGTTTCATTATTATTATGATTATTATTATGATTATTTGTCACACATGGTAAGTTTCTGAATAAACGGGTACTTATTATTAGATTACACCAGGTTGGTGTGATCTCCCCAGTTGGTCAAAGGAAGTTTCACATTTCAATTGGATTGATCTTAACATAGGTACCTCTACGATATCGCTAAAAAAATGGCATAAGCATGATTAAAAAGACGCCAAACTTGACGAAAACAAAATTTTATCTTTTAAATGCTTATATTATGTGGAAGAGGAAAGAACAAAGTTTTTTTTCATTATTTTTAAAAAAATTTTCCTTCTTTTTAGAATATTCTAAATTTTGATTAAAAAACTTTGTTTATCTTTGTGTCACGGTCACCAGTGAAATAACATATACAATTTTATCACTTTTTTTTTGTATGACACACATTATTTTTGGAAATCTTGCAAAAATGAAAATAATTGTCGGATCTTAATGAAACTTTCAGAAAGTATTCACAGATGATCGAAATTATTATAAATATGTTTTTTTTATTATAGTCATGGCAGAAATATTTTTTTTATATTTATTATCCCCCCACCATAACTAATTTTATGAAAACTCTAGAAATTCGCTCGCATCGGATTTAGTTATTACAATAGTTAAAAGCACAAGGCTTTGAAGAATGCAAATCACGTTTTTTTTTTTGTTGTAATAACTCCACTTGTACCTGAAAAATAGCTTTGAACTGTAATATACAAAACTCAATAAAACAAATATATTATTTAATTTCAAATGCTTTTATTTGCTTTTAGTTGTTTGTATTAATATGGACAATATTTTCGGAAAGCAAAAAATTTTTCCGATGAATAATAAATTTTTTATTCAGTTATTTCTTAATTATTTAACTATAATACATTTTTTACATTAAGTTGGTAAAATATTTTAAAATTACTTACAAGCCGCGTCGGATTTTCTAAATGGCCTTATGATATAGATCTTGTTTTAGTGCTTTATAAATTGTATCGTTTTGACTACTCCGAACTCCACACGTACTTAAAAAATGTAATTTTGTCTTAAAAAAAAAGTTAAAACGGTTGTTATTAAAATGTATGAGAGGTAACAAAAGTATAAAAGGTCATGTGACTTGAGTTTAAATGGCGTTAAAAATTCTTAGCGAGACAAATGTTGTGCATTTTGAATTAGCGGTTTTTACTCATTACAAAAATTTGAACATCATCCTAAGCCATTTTCACCATCAACATTACTACATTTTTAAAAATACCATTTATTTCATTTATCATTTTACATATTTCATTGCAATTTCAATGTTTTGAAGTTGTTTTACAGCTTTCACTTTTTTTCTTTCAGTGAGCCGTCTGTCAATTTTTCAATTACGATTCATTTTCATACTGTACCATTTGATTTATTTTTAATTTTTTTATATAGCTACTTTTTCAATATATTTCTTGAATTTGTGAAATTCTTTTTATAGATTTTTTAATTCATGTATATTTTTTTTTGTTATGAAATAAGAAAGATAACATATCCAACCGAGCACTGAAATTTGGCGCACTCAGATATTTTTCGACAATTTTTTTTTTCTTTTTCGTTTTTTATATTTTTTGATTTAGTTTTAATAGTCTTCATTGAGATTTTAATTCATTTCATTTACATATTTTTCATATAAATAAGAAAAAGAAAAGAAAATTACCTTGCAATATAGCTGATATTATTTAATTTTTGTCATCATTTATTTATCAAAATACTATATAAATTTACAATTTTTTTTTTTTTTTTTTGCTCCTTATTAGTTTGTTTCATTTCTAGACATAAAGAACAACATATAACTATCTCGGTGATCATTGTGAATTCAAACAAACTATCCAGTATTGCCTCCGAGTCCTTGGTACATTCTGTCTACAGCTCATAAAAATTCATTGTCATCACCCTGCTCAAAATGTGTTAAAAAACAAAAATACATCAAGCCATTTCTCAAACTTAAATTATAAAAAGAAAAAAAGAAAAAATTGGGTTTTTTTACAAGGTGGTGACAACTTGTTATTGTTGGCTGGCTGGCCCTTGACCCAGCAATGTCGAAGTCATTTTTTGGGGCTTAATTTCAACACTGTTTTCCTCAATGCTGATTTCAAATAAAAAACATGCAAAAAAAAAAAAAAACTGGTTTCTAATGTTCAGATATAGTAATTTTAACTATTTTTTTTTCATATTTTATGCCCAGAAAAAAATTTTTATAATCATTTTCATTTCACCAACCAATTTCACTCAGAAATGAAAGAGCATTCTTTGCTTTCAGGAAATACTTAGTTTCATGGAGTGCAGATCAAAAGTTTCCTTGATATTTTGTTCAGATGATGACATAAGTTATTTTTCAATATTTATTTCAGGGCAAATAGGCTGCAGAGTGTAACAAAATAACTATTGATATGTTTGTGATGATTTTTACTTAGGATAGAAATGTTTTATCAAGCAGATATGTATTGACTTTAGGAGGCTACAGCTACGTGACGTCATTTACGTCCTTCCGTATGATCATTCGGATCTCACGTTAGCTGACGATATGTGATGACAACACATCACTCATTGCCTGTCAATAGCGAAAGATGTTAAGATCGCCTCCCTTTATTTCAAACCACATTTTTTTTCGAAGAAAGTAAGTAAAAGTTTCCTTAGAAATATATTAAATAATCTTTAAATTACATAATTTTCGTTAAAAAAATTTTGAACAACCTATAATTTATTTTTAAAAGAAATTTAAACTCGGATTTTAACTTAGTTTAAAAAATTTTAAAAATATGGCTGATATCGATTTTTTTTCGATAATTTTGCTGAAAAAAAAAAACAAGATTTTTAACTAAAATTTCGGACATGCTAAGAATGAGTAAAAAAAGTTTAAAAATACTCAAAAAATATTTCGGTATTTCTTCTTAATAATGATATATATCCTTAAGCAGATAAAAAATTTTTTCGTCAAATTTAAGGCCTTTCTTGTCAAGCTATACTGATTTGTTTACATTTCGTGGAGGTACCTATCTTAACACAACAATCCACCCCTAGAAGCATTTTGACAGTCTCTTACCTCATTTCATAACAATCTTGCCATCTCAACCTTTCAAATCATAGTAGGTTTTAATTTTCACAATCATCGTGTTTGTTCTATTTGTGTCATTTAGTATGAAAATATCAATAATATGAGAGTTTTTGGTGTCTTTATCTAGCAAATTAATATCCAGCTGGTCTATTACACTGTCTCACTGAAAAGCACAATTCCAGAATATTGCGGGCTTTCCAAATCTTTCAGTTGTCCTGAAAGGCACATTATCGTACCAAGTTTTCGAATCTAGTTTGGTATGCTGTTGAAACAATAAACAATGTACATAAAGACATACCTTATTACAGCGCATCTTATAGAAAACCACTGACCCGGTGATGACCCCCTACCCACAGCAAAGAGACATGTCACTTTTCAAGCAGTGCTGCCACCTGCACACAATTAAATCAGCTATTCCCAAAACTACATGAATAGTGAAAAGATTCCCAGAAATAGTCCCGTGTTCATCAACCACTAAAAGCTCAACTTGAGCTGCTGTTTGGTATATATCTCTGATTTGCCCTGCAATGATTTTGTGCCTTTTTATTTGCGATTGCTCCGCCTTCAAGATGGTTTTATTCCAATTATTATTATTATTATTATTATTATTATTATTATTATTATTATTATTATTATTATTATTATTATTTCCTTTGATACCTGGCGTTTACACATTTCTTTCCGGGTCCCGCCCAGGGACCTAAGGTTAGAAATGGCATCATGACACTTTCCACTGGAAAAAAAATAAATAAATAAAAAATAATTACATAGATAAAGCCCTTCGTAAAGTGTGGGCTGTACTTGTCAGAACAATTTTTTGTACCTCTTTGAGGCATGGACTTCCAGGGATCCCTTCAATCAGCCTACTGGAATCTTTTCCAACCATCTTTTTTTATTATTATTATTATTATTATTATTATTATTATTATTATTATTATTATTATTACTATTATTATTATTATTATTATTATTACTATTACTATTATTATTATTACTATTATTATTATTATTACTACTACTAGTGTACAGCGGCCGTCAAAATGACGGAAAATGTTACAAAGTTTTAGTAGTGAGATTAAATAAGAAATGGTCTTGAAACAATGTATTGAAATTCAATATCACGGAGATAAAGAATTCAGAACTAAAAACAAAGGCAAGTGAACCGTTTACTTAATCAATTCACCTTATATTTTTTTAGTTTTTTAGTTTGTTCACTGGTATCTATTATCCATTGGTTACTCCTGGTATTAGATATAAATCTCTTTTTGCTCAATATCATTTCATATTAAAAAGAAATGTGTTTAATACAACAGCAAAATGGAAATATATATCGAAAGAAACAGATTACCAACAGAACAACAAACACGGCGACAACAATGCCTATATCAAGACCAAACTGAAGTATATAGGTCACTTAATAGACAAAGATATCTGAGTGTCTCACATGAAAGTCTTAAACTGCAACTTAGAAATGTATGAATAAAATAACTGATCAATTAACCGGTTTATTTTGCTTGCGGATAATATTTATCTAAATGCACATATGTATTTTATTTGTATAGATTATTAAAATAACTGAGGGAAATATACTAATTCCGTTGATTTACCTCCCTTCCTACTACAGATGTCAAGGGAATATCTTAAATAAATACATATTGATAATTATTATATGTTTTGAACGTTAATGTTTTGCTGTTATTATTATAAATAATGGTATTAATTATTGATTTATTATATTTATCGATATAGTTTGCGAAAATCAGTACTATCTGATTCTATTTCTAATTCTTATTCTTTGTTTCATCGGAATTATTTATATTAAATTTTTTAGTAATTGTAGTTAGGACGAAATTAAGAAATATCTGCTTGTAAAGGGTGGACAAAAACCGTCCATTGCATTGATTAATCGTTTCCAGAATAAAAAAATAGGCATAAATATTCATAATGGATTTCTTGAGGAACAAATGGCTTTTTCCCCCGGTCAGATCATTTAGAGTGAGGTGATAATTTTTACTTTAGCAAAATGAATGGATTGAGAAACAGAGAAAGAATCAAAGAAAGCTTGTTTCAAGGAAGGAAGAAAGAAAGAAAGAAAGAAATATTTAATTAACAATAGGGAGGAATCAGCGTGAACGGCGAAAATATAACGAATGCAAAAATGAAGAAAACGGATGTATACTGTATAGTGTGTCGAAATGTCTTGGCGTAGAGATGGATGAAGGTGAGACAAATAAAACGATATAGTAATGAGTTAAAAACAAATACAAGCACGATATTTGGAACGAAATATTTAAAAAGAATCTGAACAAAACTGTCAAAAGCAATAGGAAAATCGATTGATTCAGAATTAAAGAAAACTTAGAGGAATGGATACTGAAAACACCGAAGAAATATAAAGTTTATGAGATGAATAGAATTATGAAAATGTTAACAAAAGTAAAACAATTAGAAGAAGGTAGATACTGTGGAAATTATCTCCTGATATTCGTCTTCAAATAATTGCGTAAATGTATTACTAATTATTAAGAAAAAAAAGCAATGTTTTAGATATTGAAACAGCTGGGAAAATAGTTGAGTGTATTCAGACGAATGCAGAAGGAACCTAAAAACTGATGAATCAAGCCGAAATGAAGATTTCTTTCTATTGATCAACACATTTTCATTCTTTGTGTTTTAACTAGGAATCAATTTGGAAGCGCCATTTTCCGTGAAAGAATTCCGCCTCTAAAGGATACTTCTTTAATTTCTCCGCCTATTTTTTTTTTCATTTTCTCCATTTTTCAAATTCATGTCCAACGCCTTCTTTCACATCTCCTTATACGTGTGAACTCCACTTTCGTTTAATTTTTTTCGGCTCACCTCAAGCAGAATAATAATCGTATCCGTGTTTGAAGCATTTTCAGTCTTTTATTGTTTCCTTACTAAATGTTTGAGAGTAAAAGATATCTCTAACATAGAATTGCAGCTGCGAATCGATTTATTTGGTAATGATGATGATGATGATGATGATGATGATGATACTACTAATAATAATAGACACCATCAGCGGATGATTCCAATCTCAGAGGATCATTCCACATCAATCAGCACATGTGAAAGAAATAGACTCGAATAAAGTAGAGAGGATTTTAATGAACTCTTTCAGGCATGCTACTACGCTATGCACACAAGATTGTCACAGCTTGAATAACTTCCAAAGAAAATTTATCTTAGCTGCCAAAAGGAAATCTTAACGAAGACGTGAAAAATTCCCCTTCAGCTTAGAATCAGAAAGAGCCAAATGTACCGGACACATAATGAAGAAAATGGACTTAAATAATATGAAACCAACAGGACATATTTGCAAAAGATAAGCTGAAGGATGAACCAATTTAAAATAAAACTAGCTTCTTTGAATGAATAGATGAACATAAAGATGGCGTCATAAGAATTCAAACATTGCTTAAAACTTAAGGGATAGGAAATCTTGGAAATCCACAACTCTTTCTTCTGGCAGAATGCATCTCAGCTGTGGCCTCTGTCTGTGGAGAGTTGCAGCTGAGGAAAATAATACTTTGAGGTGCCTGGTCGTGGGGAACAGCTGCCCGAGGCTACACCCTCTTATTGCACTAGACAGAGGGATCGGTACTCGCCACCGACTCCCGCGCAACCGACGATTGCGTGGATTGTGGTATATTTGTACCTTGCCCGAGTGTACGTGTTCGGGTTCTCCACGTTTAGCCTGACATTGTGTCGCATCCCGTCTCAGTAGGGATGCATGGGTAAATAACATACTCACGTCCTGAAAGAACATACTGCATAAACCAATAACATGCAAGATGTCCTGACCCCGCGGAGCGAGTGGTCAGACTTGGGTGGTAAGTTTTTGGCGGGAAGGTGGCAGCATTTTGGATAATTGTTTTAATGAATTTGCATACAATATTATTTTTACCATTTTTTTCATCAAATTCTATCAAAAATACGAAGGTCATTCAATAAATAACGTGAATTTTTCGGTATAAGGACTTCTAATACAGATAGAAGCTTACTTTTTTTCTTTTCTTTTTTTTCAACGTAGTCTCCCAGCACTGTCACACACTTTTCCCATCTGTGCAAAAGCTTCCGTATTCCCTCAGCGTACAAATCTTTGGACTGATGTCTCAACCAGTCGCTCACAACACTTTTGACTTCATCGTCACTTTTAAACTTCGTGCCTCTCGTGAACGCTTTCAAGGGACCAAACAGGTGAAAGTCTGAAGGGGCAAGGTCTGGGCTGTAAGGGGGATGAGGGAGCAGTTCCCAGCCCAGCTCATTGATGGTCTGCACCGTTTGGGATGCTGTGCTGTTTGTGCTCTGCAGTAAACATCTTTGTACCCACCGGCAGCTGACCTTGTGTGCTCTCCCAACAGATAAGCTCAAAGTCCTTGCAATGTCATCCACTGTCACCCTTATGTCAGGCTGAATACGATCACCTCAGGAGACCTCACTTCTGTAGGCCTCCCAGGTCTGTCTTCATCCTCAACACTGCTCCGTCCATCTTTAAACAGTTTAGCCCACTTGTAGACATTTTTTGGCTGAAACATGTGGCACCATACACAGTTAACATCCTCCTATGAATTTCAACTGGTTTGCACCCTTCAACAACCAAAAAATTGATAACTGACCGCTGTTCATTCATGGAGCATGCTTCTTGCTCAGCCATCTTTGTTAATCGACAAAAGTCTCAAAGTTTTTTTTTATCTGCAAAAGTAATTAAATCCATGTGAAAAAGAAGTAAAACAAAAAATAAATGAAAATGAGTAAGCTTCTATCTTTATTTCAAGTCCTTATACCGAAAAATTCACCTTATTTATTGAATGACCCTCGTATTTAGATATTTTGAATTATGATATTGCAGAGAGCAAAGGCAGAGAAAATAATATTTAATATTATGACATTTTTTGTTGATGCTGTTGTTTGTTGCTCTCTTCAATAAAAATAAAATACGTAACTGTAATTGTAATCGTTATATTTTGTAAAAGCTTTCGTTTTAGAAAATTGTTTTGAGGAGTGGCAAATTCTACATTCGCCAGGGTCGGTACAAACTTTAGTTACAGCGCTACAATCAAATACTGACAATAAGATTTTGAGCTGACATTAACTGACAAAAATCAAGTTGTTAAAAAAAGATTTTACTGCACGAAAGACAAAAAATGAAAATGGCAAGGAATCTTACTGTCGATATTTAACTTTAAAAAATCTGTTCTTAAATCAGGTGAGGCAATTTGAGAATTTTTTTATTCTTTCTATCCAGCATAAATTCCCGGTGACTTTTCTATATGTCTATGTTAACTGTACTGATATGCTTCTCTCTTTTCAGAGAATTAAACGTAGTACTATATTGACAATTAGGTCTCATCATTTTACTGTTAAAATTGCCCTGAGGTTTTATACGGCTGACAGTTTAGTTATTTCTTAACAAGTCTAGCGTCATGCATGGAACCCATATGAATTAATGAGATTATTTAAGTACATCCGAACAGTTTTCAGGTTAATGTTTCGGTTTTGTAGGAATGTGAATACTTAGTCCACTCAACCGGGATATACATACGTGGGAAGAACCGGGTGACAGATGGATGTATAAACACAGACCCAATAACAGATTTTGTCTTCCATCTATACGAGGATGTAGGGTCCATGTTCGGATAGGACCCCTAAGCTATTCGCTCATATCCGGAGTGAAATATAAATATAGTGTTAACCATTTGAATTCAAATCACGTATCTTCATTAATCGGTACGACGACATTATTATTAACCCTCTGTCCACACTCTGCTATCCAAACGGCCCAAGCTCGTTAGACAAGACAGTAAAAGGAAACATTAAGAAAGGAATAACCCTAAATTATAGGGAGATGCAATGTCTATTTGTCTGAAAGAGAGACAACTCCAAAATGTAAGTTAAAAATTTGAGATATTAGAATCAAGCAATTAGAGATATTAAAATATCTAGAGAGTGTTTTAACAGATGACAGAAAATGTATCACCGAAAATAGAAGACAAATTTGATGAGCAAAATATTTCATACATAAGCTAAAAGAAGTGTTCAGCAATAGGAAAATGTTGGTTAGAATTAAAGAACAGTGCTGAACTATGTAGCAAGACGATTTCTCACACATCCTTATGAGATAAGTAGATAAATTCATTTGCCTCTTAGGCCCACTTAATTATCTGACTTTCTTAAAAGAATCTTCTCCAGTCCATCTTCGTGTGAACTTGATTGTCAGATTTTTCAGGATTTCTGTCTCCAGCCGCCTTTGAACTGGCAAACATAAAATTTTGTCAATGATATTCGATAATCATAAATGTAGTCCTTTGAAGAAACTGACAACCCAAAAATCCGAATGGGTGATCTCTTGTTCCGGAACAAAAAGGGACAGATGGGGGTGGTCGGACCACAGCCAGTACTCATATAAGCAGACAGAGGCAGAGGGGGGAAGTCAGAAAGTAGGTAGGTGACCAACGAGTGAGTAGATTCCCACCAGCCAAGAAGAAAGGAACCAGCCAGCAGTTAGAGAGAGAGAGAGAGAGAGAGAGAGAGAGAGAGAGAGAGAGCACTCAACCATCGAAGCCGAAGCGAAAAATATTCGGTTTAGTGAGAATTTGTATCGTTGCTATTTCCCAACCAGTGTCTTGAAAAACAGTTGTCGCTATTTTTTGTTGAATACGATGACGCCTAATGAGACAAATCGGTAAACATAGCGAGTCGAGTGTATATGCATACAGAGCCGACATTGACAGGTGCAGTGAAAGACGTATGGTCGGAGCAAGTCGTGACAACTACGATGTACAATCAGTCCTCTTTATATGGCAGCGAATGTGGATTAATTACCGCACATGAGACTTGAAACAGCAGAGATGCTGCTTTACAGTAGATTGTTGAGAATGCCATAGATGAAGCAAGATAAATTAGAATTATGAACCGAACCCTTTATTTAGTCCACCGGGGTAGATTTTTCTAATTCCCCGTGCCTTTTTCCAGATATCGCAGTTTCAGTTATTTCCATTTAGTACCTCAAGTCTCCAGGATTTTGTGACCGGTATTGAATTCATAACTCTTTGGGACACATGGTCCTGTGGATGACAGCGTTGCTTGAAGTAATCCAGTGATTTGAACCAAAAAATTGTGAGTTCAGTACCTGGCCACAGCAGAGGTGAGCAAAAAACTTAACAAGTTGAATTAATAAAAAGAAATAACTGAAACTGAAAATGAGATATCCGGAAGAGGTATGTCACGTGGAACTAGAAATATATAACCCGGTGAACGGAATAATGGATTTGATTCGAAATTCCAATCACCGGAGGAAGGCCGGAGCGTACAACGGCCAAAACAACGGCCAAATCTTCGTGAATATGACAAGAAAAATTAATACAACAGTCCGAACAATGTAGTGTAAATAGCTTCATCTACATTTACCAAAAAACTTATATAACTGAATAGCAAATAGCGATTGGGAAAAACAGTAAAAGAAAAAAAAGTTTAAATGTGACAAACTATATGAAAGATATAGAAAGCCCTCATTGCAGCTTAATATCCATTGATGAGAAAAATGTATATCTAGTCTGAAAATAAAATTTTATATTCATTCAATATTTCTGTGGATTCATTTACGTGGAATATATTGGCATGTCTGCAATTAGAAAGGTGTTATTTATACAGGATAAATTAAGTATGAACGATTTCTGGTTTGCCAAATTCCTTCATGATCAATCACGTGCATAGATGACATTTCTGTAGCTTAGTGGATTACAAGATCAATATATTTGACCAGTGGGCGATATATCAATATATAAGAAGGTCATCACTAAATCACACAGGTCGTTACAAACGAAGGCGAGAAACCGATGTATCACAGGTTGTGCGTTTCCGCTAATATATATATATATATATATATATATATATATATATATATATATATATATATATATATAGTTACCTAATGAGCCAGTCAAACCTACCAAGGTTTCACTTAGGCAGATCGTCGTTTATATATATATAAAGTGGACATTTATTTAAACACCCAGCGTTTAAGCATGAAATCTCTCTTTCTCTATTTCTCTCTCTCTCTCCATATATATATATATATATATATATATATATATATATATATATATATATATATATATATATATATAATGTTATAGGTCCTTAGCTTTTTTACTACAGAATGAACTCTTCCTAACACTATGTATACTACGCCTCAAAAGTGAGAGGGACGAATCGAGTCGAGCCGATAGTAGTTCACTCCAAACCAGACTGACAGTCATACTAACACCTTCCACATCTTCTATTATTATTCCGTGTAATATATCTTCGTTATTTCTACACTTGTGTTCGTGTTGTTCTTCCTTGGTCCTAACCTGGACCATAACAGTGGCGACGAGGATATTGAAGAAACCATTTCTACGCGGAGAATCTAAAAAAAAAAACAACCTTTTTGCCATCGGTCGTCCATAACAGTAGCGACGAGGATATTGAAGAAATGAATTCTACGCGGAGAATCTAAAAAAAAATAAGCTTTTTGCTATCGGTCGTCCATAACAGAGGCGACGGAGGTATTCAGAAAAAAATAGAAAGAAAAATTTTGGACACCAACCTTAACAGTGGTAACGAAGACACGAATTTTACCTGTCAGCCAGAACAGAATCGAATTCTATGCAGGAAAACCTTTTAGTACTAAGGTTCCAGAACAACAGGCGACAAAGACCTGAAGTCTACACTGAGAAAAAAGGAAAAATCGTTACACAAAATTACGGTGTAAACATGGAAGTATTTAAGGCAACCATATTGGAACTAATGAAAATGCAATTCGAGCAGCAACAAAAAAATGAGGAAAGGCAGACTAGGCTCGAAGAAAAACAATTAGAAATTCAACAGAAAAACGAAGAAAAACTATTGGAAATTCAACAGTAAAACGAAGAGAAGCAACTCGAACTACAAGAATTACTACTACGGGCAGTCACAAATAAAGGACAACATTCTGTAAATGAAGCGGCATTCTCGCAAAATGCTATATGGAGCTCTATCAAAATCTTCACTTATGCAGCGGACGAATACAAAACCTTCGCGGCTTACTTCAGAAGATATGAACATTCATATGAGTTTGATTGCGGGAATTGTCAGACGCGAAAAAAGTACGTCTACTATTGAGGAAACTAGGGTCAAGCGACACACTACATTCGTAGATTACATCCTACCGAGGAAAACGAATGAGTTGACTTTCAAGGAAGTCGTGAAACTTTTAACGGAATTATTTAGTCCGAACACTTCACAATTCCACAAAAGGTGGAAAAGTTTAAATTTAACAAAAAGGATAGCGAAGACTATATAACATTCGCTTCCGTAGTAAACAAACACTGCGTTGACTGTAAGTTATCTGAACTCAGCCCTGAATAATTTTAAATGTTTGATATTCGTCCAAGGCCTGGTTTCGACTAAAGATGCGAAGATCAGACGGAGAATTCTAACAAAAGTTGAGAGTGAACCAGAATTGACGCTACAAAAATTGGCTGAGGACTGTCAGAGATTTATAAGTGTAAAAAAGGACTCGAAAGATATCGAAGAGTCTGGCGTCGCTCACATACGAAAGTACAATGACAAACACGTTTTTCTCCCTCAAAAACAAACCAAATAAATTATTTTACTACAAAGAATTTTTCCAGCAGATCTTTGTGGCGTAACCAATCGAATGTCGCGTTATAAAGCACGGGTACAGCTTCTTTTTCTTCCATTGTCTTTGACGAACCGACACTGTTCTTGTCCTATCTGCGGGTCTCATTTTGAATTCTTTTTGTTTGATGACATTTGTTAAATGGTTAATGAGGTTGATTTTCCGATAGAGTTCAGATTCGTTTTTACCTGGTTTCTTAGGCAGTTCTATGAAAATAAGTCTTCCGGCATATCGCCACTGTTGTAGATTTCATTTATTATTTCTGTAATCTTGCCTATGTTGAAATCATCTAAGGCTGCCAGCATCTCTATTAGAATTCCGTCTGGCCCTGTTTCTGTTCAATTTGTCCAGAGCAGCTTTCACTTCGTTTTTAATGTTTTCTGTCCGTCGACGGTTGTGTTTTGTCGGGAAAGTGATCTAAGTTATATTCGTTCACTCTCTGAAATATTTTTCCTTCTCTTATATGATCGTTCCGTCCTTGGATTTAATGCATCCTGTTGATGAGCAGGTCTTTTGTCCAGTTAGTTCTCTAATTTTTTATGTATATCTGCTGTATCTGTGCTATACATTCTTTCTCTTTCTGCATATTTTCCGTTGATTTATTCCTCCTTAGACTGTCTGCATTTGTTCCTTATTTCTCTGTGTAGAGTTCTGTATTCTGTTCCGTGACTTGGCTCTGTTTTGGTTTCCTTTTCATCATTTCGAGAATCTCTCCTGTGATCCATTCATTTTTCCCTTCGTCTCTTTTCATTTGGGATGATTTCGTTTGCTGCAGTTACTAAAGCACTTCTTGTGTTAGCCTTCCTTTTTAGCGGCTTTCTATTTTCTTCAAGATACAAAAATACACACACGCAACTTTTATCTATCCATTTGGCTAATTATTCTTTTGTCTATCTCTCTCTCTCTCTCTCTCTCTCTATATATATATATATATATATATATATATATATATATATATATATATATATATATATATAACGGGTGTAACAGCAACATTGTCCAAATCGTCAAACAGCATAATTGTCTATCCTACAAAATCTTGACATCATTTGTCGTTAGAATCACTGAAAAAAACCTTTGAGGCTATAGGTTAAAATCCTTTTGTGCCAGCGCCAACAGAGCAATGGTAAGAGAAAAATGATCATTCAGGCCTTCAGTAATGGTACCAATATTCATACTCTGGCTTCCATCTTTAAATTCCATTCAAGAACCATTTAGAGAATGATGAATAAGTTTTAAAAAAGAGAGATATATACCGCAATTCTAAATGTATTATATGCGTTTTTATTCGAAAAAAATAATAAGGGATGTGTATTATGCACAGCTGGAAAAACTCGTTAATTAATTTCCGTTTCATAGTTCGATTTCAGTTGCAAAATGACTACTCAACACAAACATACGAAAATTTGACACTGACAATCGGCGATTGCGACCCCATAATGATGTCAATGCATACAAATGTAAATTAAAATAAAAATTATCATAAAAGTAAATTTACAAAATTATTATTATATGTTTAAAACAAATTTTGTGAAAAAATACATAGAAATCCGCTAGACTGCACATTTATCGAAGAAAAACAAATTAATAAGTCTGTGCAGTAGCCACAATATAGGTATTTCCGTTTCCTTATAGAATAGAGATGATCGGACATTTTGATATATATATATTTAATTACAGCTTGAATAAGAGCAGGAAACGCTCGCCTTAATGAAACTGGAGAGGTACAATATATAGGGTTTGATTATCAATCAAGGGGTGCGTATTATGCGTGACTAGAATATTAGGGGGGCGTATTATGGATGAAGGCTTATTATACATAGGGAATTACGGTATATATATATATATATATATATATATATATATATATATATATATATGTGTGTGTATACTAGCAGCATGGCCCGGTGATGCCTGTGCTTGATTCAAAAATCGTACGAATCATACAGCAATCGCTATCACTTGACTTAAAATATTTTTGCCCTTCTTTGTCTTTAAAGGAGTGACCTTTGCCGTGCTGATGTTGCTACATGCCTTACTTCTTGCCTATCTCACACTGCGGATATTTTATAAGCTCTATACTAAACATTAAATCTCTTACGAAAAAAGAACTAAACAAAATGAATACAAAACGCTTTAAAATGGACTCGTAACTGGAAAAAACGAATGAAAAAAGAATGTTAACAAAAATAGTTTTTCACATCCAACCCAGTTCTGTGGAATCAGAATCAACGTTGAGTTTAAGCAAGCGAATGAACCAATTGGAGTAAAGTGCCATGCAGACTTAAATTTTTCCCACTCATGACGAATGCAGCTATCGATTTTTCTGCATGCTAGCATGCAAGTTAACATTCGTGGCAGCCAGCTATAGGCTCTCACGCTGGGCAGTAGAAAATGGCCGCAAACTACATGAAAACTGCCGTAGAAGCATGAAAAAATTGATTATTTCCACTATCTATGGGATTTGGGAAATGCAACGTCGGTCTTGGACTTTTTACTAAGTTGGAGCATGTGCATGTAAATTTTGGTGCAAATCCGTCGAAAATTGCGACCGTGCATTCGTTACACACACACACACATCCTGCCTTTTATATATATATATATATATATATATATATATATATATATATATATATATATATATATATATATATAATTTATTTTTGGATTGCAAAATAAAGACGTTAAAAATCGCTGCACAATTACAATCATGTTGTTACATTTTTTCGTAAGATGTATAGAAGTCTTAGTAGTTCTAGATTTTTATGTCTTTTTTTTTCAAACGGTCATGTTACTTAACAGTTTCCTAAATGTGCATTTATATATCAACTACAAATTTTATGTAAGAAGCAGAACGGGCATCTAAATGGCTACCATTGTGTTAAATTACCACTTTCACCACTTTAGCTATTACTTATTAGGAAAGTTGAACGTCAGATCTCTATACTCTTACGAAATAATATAAAAACTTGTATATGTCTATAGGGAAATGGTCTAGGAATTATATGAAGACAACTTCATGTCAGGACGTATCTTAAATTTTTTCACTGAGTTTGAATTTAGCGTAGGTGACATTGGATTGGTTAATCACGGCAAAGCTCACAAGCCTATTCTTATTTTGTTATTTGATTTTTTTACTCGAAGGAAGAGGAATTATTCTACTTTTGAAATTAAATTAATCGTTCACTCACCAGTACTTTAACATCACCTGATGAGACACATTTGTAGTGTCGAAACGTAATTGTAATTGTGTAGCGATATTTTTTGTTTTTGTTCTGATATCCTAAAATAAATAATATTAGCTCTACTTGTACTGAGCACTCATTTAAATTAAATCTTACGTACAATGGGATTATACTCCATTTGTTCTCATTTTGTATATATATATATATAAATATATATATATATATATATATTATGCTTCTCCCGTCGAACTCGACGTATGAGGGTCAGAAAGCCCGACAGCCACACAGGACTTGATTATAGTGGTGAAGGCCTTGTGCAGGGCCATCCACACTTTTTGGAGGGACGAATACAGGGACCTGGTGCAACGGATGCCACAAGGTCCCCAAACAACCCTCCGCAGGTTTTGAATTCAGAGTTGTCCTTCTCCTAGACCAGTTGCCATCCAAGGCTATAGAACCCAGTCTGTCCTGCTATTTACCCATAGTTGGAGGGAGAAGAAGAGGATTCACACCTTTCCCAAGGGTATTAGCACGTAAGTGAATGTAATGGAATCGACTGGAATTCGAACTCGGCTCGTATATATATATATATATATATATATATATATATATATATATATATATATATATATATATATATATATATATATATATATATATATATACATATACATACATATATATATTACTTCAAACGTCCTTTTGTTAAACAGGTTTTAATTCTTATAACGCCCTGCACCGCCGAGAAAATATAATAAAGAATATACACACTCCGGCAGGTTTTGAAACGGAGCCCCGCTTTGTATGAGGAACCACTATCTGACACTGCGTGTTTTGGCCCAGTAGGCTAGGAGAGCTTCAGAACCATGCAGGGTTTCTATGCAACTTAAAGACAAATTAAACACTGTTTACGAAACGGGGAGTTCTATATCTTGATGTAATATATATATATATATATATATATATATATATATATATATATATATATATGCATGTATGTATGTATATATATAGGAGAGAGAGAGAGAGAGAAACGGGGTGAATGAGAGATGAGTGTTCGGAGGAAAGCGTGTTTCAGAACATCAATTTTATCTTATTTTCTTACAGACATATTCTTGATTGAAAAGTCGCATCAGACAGATGTCCAAAAATCATGCAAGTGAAAAGATGGAAGCAATAAAACTTAAAATTGAGCATACACAATCCTGTGAGCATTTACATAACTATCCACAGAAATATACGCGCATTCACAAATATGCGCATACACGAATAGCCACATATAGAGAAAGAGACATTAATCTATGTTTTTACTTGAATTATTTTTCCTGCGAAAATCCAATGGCTTTGCACAAAGAGATATTGTGTCTTTCAGCTTTCATTTCGTTTTTCCATTGTTGGCGTTTTTTTTTTCTTTATATTCATATTTTCAAAACTGTATTTTTGTCTCTAATCTTTTGGTATTTGTCTATTATTTATTTTTATTGATGAATTTCGATTTCCATTCACTTCTAAATTCTGCTTTCTTATATAAATCCACTTCTTTGTTCTCTATCTATCTATATTACCAATTTCCCTTCTTAAAATTTATTCGAATTTTTTTTCTCTTTATCGTCAGTTCTTTCTATAGTCTGCATTCTCTCTCTTTAAAAAAAAATGTTTCTACGCCTTTTATTGCTAATTTATCTCTTTTCTGGTCTTTTCCATCTTTTTGTCATTTCATTCTTTCTGTTTCATTTTAAATTCACCATCTATTCTATTCTCCGACTTTATTCCCGCGGTGCCCTTCCACGTCTCTATTTATCACTTTTCCTATACATTTATTCTACCCTCCAGTGCTTCCTTTACTTTCTATTTTTCAAAATCTTTACAAAACATCGGGCTAACATTCGATCAATTATATCTCTTCTGCTGAAATCAATATTTCTGGTATCACATGTTTCGTGTTCTCATCAACTTCCCCGAGTCGGTTCTCATTCTCTTGTCCTTTTTATTTTGTTTATAGGGCGATGCTATCTTTACTGTCCTCGTTCTCGATACCAATTCTCGTCCAATAAAGAAAAAAAATAAGGTGTTGGATGGATCGATGAAGATCTTTTGGGGAGGCACTAAATCTCTTTTTGAAAGACTGGCAAGAGACAAATATTGATTAAATGCATTATCCTTTATCCCTGACTAACTAATGCCTCAGGCTTCTATCCGTTTTCATGTCTCCGTTCCTACTTTTATTCTTTCATTTGGACTTTCCAGCTTTCTTATTCGATAATTCCTGTCGCTTGTTTTTCTTTCTTTCTATTCATCGTTCCTTTGTTCTTTCTTCCTTTCGCTCTTTTCTTTCTGTCTGTCGGCATTTATTTTTGTCTGTATGTTTGTCTTTTTCTTTCTCTTTTTCTTTCTGTCTTTCCTTATTTCTTTCTTCCTTTCTTTATGTCTTTGTTTCTTTCTTGCCGTCTTTTTATGTCCTTCCCTCTTTCTTTCAGTCATTCTTTATGTCCTTCGTTCTTTCTTACTGCCTTTATTTCTGCCATTAGTTCTTTCTGTCTTTTTTATGTCCTCCCTGCATTCTGTCTTTTTTATCTTCTTCATGCTTTCTTTTGCCTGTTTTTCATTCTGTCTGCTTGTCAGTCTGTACATTTTTTCTCTGTCTGTCTTTCTGTCTGTCCTTCTTTCTTTCTTTTTACTCTCTATGTTTCTTTCTTTTCCTCACACTCTTTCGTTCTCTCTTTCTTTTTCTCTCTTCCTTTCTTTCTTTTGCTCTCTCTCTTTCTTTCTTTTTTCTTCCTGTTGTGTTTTTTTTTTCTTTTTTCGATTTATTGCTTCTTATATTTATATGCTCTTTTAATATTTTAAATAATAATTTTCTTAATCTTCTATATTTTTTGGTTCCTTTTCTTTCTGTTTTTCGTATTTTTTTAAGAAAGCTTGTTTGTCTTAAACAACCTTACGGCTTCAAAAACAATGGGCAATAAATATAATAAAATATCGAAAAAATGTGAAAAAACGTTTTCACCTCACCTCTAAAAAATTGCCTGAACTTACATAACGGCTCAGGATTAGAGCAAATATTTTCCTATACATAAGAAACAATCCGAAAAAACTAAGTGGCATGAATAAATGCACTCATTGTTTATCAGGAGCATTTCTAATAAAAGTCGACAGCATCTCGTATATACCATGTTACTTTAAGAATTGAACAGCGCTCCACCACGTCCTGTATTTGATTGCTACAACTCACTTTTGACGCTTTACCTTTCCTCTTTGTCACTATTATATCATCCATTGGCACAGACACGTTAAGCAGACATAGCCCACCACCACTTCTTGTTTGTGATTGCAATAATTCACTTCAGACGCTTTACCAGACCTCTTTGTCACAATTCTTCCATCCATTGGCACAAATTCGTTAAGTAGCCATGGCACTCCACCATTTCCCGTCTTTCATTACTTTAAGTTACTTTTGCTTCTTTACCATTTCACTTTGTCCTTGTTATGACATCTATTCACATCAAACTCGTTAAATGGTTATGCTCCTCCACCGCTTCCTGTTTTTGATTACAGTAAATTACATTTGCTTCCTTACCATTTCTCTTTGTCCTTGTTCTACCATCCATTGGCAAAAATTCGTTAAATAGACATGGCCCTCCACCACTTTGCTATAACTCACTTCAGATGCTTTACCAATCCTCGTTGTCATTAATCTGCCATCCATTGGCACAAACTCGTACTTTCGCTTGCTTACCATACTCTCCTTATCCTTGTTTTGCCATCTATTCACACAAACTTGTTAAGTGTTCATGGCTCTCCACTTCCTCTTTTTATTTCTTTTGCCACCTTCCCATCCCTGTTTGTACTGGTTGTATCATCCCATGTCAAATAGGTAAGTGGAAATAGCCCCCACCATTTCCTGTTTTTGATTGCTCTATCTCACTTCTGGCACTTTACCATTCCTCTTTATCACTGTTCTATCATCCATTGACACAAATTTATTAAGTGGTCATGGCCCCCCACCACTTCCTGTATTTGATTACTTTAAGTTATTTTTGCCTCCTTACCATTCCTCTTTGTTCTTGTTCTGCCATCTATTCACGCTAACTCATTTTTTCCTCCTGCTTCTCTTGAGTTCCCTTCCCTGAGAGTTTTTAATTCACTAATTTTTCTCACTTCACTTGGTGCCCGGGAAATGTCAACTGTCGTTTCCTGCTTGTAATTTTTAGTTTCCTTGTTCTTCCTGTTTTCTTTAAAACTTCCTTATTGCTCACATATTCTCTTCAATATATTCTTGGCATTCTTTACGCCCCTGTGCGCTTCAAGTGTCTTCAATTGTTAAAAATTTTCAAGGTGTTCACTACCATGACATATATTAATTGCATAACAGTTAAGCCCTACTTTCTTTGTTTCGATCGAAAGTTTTCTATTTGTTAAAACTTTACCAAAATCATTTGTTTTTCAATGTCTTATCGCTTCCAGTTTTCGATATCACTTTACCAAGCATCTGTTATTACCCAATTCAGATACTTACAGTTCTGTATTTGCTTACATTTGAGGTCCCTAATATATAGATTACAACTTGGACACTCTGCTTTGCTGGCATCAATTCCTTCTGTCTTCTTATATTAATAGTTAATATTTTCTTCTTGCATTTGTTTTCTAGCTTGTCTAAGATTTATTTCAGTTTTCTTAAGTCTCCCATCAGCAGAGTATCATCGCGGTATCTAAAGTTGCTAATATTATGCCTACTGGAAATAAATCCTCATTGATCTTCTAGTGCCCTTAGAATCGGCTCGGTATATCATGGTTACGAATTCCATAACCTGTAGACTCTGTGTTTCCTAAACAAACAGCATGACAGAATCAACTCTCTCCAAGCTGGTGTGAACTCAGAGCTTTCACTTCTTATAGACACCCAAAGCTATAGGTTCTCAAGTTTTGTGTATTCCCAGAATTATCTATCATACTTTAAACGGCATGTACCCATTAAATATTACAGATTAAGCCCGCTAGGTATGTCATTTGTTGCTTTCCCTTGTCTCTCTATTCGACCTCTGAGTATCAGATTATCCAGGCGCTCCTTACTCATTACGTATCCCAGTAATTTCATCTGCTGCTTCCTGATGTTACAGTATAAGCTTCTTCCATGTTTTCATACTCTCCAAAAACTCATCGTTGCTCACATCCTCGGTCCATAATATCCTTAGCATTCTTCTAGTGAGACCAAAGAAAATTTTATCTGTATTTTTAACATCGTAAACAAGAATTTACCATCGTCGTATTCCACTCATTCTTACTTGTCAATAGCCAATAGATATATTTATGTGCTTTAAAATATAGAGACTGAATGTTCTTCTTGTCCATTCAATGTCCTGTGATAGTCAAGTTTTCCAAATGAAATTTAGTCAATATGCCCCTTTAGAAATTAAAACTACTTCTCCATGATATTAATTATAAGTGTACTTTTTGTTTTCATTTTTTCTAAAACATTGTCGTCGATCACTTGTTCAGAGACCGGTATTCTCGTTATCCTCTTGTAGAACCACATTTCTGTTGCTACAAGTTTCTTCTTATCTGTCAGGATATTGTCGAACATTTACAGCCATATAGGAGAACTGATATTACTTAACTAGTGTACGAACTGTTACGTAATATCAGTCCTACTGTATTGCAGTGAATGCTGGGTCATCACCTCTTTTGTTTCTAAAGAAATATTTATGTCTGTTAATAGATGTTTCGCTTTTGGAAGATAACTTTAACTATCCCAATGTGCCATCAGGTTTTACTGTCACACTTTCCCAGATATTGAATTTTTTGTATTAGTTTGAGTTTAAGCTGTTCCTTTTGCAAACAGCCATTCATTTTGTCTTCTTGCGATTGAAACTTAATCCTTTCTTCTAGCATTTATTTATTTAATTCTGTAGGAGTGTCCGTGTGTCTGCTATCAACAATCTGTCATCTGCATGTATTATGCTCTTAAGATTGTAGCGAGCAGTATAGAGTCCAGATAGAACATTTAATTCTGTGAAAATCTCCTCACTGTATAAATAAGTTCGGCGAGATGGCACATCCTTGTCTTACATACTTACAACAGAATATTACTATCTATAATTTTAAGCAATTATTATTTTTATTTCCAAGTGTTGCTATATAAATAGAACTTATATCAGACCTATTGTAGTGCCTTCTTCCGGGAGTGATATTTAACACACGCGCGCGCGCGAACACACAAACAGGCACACGCACACACAAACACACATATATGTATAAAGAGTATATTTATACTGTGGGTCTGTGTCGCTTGTGTTGCTGGAATTGAAAAGAGTTACGCACACGCACGCACATATATACACACACACACACACACACATATATATGTCGGCCTACATTACACTTACCATGAAATACCTACCTATACATGAGAATTTTTGTCATCCGTTCACTTATTTATGACATGATCATCGCATCTGAACTGTGACTGCATCAAAATGGATTCAATACCACCGTCACCACATTTGATGAAAAGATCAGGGTTAGAGATTTTGTCCTGCCATATATGTATATATATATATATATATATATATATATATATATATGAATATATATATATATATATATAAACTATGACATCTCCACAAATATACTTAAATGCCTGTAATTGATAACAGAAGACATTGGTTTATATCAACGTCTTCACATATTTGACACTTCTAGTTTTTACTCTCGCGTGATCATGAGTGATGTTATGAGCCGAGATGCGATTTTCGCTTCCAGCGTCTCGTATGCATGACTTTCTCGCTGCTTGGAAATCTTCCATGCAAACAAAAATTGACTATGATTATTGTAATGTCCGTGTATTGTTTAATCTATTGTAATGTAATTGTCCTCTTTGATGATATGTATCAATATAGTGATTTTCATTCGTCTTTCAATGATAATTTTATTAAGATTATCAGATGATATGAAAGGAATTTACATAAAACAGACAAAACTTGTCTATATTACTTAATGAAACATGCGTCAATATATATATATATATATATATATATATATATATATATATATATATATATATATATATATATATATGTTGGGAAAAAGAGATTATGCAACTAAAAATATGTAGCATTAATTTAAACAACGAAGAGTAAGCATTACACAGTTTAAAATTGATTTGGAACAAGTTTCATACATGAAAAATAATACTTCGTATTTAGATATGATCTCCCACGATGTTAGAGGCGAATGTCAAGGTTATTGTATTAGAGTGTCAATTTTCCAGGCAAATATGAACTTTTGATTAACCTACGATTCTAACCAATATGCCCCAAAGGAAATCAGCAGAATAGTTTAGGTGTCTTTAAATCCAATGTCAGATGGTTTCGACATTTCTTTATGACTTCGTTTTCTTAAATCTTTCGATGATTGTTTTAAGATCAGCAATTATCAATATCGTTTAACTTATAATAGGATCCTTAAAATAGCCAGTGTGTACTTAGTCGAAACATTGTGTCTCCAGTAATAATATTTATAACAAAACTAAAAATGAGAAAATATTTAGAATAACGTTGATAGTAATTCGAGCTTCGAAGTTATACGCTGGAATGGACGACATTATACCAAATGCGCCGTCGTTGAGTAATTTTTAAGAGTTAATCTGATTAATCATTACTACAGAGTATTGAGCTTGTTCCTCATTACGGTGCCTCATTCATGTGGCGTAATGCAAAAGTTAAGTTGAAATTTCTAGCTGTTCCATTGGCTGTGGTAATTGTAATTAGTATGGTTTACCGTTACTACAGTTTGATCCTCCTTGCTTCCCTATATTTTTGGCCATGTGTCAAATTTACGCTAAACCCACCTTTTAGGAACAACGCGGGGTGAAATAATGGTTAGTGAAATAGTCTGAGTTGATATAACTATAAATGATTAGTGAAATTTATCTCTTTATTCAAACTATGCCAAACAAAGTTTAGTAATTAAGAGTAAAAGTACTGGCACTAACTTTTAAGGAGACATTTAACTGCATACCTAGACGGGCAGAATGTAGAATAAAGTTTGAGTTTAAATTGAGTTGGGAGCTCTGGCGTATGTAAACGAGGACAAAAGTTACTCAAGCTTACTCGATTCTCCCCTACTTGTCGACACCTCAGGCGCCTGGTGATAAATCCAGCTCCATGATGTGTTGGTTGGGAGGACATTAAACTGTACTTCGAGTGCATATTATCAAATTGCACCCTCCGGCTTCTAATTCTTATGTATTATAAATGTGAATATTTGATAAAAAAAACTACATGTAATACGTTCAAATGATCGCAAAAGGTGTATATATATATTGAAAGTGACATCAACATGTTTTCATCCTAATAATTAAAACGGACTTTTATATTTTATTTTTCAGCATTATCTATTGACTCTACGATTTCCCATGATCCATCAAATCATATAATAATTATCAAAGTTTATTTATTCATATGTTTCCTGTCACATCTGTAATGGGAAAGGAGGTCAATCAACTGAAGTTAGTAAATTCATGAGTCATTTACCTTAGTCGTTTCAACCTCGCGATAATTATATGGGATTCTTTGTTATCGTCAATGTTTTTAAGGAATCATAGTTCCTAGTTGGAAACTTGTCTTTTGATCCGTCTCACTTCTATCCTGAATACGTAATGAAGTGTAACATTCAGTGGGGCGTAGTTTTAGCTCAGTTGTCGAAGGAGGCAGATGCCAGAGAACTCCGAGGTGACAAACCCAATGTTAATTATCTATAAAAAATATATTTACCTGCATTTTGACAAGATTAGTTCACGAGAAAAATGAAAAGTTTCTTTAATCAGTTCCTACATTGCTACTTTTCTAAGTTTGTACCCTTATTTGTTCAAACCTTTCATGTGAGGCACGCAGACACCTTACTCTATTAAGTGATAGTATTCGTTCAAGTTGATCTATTTTTTTCTTCCGAGAGATATTTCCATTTCATTGTTATACTTAAACACTTATTTTAAATTTAGATATTGAGCAAACGCAATTACTATAATACCAGGAGTAATCAATGTATCATAGATACCAGTGAACGTCAAAAAATCTAAAGGGAACGGATTATATAAATGATTCATTGGCTTCTATTCTGGTTGCAAAATCTATATCACAGATTTGTTGAATCTGAATATATTATTTCAAGATTTCGTTTCATTGCATTTCACTATTAAAACTTCCTAAAAATATCGCCATTCTTGACGGCTCAGACACACTACTACTACTACTACTACTACTACTACTACTAATAATAATAATAATAATAATGATGATGATGATGATGATGATAATAATAATTGGAATGAAGCCATCGTAACGTTGGAACAGTCGAAAATAAAATATTACCAAGACCTGGCAGTGTAAATCAGGGAAATATACCAGATATATTTCCATTTCCCAATTATAGTAAGCACAACAATTTTAACAGATATTGATCAAAGAGCGATTTATATAATAAAATGAAAAATCAATGAATTATAGATATCACTAAAAGTCTAAAAAGGATAGAAAGGGAACGGATTAATTAAAAGGACCATTGGACTTTATTTCAGTTATAAATAATTTAACCCAGCTTTATTGAATCACAATACAGAGTTTCAAGACTTTTATTTCATTGCATTTGACTATTAAAACTTTTTAACAATTATCGACATTTTTGACGTCAAATGTACATAGGTATACTTACAAATGACACGAACATGTTCAATGAAAATTAATATTATAAAAATTTCTGGTTACATACTGATTGATTTTTCTATGTATACACGATTATATACTGCTAAATTAATAATAATAATTTTTTTTCTTTTCCCTCTTCTACACGTCTTCAACTCTGTATCGAAATCGATATATTTTGTGCTTAAATTACTGCGGCATCAATCCATTAGTATGAGGCCAACGATGACGAGCTTAATGAATGCTGTAGACAGGTTCAAGCGAGACATGCACGTTGATAAAAAATAAACCAATCTGAAACCAATAAATTATATTCGATTGATTTCCTTTTTGAATTAATATATGCATCTTCCTCTCGCTCTCTCTTTCTCTGTCTCTGTCTCTCATTATATATATATATATATATATATATATATATATATATATATATATATATATATATATATATATAGTGTGTGTGTAAAATTATAGAGATGAAATAAAAATATATCTGTAAAAGGACAACAGGAATAAATATTAAAGTTAATCTTAGACGACGTGTTCGTCGTCTTAACATATGATCAGATCAGAGGACGAAATGCGACCGTTAAGATAAGGTTTGATTTTGATTTTGATTTTTCTCACACACAAGCATATATACATACATATATATAAATAAATGACAATAAGAAAACAGTAACTGCTGACGCGTTTCGGCCAATGCGAACTTTTTCAAAGCAAGAAACGAAATAAATAAAATAAATTAATAAAAACAAAAAACAGAGTGTTCTTAGCAACTGGAATGTAGGAAACGCTATTTTCGTATTGTTAACTGAAATTACGTCAGGGTGGAGAATATTTCATTAATCTGTGTTGATGGATTCAACCATTTTCTTTTGATTTTAATATGTTTTTGTGTACATTTGTTTGTGAGAGCAGTAATTTTGTTAGAAAAGGTGAAATAGGGAAAAAGCCTGGGCGTAGATTAATATTAGGGTATTGTTCGATGGCGGCACTCTCTAGAATTTATATATATATATATATATATATATATATATATATATATATTTGTCTGTATATTTGTATATCTATATGTATATATATACTTATATTCATATACATTTATATATACATTTATATACTCATATTATATATATATATATATATATATATATATATATATATATATATATATATATATATATTATGATAGAGAGAAAGAACGTTAAGATATATAATCCGGTGTTCTAATTCTTTTTTATTTTTACAAAGTGTGCTCAATGCACATCTACAGAACATAAATGTAATAAATTTACTAATTTAAAAATATGGTTACATCGCTACACAGGAATTACCATATTTCAACAAGAGAAACTAAAACTTCAAATTTACTTATAGAATTAAATTAAAAACCATAGTTCTCTTTTATTTTCAAGCGAATTTTGGAATAAATTATTTTGAAATTTACTGAGTTTTATAAGCACACATTCATAATGTTAGTTTCTAAGGATACGGCGAAATTCAATCATTTTGACTGCGGGTGATAGGGTATTCTTTCTCACTGACAACAATTGTATCAAGTTACTTTCAAAAAGAGGTTAAGTCAAGGTAGGGTGCATTTTCCAACGAATGATGACATCCGTTCAACGCATGTCATCTAGTTTTTATCAATGACAAAAAGGTTTTCGGCACTTCAGTTTCGCCGTTAAATTTGTACTTGTATACATAAAGATTTTTCTAAAAGGGTTGTTTTATATGAATACATCGTGTTGAACTACAAGTTTGAAGTATTATTCTTAATTCTAATTACTAATAGATTATACTTTTTAAAACAAATAAATATAATAGAATTTCTTAAATTATTTTAAACAATTATTAAATATCAAATATAAATATATATATTTCATTTATCAACTTATTTTTTAAACATTATTGAAGGAAAAATATTGACATTGCCGGCCAAGAATAACTATTTCCTTTCTTTGATTAAGTAATTTTTTATTTTTTATAAACCTAGAAATATATAATTTCTCATGTATGCGCAAAGAACATGCGCTATTTAATGACCTACATACTCTAGCTTCTCTTATTAATATCCATTTCACAGTAGGAGTTTTATTGGTTTCTTTTAAGTGCCAGAAATATTTGGATAGGGACGTTTGATTTAGGTATTTATTTATCCTAGGAGAACTTTGATATTGTTTGAACCGTTTCTTGATCGTCAATAGATGAGATATTGCATTGCTACATTAATGATACCTTGCGACATTTATTATTAAGAGGACGAAGGACTTTAATTTAATTCTATGTTTTTAGTTTCTGTTCTTGAAACATGGTAATTGCTGTGTAGCGGTGGAACCATATTTTAAAATTTGTAAATTTAGAATATATATATATATATATATATATATATATATATATATATATATATATATATATATATATATATGTGTGTGTGTGTGTGTGTGTTTATATGTATGTATATATATATATATATTTGTATATATATATATATATATATATGTAGTTATATTTATATATGTAAATTTACATATAGATATTTATATATCTATAGATATATATGTGCGTGTTCGTGTACTATATTCAATGGGCACATGTCTTTGAGAAGATATAACTATGCTTGCTGGAAGTACGTATGTATTCCTTAAATTTGGTAAATTAATGGGAGAATAATTTTCCAAGTTACTGATGGAGCGTTTATAGATATAGAAACTGACAGACGCCTACTGTTTTGATTCACTAATCCACTTTACTTCTCTTCTATATATATATATATATATATATATATATATATATATATATATATATATATATATATATATAACAACTAAAAAGTTGCAAATAAAAAATTGAATGTTTTTTGTGAAAGTATTTATTTATATTTTTTATATATAAAAAATATGAATAAATACTTTCACAGAAAAAAACATTCATTTTTGAATTTTCAAATTTATAGTTGTTTTTTCTATATATACATATTAAGAAAGTATACGTGGCTTCTCATTATGCTATATATATATATATATATATATATATATATATATATATATATATATATATATATATATATATATATATATATATAATGAGGGTGAAAATCGGGTTACCACTAGAGTCATTTTTTCATAGGATTTAACGTTGTCTATGCAATCTTTGCTTCGAGCACATTACTAAGGAGTTAGGATTGCCTTTAAGCCTTTTTCTCTTTCTTTTTTCTTTTTTCAGTATTGTCGTTGTTGGTAGGTTTGTCTGGCTCATTATGTTTTGACTAGGTCTGCTCTACGTTTGTATCGAGCTCTTTAGTTAGTTGTTTTCTCGTATCGGGTTTTTTTCTTTGGGCTTTGAACCTGTATCTGTGCGATTATTTTCGACAAACTTTCATGTTCCTAGCTCTTTCTTTATTAAAATATTTTGTTCCCTTCGAGATTGATTTAACTATTAGCAAAAAGTGTATATAGGAGCTACTCACTTAGGCCGATCGTCAGCTGACCCTGACGATCGGCCTAAGTTAAACCTTGGTAGGTTTGTCTGGCTCATTAGGTTTGACCATATATATATATATATATATATATATATATATATATATATATATATATGTGTGTGTGTGTGTGTGTGTGTGTGTGTGTGTGTGTGTAAGTGTATGTCCGTGAAGTTAGAAATTATTTTTTTATGTTGAAAGTAAGATCATGATTTGATAATCATTTATGGCCAGAAAGTTCCAGTCGCCGTGCTGTGTCGATTCTCAAGTCAAAACTGTTCATATCATAACCTCATGCGTGTTATCCCTGATACTGATCACTTTCCTACACACACACACACACACACATATATATATAGCAAACTAAACCATACAAATATATATATATATATATATATATATATATATAATTAAAACTTTGATATAGAAATCAATACTGAATGATAACTGTCAAATTCCTGGCGTAAGCCACCATCAGACCTTATCAGAAGAGAATGTGAAGAGAGGCCATAAAATATGTAACTACTTAGAAGCATGAGCAGACAGAGGCTGATATATCTTCATTATCATTCTTATCCTTGGTACGTTGCATATATAAAAATCGAATTTTATTTCAATGTATTTACTTGGCTCAGTCGTCTTTGCTTCTTGGTTACTTTCAGTTTCTAATTTCCAGACCAAATCTGATGACATGTCGGAAATATTAAATGGGACGGCCAGTATTCCAGTTTTGTAATTTAGTTCACACTTTACCATAAATACTGAACAGACATTCGCGTCTCGTATTTTATGTTACTCTTTTTATTATTATAATAATCTCACTGCCGACTTCTGCATAGCGATTCTAAATTGTAGATATAAACAACTACATACATGCATATATGCGTATTTCATCGTGGAAATAGCGTATATTCAACACTAGGTTAAGTCCTCTCTGATACAATACAGTATGAGACAATCTCTTTTCTCCTTGTTGGCATCTCGACGCCACATGGCTTCCCTCTGCCTTTTCTACAAATATTTTCATGGCAACTGTTCTGACGAACATTTTCCCCTGAGGAAACGACTGCATGACTTTAAGCGTGATACTAGTTTGGCAACTAGGTCCTATCTGGTTACAGTTGAAATCTAACCACTGCGTCTACTCCAACAGTTTCTTTTCTCGCACTTCCCTCCTGTGGAACTCCCTCCCATTTTTCTGCATCCCTGATCATTAAAATCTTCAACAATTTAGATGCAACGTCAATCGCCATCTTCTGTATTCTGTCTTCCTGAATCCCATCCATATTTTGTCCCTTGAATTCTCCCTATAGTCTTTTCTCCCCCTTTCACTTCCTGTAACCCTCTACGTACTAGTGGCATTCCCACCTTGTTTCGGATGAAATGACTAAAAAAAAAAAGAAGAAAAATAGAAGTTATTTATTATCCGGGAATTTAAAAAATATAATATATAGAAGTTTACAGATCTAACTTATATGTATATTCGTTAAATTATAAATATTTCCTCGTGTATATATTGTGCGTTCCTAAGCGTAGCTTAGTTGTGCCAAAAGACCAAAAGTATGGGGCACCCAGAGAAGATCAAACGCTCTACTCAGTTGTAATTTGTATAGCGAGACAATCTTGCTAACATTAATACAACACCGAAGTGTTCAAATGATTTTATAAGCGTGGCATAGATGTGGCACAAGGACGAAATTGTGAAGCACCCAGTGAGGAGAATGCAACTAGCTTCTCAGTCGTAACTGATCTAGCGAGACGAAATTGCTAACCATTACACCAAGTCAAAGTGCCCTTTTCCGTGTACATATATGATGTTTGTTTGTTGGATTAGTATGATGACAAATACTTTGTAATTTCAAACTCCTCGATAACATGCTTGCCGAAGCAAACAGTGCACTACACTTGTCGGGATAGCTTCAAGTCTTCCTCGAGAGTCAAGGCCCAGTAATATCGCATCTAGCTTCCTTAGTATGGCTGTAGTTATGGCATTATTTTTATCTCCTTGATACTCATTTTAATCTTCCGATATCCGATTTCTCGGACGAAGAATATTTTTTTTTATCATTCCATGAGTCATTCAAGGTAGAGGATTATAAAACGAGTTTATTTTTAGAAATTTAAAAAGATACATATTATGATGATATGTAAGATACATAACAGATGACTCTGGACCTGAAGGGATCGAGATAGCATCCGTTCGGGAGTTTATTCAATAACGTAACTGTCGACCTCAGTCGCGATCATTGAGTTATTGCGAAGTATCCTTTCTTTAGTTGAATAATATGTGCTTTGCCAGGGCGACATACAATTTTGAATTCAGTTTTCCTTCTCCTAAACCGGTTGCCAAGCAAGACTATTTTAACCCAGTCTGTCCTGCTATATACCCGCAGTTGTGGGAGAAGAGATAGATTCATACCTTTCCCAAGGGTATTAGCACGTAAGTGAATATAATTAACTCAACGTGAATTCAAACTCGGCACTGATTCTTCAATCGAGCCGCAATTTATTACACCTTCCTACTTGAGCTAAAAGCTGCCTGCGTAGATTTGATTCTTTACAAAGGGAATACAAGCGGAATTAACCCAGGGTATTAGCTGCGAAAGTCGGAACTGGTGGAACTGAAGAATGAAGCTCACCTGAACATTTGGCATGAAAATACTGATATATTAGCGAGAAGTTAACAATGCACCGTCTGTGGAAAAGAAGTCGAAGGTTTAAAAATTAACCACAAGGCCGTGTAAAAGCATCTGATTTATTGATTCTTCTTTTTTAAAGACATCAAAAAATATAATACCGAAAATTGATTTTAATTAAATATATGACTTGTAAACAATCCTTTGCCTTGTTGGTATCATCGCTTCCCAATTATGCCATCAGAACGGAGTTATTTAGGGCTATAAGAGTGGGGAGAATAACTTCCTTCAATTAGGCTAAGATAGACTCTACGTCTTGAAAAGATCCTTGAGAAACTAGAGAAGTCTCGGAATTTACGATGAGGTGACTGTTGTTCCGTCGAAATTTAAGAACGGGCTAGTTATTTTTTAACTTGTACCTGTAATATTTGTAACTTGTGCTATTTGAAAACTTCAGAAACAACCTAATGATGGATCGATATATCACTTGAAAAAATAATAACGGTAATGAAACAAGATCAACCATTAACGGATACATCTGAAAATGAAACGTCCATGAACAATGTTAAAGCTGATAACTTTAGGAAGCACATCTTGACTTCTTTTGAGATACCTAATGAGAAGATGAAAATAAAAAATTTTTACAATGTGGGATACTTGCAATGTGGTTGACATCTTAAATACTATTTACTTTACCTTTGTTTCGGAATTTCTTTTAATTTTGTTTATCTAAAAGTAATCATTTTATATTCATAAAATAGATGCATGCAATTCCACTATGTGCAGATCATAAAAAATATGCATATAAATTTTCGATGGTAAATAAATGAAACTAGAGAACAGAGTTCGTCTTTGATTTATTACACGTAGGTATATGGGGTCGCAATGCAAAATGTGATTCTTGCTGTGGGTCGCAGTAAAAAAACGTTTGAAAAACACTGCTCTAGACTATTCATGTTATGAAATCGTTGATGTATAGAGGCAAGGTCACTAGAATCGGTTTGAATATGTTTTATGGTATATGAGTACTAATATGCTATGTATTAAGGACAATGCCATTTTTTAAGAGAAATGAGTAAGCGGGAAAAACTGGGCATTTTGTGGTGCTCTACAAGGAATCGACCATTTTTCCAACATCTTTGTCGGTGTCCAGTATAGTGGAGATTGTGATAATAAGTCTCTATATTATGTGAATACACGACTAATATCTTCGCTTAATTCTAGAATACATTTTTTCAATCAATTCCATGCTTTGCATAAATCCCACATCCTTTTCATTATCTACTCAAAACATTAAAACTCCAATATTCTGCTGCCATTTCAAACTCCACGCCGGTATTTTGGTTAAAATTCTGACTGTTTGAATTAATATTTTTTCCGCATACATTATAATTTAATTCTCGGACATAGGTAGAAAAAAACAAGACGTTTGTTCGTTTTTTTTTTAGCGGCATATCAAATCCTTATGCCGTAATTTAATTTTCTTGGGAGTATTAATAATTTTCTTCATATAAATATATTGCTGGTAAATTTTTTTTTTTTTTTACCAAAAATTATTACTAGTATCTTTTTGCTATGAAAATGCATTGCTGGTATTTTCACTATAAAATATATATTTTTATACTTTCATAGTGTTTGGCGCCAGTTAAATATTTGCCCATAGATGAGACCCTAACAGGTGCTGCCACCCGGGGTCAGGGTGGACCCAGGAACAACAGCATTTTAAAGGTAGTTCTATGCTCCTCAAATCCCCTATTTTTCCCGATCGGAGGCCTTGCTGCCGGATGTAGTTTGTCGTCATACCAATGACGAATGCTAATGGATGGCAGAGAGTGGGTACAAGACTGATGATAACGAGTCAACGTTTACATTCTTAAGTGAAAAATCAAAATACAAAAAGGAATAATAAAAGATTACTGTCATAATTAAGCCACTACCTGTTCCCAAGTGCCTTAACACTTTCTTAGATATGGAATACTTAAATCTACAGGGAATCGTGTACAAAGTCATAAAGAAAAGAGGGAAGAAAAGGATTAAGCATCATTTGTAAGAACGCAGGATATATGGTGATCAGCAAGAAGGACGAGATTGTGCCTGCTACGAATTGGAAATTTCAAAAGCAGTCAAGTATAGAAAATTGAGATCTGGGAATTGTTAAACAGATGGAGGAAAATATGATACAAAAATCTGGAGACGAATTGGAGTACAAAAAGATGACTTCTAAAAGATAAACAAAGTATAAAGAACAGGGAATTTTAATTAGAAACTAACAAAGGAGTACTGGTTTTGTGCGTGATATGAATCCAACTATATAGCCTGGAATCCTGGACAATTTCATCAACCAAAAATACATGACCCAGTGAATAAAATCGTTGCTTCAGGGATCCTACAAATGACTTGACAGAAACAGCTGTGAGTTCAATACCTGACCACAGCAGAGGGAACCAAACCTTGGCGAGTGGAGTTACTAAGGGAAATTAATTGTAACTGGGATATCCAAAGGGATGAAACGTGAAATCAGAAAAGTCAACCGCCGTGGAATAATTAAAGGGTTCCGTTCGAAATTCCAATTAATATGACCTGAAGAAAACCGGAACCTACAACGGCCGAAACGTCTGGAATATGACAGTAACAGACCGAACAATGTAAATAGTGTAAATTCCGTCTACGTTGTCGAGGAGATATGAGACAACTAAGATGTGTCTCCAGAAGGATGATGAGAATGCCATGAAATTAACATCTGAACTACGAGGAAGTTTTAAGGAAAATAGGAACAAGATCACGCAGACTTAGAATCATAAGTTTAAGTTTGTGTGAAACATAGCGAGTAAAATGTGCTTTAAGAATTTGGCAGTCACAGGATTTTGAAGCAAAGAAGGGCAAAAGAAAGAAAGCCAGTAACCTACAAAACGAGTGTATGTAATTGCGTGGTGGAACAGTGATGATAAAGATAAATACTGCTTAAAGATACAAAAAAGGCATTTGTTGAGAGCATTGACAGCCGACGTCCTGGAGGGAGAAACCAACGAAAACATGAAGACAGTATCTATATTATTTCTATTCTGTTACAAATTAGTAATATTTGTGTTGCGTTCTGCGTCGTCTCTGAGTCTCAACGCCACCACATAAAATGAAAAATCATTTCTTTTTTTATTTATTTTATTAGGGGAGAGTGATGGCAGCTTGGATTCTAAGAGACAATGGGAGGAATGACGTCACAAGAGCGCATCTCGTTAGCCTCCCTCCGCAGGTGGTCTTAGCCCGTCGGTAACCTGGGTGTTGGAGCCGCATCGACGCTTCAGAATTCTCGCGTTTCTCTGTTGAATTCGCACCGTTTTAGACTCATATTCAAAACCCCCCAAAAAGCAATCCATCACTGTTAGAATACCACGCCCACGAGGCAGTCCGACCAATCGCTGACCATTCTTTCCTGGACTTCGCAATCTGTAACATATGCAAAGTTATTCTCGGAGGCATCAATGTTCCGAGATAGGGATAGATATTTCCGATGAATATTACTATTATGTCTTTTGTAGAAAATAACTCGAGGCATATGGTATTGAACGTAATATATTCTATTTTGCCATTAATGTTAACTGTTTCAAGTTTACCAAAAATGTGTATGTAATCTGCAGAAAATTACTAAGATTTTAGAGCGAATAATTTTATAATGATTTATCCTCGCACCTTTTGATGAGAACTATAAATTTATTCTATCATATATAATATATTTTATTTCACTTCAGAATTTTTATCTTTATTTTACTTTTTATTTTGATCTATTTTTGATAGTTCGTAACTATCTTTATAGACTATCTATCTATCTATCTATCTATCTATCTATCTATCTATCTATCTATCTATCTACGATAGTTCGTAACTGCCTGGGTAGATTATCTATCTATCTATCTATCTATCTATCTATCTATCTATCTATCTATCTATGATAGTTCGTAATTGTCTGTATAGATTATCTATCTATCTATCTATCTATCTATCTATCTATCTATCTATCTATCTATCTATCTAGGATAGTTCGTAACATCCTGTATAGATTATCTATCTATCTATCTATCTATCTATCTATCTATCTATCTATGATAGTTCGTAACTGCCTGTATAGATTATCTATCTATCTATCTATCTATCTATCTATCTATCTATCTATCTATCTATCTATCTATGATAGTTCGTAATTGTCTGTATAGATTATCTATCTATCTATCTATCTATCTATCTATCTATCTATCTATCTATCTATCTATCTATCTATGATAGTTCGTAACATCCTGTATAGATTATCTATCTATCTATCTATCTATCTATCTATCTATCTATCTATCTATCTATCTATCTATCTATCTATGATAGTTCGTAACATCCTGTATAGATTATCTATCTATCTATGTATCTATGATAGTTCGCAACTGCCTGTATAGATTATCTATCTATCTATCTATCTATCTATCTATCTATCTATCTATCTATCTATCTATCTATCTATCTAGCATGCAGTTCATTCCCCTTATGCATATAAGATGAAGTTGAACCGATGATGTTTATTTGCAATTGGCGGAGAAGATTCTCCTCTCAGTTCCACCGTGCACTTGGTTTTGCTGAAAGACATTGAATACAAGTCTAAACGGGACCTTTTGGAGCATCGGTGTTTCTGCTAGCACGAAGTCACAAGTCATCGTGAGTGAGGGTTTGAGCGTGCTAACCTTCTTCAGATAACGCGATTTCTCCCAGAAACTGTAACTAAGTTCCTTTCAGCGTAGGTGCAGTATAAATCACAGGTGGACTCTGTGGGTGTTGAACAAACACAAATGTCACTTAGCAGGCGTCTACAATGGGGATTAGCTAGCCACTCTAGTAGACTGTCATCCTCGAATTCTAGTGGCTGCGCCATTTACCTTTTTTAGTACGTGTCACTGCTGAACCAGTGTATATTGTTCGCTCTCTGAGGCTGCATTTGGACTTATGCCCACGAGATGAATCTAACATATATTTACCAAACTCTATGGCAACGTCCAAAATAACATCACTGGCATATTTTAAGAGGTCTTTAAGATTTGTTTACCACGTCGGATTCTTGTCGCATTTCATAATTTTGTATTTCCTTTTCGAAAAGAGGCATCGGCAGCTTAATTGAACACCTGAAGATGACCCGTGGTTCTTTAACCGAAACATAAAAATTTCAAAAATAACCAAGATGTAAGAATATTACGAATAAATGAAAAAGAACGTTAAATTTATATTTAAACAAAAGTAAATCATGTAACTTATTTCAAATGTTCAGACTGTTATTCTCACCTGTGTTGCCATATTCACGACATTTTGGAATGATTGACCACAGCAGAGTTGAACCAAAACTTGGAGACTTGAGTTAAATGGTAATAACTGATAATGAAATATCCTGAAGTGGTATGGCACGTGCAAAAAAAAACTTCCAATCATCTGAAGAAGGCCGGAGAATAAAAAAGCCGAAACGTAGTGAACATGACAACAAAGACGAGGATAACAGTCCAAATATTGTACATAGTGTAAATAATTACAATTCCTCATCACAGAAATATAGACAGAAAAAGTAAATCACAAATAAAACTGTAAAGAAACGCATGTCTCGATATGGGGTAATGTTTGGGGGAGAATGTATCTAAAAGCGGCAGCACTGTCTCGCCATGCAGTAACTGCGTAGAATGTCATAAGCATGTAAAACGTTGGGTCTTACTTGGCTGATTTTATTATTTTCATAGTTATTTTATCTTGTTTACTTTCCGAAGATGGCAGACATAAAATTGACTACCATAAAGCTCCAAACACTTCTTTCAGTGCTGTCTCATTTCGCAACACAACCATAAAACATCAATATGTGCTAACAACGGTGCCGCCTAATATCAATACACTATCGTAAAATATCGCACTTTCGACAGTCATGAAAACTCCTCTCATAAGATCAGACTCATAAAACACAAGCCCTGGCTTACGAGGCAATAGAAAGAGCGATTGTATGTTGGACAAAGAATTTAACCTCTCATTCATGTTTTATAGCGAAAAATGAACAAGGACCAGATGCACTGGTATGTACGCACACACACACACACACACACACACACACACACACATATATATATATATATATATATATATATATATATATATATATATATATATATATATATATATATATGAATTTGGGCAGCAAGCTTTCTTTCAAACCTGTTTCATAGAATGAATTGTCCATAGCTTGGAAGCTAACAGGTGGTACCAGCTCGGGTCAGGGTGGAACTGGGAACACCAGCAATTAAGAGATGGTTCCACGCTCCACAAAACCTCCTGATCAGAGGTCTTGCTGCTGGATGTAGTTTATCGTCTTACCCTGGACGCGGAGGTAGTTTATCGTCTTACCCAGGGTGGAATAAAAAAAAGGAATCGAATTATTTCGAAATGACAAAAAAATGTTAGCTCCGGTGCATCCAAGAATAAAAAAAATATCCATTTTGAAAAATCACACTACGTAAAACAGTATATATATATATATATATATATATATATATATATATATATATATATATATATATATATATATATAAATTTGGGCAGCAAGCTTTCTTTCAAACAGGTTTCATTGAATATGAGAGACAAGGAGATTTTGTTTAATTCTTTTATTTAATTTTTCTAATATTCTTGCGGTGAGGGACGGTGAAGTAATGGATAGCTGCTCGGACTGAGGAATCGGGGAGCCGAGTTCGAATTCCAGTCAAATACATTCCAATGTTAATATTCTTGGGAAAGATATGAATCCTCTTCTTCTCTCCTCCTCCAGCTCTGGTTAAATAGCAGGACAGACCGGGTTGTATAGCCTTGAATGGCAACTGGTCTACCGCAGAAGGAAATGAAAGCTACTGCCGGAAAGAAAATCTGCCTCGTCAGTCATGTATCGAAAGATGTGCTTAAGCGTGCATCACGCATGGCATATAACTAAGGATTCAGTTCGACATTCCAACCACCTGAAGAAGGTCGGAGCGTACAACGACCGAAAAGTTGTAATAAATATGGTGACAAAGATGAGGACAATAGTCCGAATAATATAAATAATGTACATAATACCTCATCTCAGAAATCTCAATACCTGATATATAATGGATTGATCGCGTGTAAAAGCGGAAAAGACATATAAGAGACGCTACTTGGTTTCAGTAAGAAAAACACAGGAAGAAAGAAAAAAAATTGGAAGATAGAAGTGTTTGGCACCCGTTTCAGTAAAATAGGAAAAGTTTTCCATTTCATTTGTACTCCATTACTTTTTGAAATAACAACCGCATTCATATTTATAGTTGTTATTGCAATATTTTGTGAAAGCTGCTACGCTCAAATATGTACGGATGCAATAAGGGAATTTCTACGGATATTTTAGTGTTGTTATGAACGTATTCAATCATTAAGGATTTAGATCCGTCAAAAAATTCAAATAGCAAATTTCAAATAGCTGCACAAAAATATATTATTCATTCTTAATGGTTAACGCACCCTCTCTGTTAATTCTATAACAATCTTTTTCAGAATTAAGTTTAAAATATTATATAACTCTCATCTTGAACATAAAGAAGAAAAGATCCGTTATTAATTTTGCATAAGTCCAAGTTGCATAATAATATTTCTCAAACTTCTGCACTGGGGTTACGAGTCTTGAAGATCATGGTGGTACAAGACGTCAATCTCAAATTGGCAATCAACGTCTAAAAATATGCAATTTATGACAATCCTATACGATTCACCAAAACACTTTAGAAAACCGAAATTGCACCAACAGAAATTTATGGTCACTGTCTTGTGATCCGCCATTGGCGTTACGAATTGCATTTTTCTGAACTCTAACGAGTGGATAATTGTCGAACTTTACTACCCGCAACTGGACGAAATGCACAAGCAAAATGTGGCCGGCACAAATTAATCGATGTGATTAAATACAGCTTGAATGGCAATGCTCTGCCACATGTGGCTGGGATGAAACTTAAGAAACTTAGAATACAGTTTGCCATATCCAAAATATACCCTGGTCTCTTGTCCAGTGACTACAAGCTTATCAAGTACCTTGACATTTTAAAGGCGAAATACATTAATTTACAGAATTTACATTATTCACACCTTCGACCACATATTTGTTTTCATATTCCCGAAGTTTCAGCCATTGTACGTTCCAGAATTTAAATTTTAAATCAAACCCTTTATTTCGACAAATGGGGTAGATTGTTCTAGTTCTACCTGCCATGCCCCTTCCGGATATCTCAGTTTCAGTTGTTTTCTCTTTACCTTTACCTTTACTCTCCAAGCTTTATGTTTACCTCTGCTGTGGCCATGTATTGAACTCAAAACACTTTTGGATCAATTAACCAGCGCCTTAGGGTTGCATTTGGAATTCCAATTACATGAAGAATGCAGGAATATGCAACGGCCGAAACGTCCTAGCAAAGTAAGTCGTGTAAATAATTACAAATCCTCATCCCAGAAATATTGACAAAATATATTCAGTCACGAAGAGGCAGAAAATACATTCAAAGATTTATTGGCGGTTAAACCTTTTGATTTTTATCGTAAAGGTTTAAAGAAATTTGTTGCTTGATGGCAGAAATGCATAGATATTCTGGGTTTCGATTTTGACTGTTTTAACCTCAGCTTACATGCATTAATTCAGGTATAAAAATTGATTCTTTAAGTGGTCCTTATTTTAGGAACAACCTAATAGTTACTAAAAAGTTTCCTTACTATCTTTTTCGTTTTTCATTGCAGTTAATTGCTCCGTATCTACGTTGGTTGCAAATGCAACATGTTCCGCGCGCTTTACTCTTTGATAGCCACTTATTCTAGTTTCAAATTCATCTTCCTTTTGTTGTGTCTCGTCTTTTGGTAATTAGTTAAATTCTTCATTTTTAGTTTTATCTCTCTTAATATTTAGAAACGAACTTCACTTCTTATTCATCAAAACTTTTATTGACGTTGAGCGTTTCCCTTTGTAATTGCAATTTCCGTTTGTTTTCCCTGTTATCTCTAGAGCTTCCTTAATTAAAATTATCAATTTGCTAATCATGTTTTCAATGTTATTTTCATTATTCTGCCATTCCTGGAATCTGTTCATAATTTCAACTTGAAATTTAATAATGTTCTTCCTGATCTTTTTGTTTTCATTCTGAGAATTGTTTTGATTCTCCTAATTTTAAAGTCAAAAGTAAATCTACAAATTACCAGTCGATGATAATTTTTGAATATTAACTTTCTTTATGAAGGTTACATCTTTAACATGGCGAGCAATTATGTATTCAATTTTTTTTTTGGTTCTCCAATTTGGGCTTTCAAATTAATTTACGGTGTTGTTGCTTCTTTTTTTTAAAATAATTTATATTTCGTGTCTTTCTGAGAAATTAACTAGACGTTCATCTCTCTCCGTTCTCTTCCATTTTCAAAGTGTTCATGTTTAGATTCGCCTTTTATTCTGCATTATATTCGCCTTTATTCCTCATTCTTACTGTTGCATTAAAGTCGCCCATTAAAATATCTAATTTGCTTCCCCTCTGATGCTGATATATTCTAAAAAGGCTACAAATTTCTCGAGAACGTTTTAATGTTGTGCATAGAATTAAATATGTTTTGCATAATCTGATTACATTCCAAATTGCTTTTTGTGCTGTAAGGTTGAGACATACTACATTGCCACCAATGTTAATATTGACTAAAACTCTTCCGCTACTAACATTGTTATTGATTACTTAGCAGGTGTTTTGTGATCAGTAAAGATATTATTCAATATGTCAAAAGTCTTAAATTTATATCTTCTTGTAAGTAGTGATAATGTTTGCTGTAAACGTACGGAAAATACAATATATTATTTGTAGGTGAAATCTTCATTTCACCAATTAAAAATCTGTGTGAGTATTACATGGCTTGCGTCATACAGCTATATTTGTATGTACGCAAAAATTATATAAAACTACTTTCAGACTATATGTATAAGCATTTATGAAATGTTAAGGTATATCATGGTTATGCCTGGGTTATATTCCCAAGCTGTAGCAATTTATATATGCTGCATGCAAATTAAGTAGCCTGTAATCCAAAATAAAAAAAATCTGAAAAATGAAGCACATCCGATGCCAAGAATTTAGGATAAATTATTTTCAACTTGTATTGGTAGATACTTTCTATTGCATTCAAATGTCTTCTACATCACGCTAGTTGTATTCTTTTTGACATTCTTCTCTGTAAAATTGTTCCAAATATTTAAGATCCGACGGTTTCCGCTATGAACAGCTACTGTCAATTTCTGCCGAAAATGTACGATTGAATTTAGGTCATCGGGACTGAGAAAGGCCAGTCACTTACCCAAACGATATTCATTATTAGATCTTGCCATAATTTTGAAAGGTGGATCTCCAACAATAGTTTCTGTTGTGATTAAAAAGCGAATTCATTATATCGTCAGTCCTGGTGAGTGTTCAATTACCTTTTCTACAAAATCAACCACATAAAATGTCCACCGCCATGATTCACTGTTCAGAGGTTATTTTTTTTTACATCGTTCGCTGTTTTTTCTTGCCTAACGTACAGTTTCTGATCATGTCCTAAAAGTACTATTTTTATCTCGTCTGACAAATTAACTCTATTCTCATATTTTTACGAATACAAATGAGACTATTATATGTTGGATTCAATAATGGTTATGTTTGTGCAATCCATTCATGACATTCTTGTCGATTCAAAGACCTGCGATATTTTTAGACGTGTAACTCTGTTTCATTGACTTTCAGAAATGTCTACATATATTTTAGACTCGATTTCGAATGGAATATACCTCCTATTTGGATATTACCCATTAGCTGCTTTAAAATCTTAGTAGATGACACTATCTTGAAATCATTAATACGCTAATAATTTATGTTCAGTCAGACAGCTGGGCCGAGTATGTAAAAGCATTTGGAAAGATGTTCATAGCCTTTCACTGTCTGACAAACGCTCAATCAATTTCTCGTTCATATTCTATGATTTCCTTTTTTCTCACTCATGAGTTCATAAATGAATGAATGTTTCATCTGAAAATATATTATTTAACCCCTCTAAGCTAATGTTCACCATTACAACGTACAGTGATACGAGAATAAATGAATATTAGCTGCTCATAAGACCGCATTTACTACCGTCTTTTTCCTTGGTGTGAATGGAATACTGATTAAAATGGTTTTTGTTTTTTTTGTGGGGGGGTCAATATGCTTAGTTTTGTGTATTTTTACGGGTTATCATTTTTTGGGCAGGTTATTTAAGGCAGGATATATATTTTTGGAGATAATGATGATTTTATTGATATAAGCAGTACTAATTAAACTCTAGCTGGGGGAACTGTGAGAGGAGAAGAGGTGGAAACATACTGTTCCAAGACGGAGTCATGCCTTTGCCAAGATAATTTGCACGTAAATGAATATAACGAACACGAACGGAATTGGACCTCGGCTCTCAAATTTCCAGTTGCGAGCTGTTATCTATTACACCCCGAGCATATATAAGTTTACAGCTCGCTCTCAGTCTTCCCAAATTGTCATCCATTTAGTTTCTGACCTGTCTCGAAGTTACTTAACTTCGATGACTGTAGGAGAACCAGTATTTCAACGTGATGTGGCCGTAAGTCTGGTCAATAGGCGGTTGCAGGTACTTCAGTTTGGTACTCAAGGACACAATTCTCAACGAATCCCTACAACACTACGTACCCCCACATCATGCCCACAAAATTGATTAGAATTTTCTTTTTATGTGCACTATCCTTTCAGGACGTAAGCGATAATAGCTCTCCACCTCCCCCTATGCCTTGCAGCTCTCAACAAGTTCCTTCCCCAGACCACATTCTGTCATCCACTTGCTTAAGCCCGCCGGGTATGTCACGCGTTGCTGTTCCCTTGTCTCTCTTGCTCTCTATTCGACCCGTGAGTATCAGATTCTCCAGGCCATCCTTCCTCATTATGCGATGTTAATTATAAGCCTTCTCCTTGTTTGCAACCTAAGACCGCATCGTTGCTCACACGCTCGATCCACGATATCCTTAGTGTTCTTATGTCGAAACACATCTCTGTCACCTCGAATCTTTTCTTCATCTTTGAGGGAATCGTCCAATATTTGCTGCCGTAAAGAAGGACAGACGACATGTAACAGTTGTTCTTTGTTAACAAAGAAATACTCCTGTCTCACAATACTCTGCCCAACTTTTTTAATGTGCCCTTGGCCATCCTCCAATACGTTTACGGATCTCAGTGTCGTACTTACCATCCTCTGTTAAGACGCTTCTCAGATGTTTAAACTTCCGCGTCTGCTTGATTCTACTGTCCCCGACCTGAAAATCGCGCATTGCCTAAAGCTATTACTTTCAAATAGCAAATCGTAATACTAAAAAAAAATCACAGCAAAGTAACATATCGAATAAAATAAAATAAATATAGCAATGCATAAATAAATGAGCTATCTAGTGATCCTGTCCATAAACTATTTGTATACACACTTTCTCCAACCACCCAACCAGAATAAATAAACTAGAAACCATGACCATATATAAACCTAAGCATTAGCCCCAAATAATCGATCTCGGCAGAGCCATTTCACCTTTTCACCCAATTCCCTCCTCCATTAGCGATATGCATATACAGCCTGCTAAAGTAATAGTAGCACTTGGTGGGAAGATCACATTGAAGCGTCAGACTGACGATCCGCATACAGTATTGATTCCTAACACTACACACTTTCTAACTATAAACGCTTTAGCTCCGATTCTGAGCCAGCTTCACTTATAATTATTACACATTTCAAAGAATATGTGCGTGCATGTGTTTTCATTTTTGTCTGTCTTTAGCATTTTTTTATTCCATTCTTAATTATTTTTTTTTATTACGAATGGTCGGTGAAGAAACCAGCTCCCATACCAGGCGGTATTTTGTCTAGGAGTAAAACTGGAACCCCAGTAGCATAAAAAAAACAATAGCTGTTAATGGGCGAATGATCCTCACGGGATCAATGATCATGCATCCCAACTATAGGTTAAGTAGGCTCACCAATCCGCATTCCAGAGCGTGATGAATAAGGCTACATCGTGGTCAATCGATGACGGGTTCTTTTAACAGAAGTGAGAATGCACTGGATTTGTATATATATATATATATATATATATATATATATATATATATATATATATATATATATATATATGAAATCTCCAAAAATATCCTTAAATGCCTATAATTAGTAACAGAAGTCATTGGTTCATACCAACGGCTTTCCATACTCAATACTCATCGGATTCACTCTCGCGTGGTCATGTGTGACGTCATGAGCTGTTGTGCGATTTTCGCTTTCAGCGTTTTATATGCACGTGTTTATCGTTGCTTGGAAATCATCCATGTAAACAAACAAGATTGTCATCTATTTCTCGTTCGTTTATTGCTTAAATATATTGTGTAATTGTCATCTTTGATAATGGCTTATGTAAGCCGAAAGCTTAGATTGGATTAAAAAAAAGTATGTATCAATATTGTGATTTTCTTTCATTGTTTAATGATAATGTTATTAAGATTATCAGACTATATGAAAAAAACTTACATAAAATATATAGACATCACTTATCTATATTATTTAATGAAACATGTATTAATGAAAAAATGATGCCTAAATACACACAATATATATATATATATATATATATATATATATATATATATATATATATATATATATATATATGTGTGTGTGTGTGTGTGTGTTTGTGTTCTTTTTCAATATTTTCTGTGAAATAATTATGATAATTTTGTTTCTGCTTCGAGTAAATATAACAGATTCTTTAATTGATGGATCTGTATTCATCGCTTCAAACACTTTTTGAATATCTGTCTATATTTCTGAAATGAAATATTGTAATTATTTACACTGATTACAACGTTCAAACTGTTATCCTCATCTTTATTGTAATATTCACAACGTCTCGGACTTTGTACACTATGGTCTTCTTCGGGTGATTGGAATTTCGAACCGAACCTTTTATTTCGTCCACCGAGGTAGATTGTTCTAGTTCCACGTGTCATGCCTCTTCCGGATATTTCAGTATCAGTTATTTCCCTTTAACTCAATTCTCCAAGTTTTTGTTCATCTCTGTTGGCCATGTGTTTTCGGGGACACATGACCCAGTGGATAAAAGCGTTGATTGAATTAATCCAGTGACTTGACCCAAAGATTTGTAAGTTCAATACTTGGCAACAGCAGAGGTGAAGAAAAAAATGTCAACAAAGAGTGAGGATAATAGTCCAAACATTATAAATATTGTAAATACATTTTTTCAACCTGTCCCTGATTTGTTTGTGTATTTTATAAAACTGTAAGTATCATGTTTTCTCGAGATGAATAGAATCATTGGATTATTTATTATAAATATCTTTATTTTGTTTTCGTTTATTTTGTTTGCTCCATGTATTCAAATCGTATTAGACAATTCAGAAAAACTCGTATATTTTTACCGTTTGTTTTCATTACGAACACAACTTTTTGATTTGTTTTTCAACACGTTAATATCAAGCAGAAACAAATCTGTCAACATCTACGCTAAAGCAAAACCAATGCAACTAGTAAAAAGAACTAACTTTTTCAAAAACGTAAAACCTGATACATACATAAAAAATCTATTTTTGAAAATTTCGGGCGCTAATATTTTGGACGATTGAAAATATCTAATATATAACAAAGAAATTAAAAGTATACAAAAACGATTTATATCTCAGCAAAAACTAAACTAAAAGCTAAAAGAGAACAGAAAAGTTACGGCCAGGCCAACGAAGCCAATCTCTTCTATCATGTAAAAACAACTGGCAAATCTAACAAGAGTAAACACAAATTGAAAGTCGACTTTTCTTGTCAGATATTCATGTTTAATAATTCGATACACACTGATATTCGCCGGCTTTGTCCACGTTGAACAAAAATAAAGCCTTGTGAAAAGTTAAGCTCAACTTGCTTTCGGTGTAAACAGCTCACGGCGGGAAGCCAAGGCGATTATTGTATTGTCTTCTTCCATTTGTACGTCTCAAGGTCGGTTTGAGTCCGGCGCCAAACAAAGGCAACAAAATGTGACAGACAGACATATGGATAGTCTAATAACTATTCAATTTTTTTTTCTGTATTTACTATCGTTTTCGGAAATCGATAGGCTGGGTTTTAAGATAGAAAGTAAAGCTGTGATATTAAAAATGTTGCTGTGTATTCGGTATGAAGAAGGAAAGAAGAAGTAAGTACGAAAATAAAGAAAAGCTGGGGTTTTATTATGATCAGAAGTGATTTGGATACAGACTTGGAAAAAGTCGGAGATTAAGTGAATAACTGAATAAAAATGGCGGGCAGAATTCACATATATTGTTTTTTGATACTTAGGAAAGAATGAAAAATAAGCATAGAACACATTGTTTGGAGTGGTTCTATATGATCTTGTACGGATAATAAGATTAGATTTAATTGTGAGAGAAATTACACACGAGATTAGAAGAATGTAAAGAGATATCGAAACAAATAGTGTAGAGGAGAAAAAAGCAAGAAAATAATAAATGGATTGAACAGAAATAATAAAAAAATAATCGGATGAATGTGGTACCATTTGCGAAAAGAAAAGACGATACAAAAGCAATGTTCTACTTAATCTGTCCGCTTAGCATTGCCCCCGAAGAAAACGCACATATTTAGTAAATTTAATTTAGACTCTCACAAAGAATGTATAAGATATATATATATATATATATATATATATATATATATATATATATATATATATATATATATATATATATATATATATATATATAATTATTTATTTAAATATTATAACATAAATATGTTATAAAATCACTACAAAAATAGCCATTTTGTTTTAACCATTCTGGTGTCTTATCAAGTGAGGATGTTGAATGTAGAAGCTACATTCAAGATTCCACATTCAACATCATCACTTGATAAGACACCAGAAGTGTTAAAACAAAATGGCTATTTTTGTAGTGATTTTATAACATATTTATGTTATAATATTTAAATAAATAATTATATCAGCTCTACTCTGTATTGAGCACTCTTTTAAGAATAATAATTGTTGGTTATTGGAATTTATTCCGTATATACCAAAATATATAAATATATATATGTAATATTGCATTGTAGCTAAGACCAGACACCAGGTTCGTTGACAGGGGGAGGTTTCTTGCAGTCAAATGCTTGTAGCTTAAAATTTACACTTCCGCAACCAGTAAAAACAAAACAATTTCTAGCAGCAAACCAGATTTTGTTCTTAGGTTGTAACCTACTGCTATAAGCCCGCAAAGTAGACATGAGGCGTAAGTTAGTAGTGGGGTGCCTAGTCCAGTGACCGTCTTCCCTGTCCGTTCCCCGAGTCTCACTTCGTTTCCTCTGTTTGCTTTTGCCCGCGGTGGTCATTTTTATAGACATCTATATATTTTGTCTCGTCATCTTCGTCTAAAAAAGTAATTAATCTTACTTCCATTACTTTCTCTCAGTCTGAGCCACTTCCTCTATATTTTGACGCTTACTTCACTTACAGATAACCACTGGTCGAAAGTAAATATTCCGAATCTGCTTTTGTGACAAGTCTCGCTGTTTTTTAATTGAAGTAGACCTTGAGCTGACTCATATTTCTAGATCTCTCTTTCTCTCATATAGTGTTCATTTTTAACATTTTAACATAGCTTTTTTAATACTCATGAAATTTGTGGTCGTCGTATATACAAAATTGTTATACTTGCTGCTCTAGAGCTCTATCGTTATAAGTGAATCGCTGAAGAAGGATTGTGTGTTATAGAAAGCGAAAATGAAAACAAGGTAGAACCAATTGCTATAAGGGAAATACGAAATGGTTTACGGCCATAACACCTTGTAACACCAGTTCCAATGAGTTCATCGAAGTTAAGCAACATCGATTCTGGTCAGTAGCTTGATGGTTGACCACTTTCGAATAGAAGATGCTATAAGCTTAGATAGCTGGTTGGTGAGATGGATAATAGCTCAGAATCGGGGAGTCGGATTCCATTTCCATCTGTGTTTGTTATATTCACTTTCCAGTGGGAAAGGTATGAATCTACATCTTCTCCGATAGCTATAGTTTAATTATTTGTATTAAATCGTTATTACCTCCCAGAATATTTCTTACAATCTGAAAATATTTTCTGGCTTTAAATAGCTAGATAAGGGCTTATAAACCGAAGAAAAAGAATCAGTGAATCAATCGATCAATCAATCGATCAAATATGAAAGATATCGAAGTGAAACTATGTTATCAAAACCGAAATGGGGACAAAAATGTAAGACAAAACACCAGTAATAGATTGGGATATATTAAAAAAGAGGAAAACCAGAGGAGGAAAATGGTATCTATGCAAGAAGTAGAAGCTTAGAGTCGTAGAATTCATGAACATAAATGTATTAATGAACAAATGGTTTGGTTTGGTTTGGTTTATGGCAAGTCGATCTTTACTGGTTATTTAATGCCGACAAGATTTTTATTGCATTTATTTTTTTCAAATATTTATTGCTGGTAATAAAAAATGTATTGGTGATATTTGTCCATAGCTTGGAAACTAACAGGTGCTACCAGCTCGGGTCTGGGTGGAACTAGGAACACCAGCAATTAAGAGGTGGTTCCACGCTCCACAAAACCTCCTGATCAGAGGCCTTGCTGCTGGATGTAGTTTATCGTCTTACCCTGGACGCGGATGTAGTTTATCGTCTTACCCAGGGTGGAATAAACAAATGGAATGGAATTACTTCGAAATGACAAAAAATGTTAGCTCCGGTGCGTCCAAGAATAAAAAAAAATCCATTTTGAAAAATCACACTACGTAAAACAGTTTGTGTGTGTGTGTGTATATATATATATATATATATATATATATATATATATATATATATATATATATATATGTGTGTGTGTGTGTATGTGTGCGCGCGCGCGTGTGTGTATAAAACATATCTCTCTCATTATATATATATATATATATATATATATATATATATATATATATATATATATATATATAAATATCTTGAAAATATATTTCAGTTGGGCACTTTTTAGTAATAAGCTAATTCTATAAACAACAACCACCTGCGTTAATGCAAAGCTCTTCAATAAGATTAATCGAACACTCCGGCTGATTGGCATTTGTTTACATTCTTAAAAACAATACCCAAGATTAAGCTGTTTCAATCTGTCGAATGAAGATAGCTCAGTGGTAGAAGCTCTAACTGACACCAAGTCGGTTGGGTTTCGAGTTAGGCTTGAGGCATTCGGATGTCAGGAGGTGATGTGATACAACGAATCAGTATGCAATATATATATATATATATAAGTTGTTTACCAATTCCCTTAAAAGTTGTTTACCAATTTAAAAGGCTAGTAAAAGATTCCTGACTGTAGAATTTGTGTCTGTCTCTCTCTCACTATATATATATATTACAAATTAATAGATTTAAAATATGGTTTTACCGCTACACAGTGATAACCATGTTTCAGAAATGGAAGCTAAAGCCCTTGAATTTAATTTTGTTATTAAACCAAAGACATTAGTTCCATTTCCTCATCAAGCGGATTTTGGAGTAACTTACTTTTTAAAATTTACGGTTGTTAACGGCACTGGAAATATTCATAATTGAGGGTTTCCAAGGTTACCGATAAATCCATTCATCTAGACAAGGGGTGGTAGAGGGTTCAATTTTTTTATTTTCGCTGTATCAGTTAATAGTTACATTTGAAAGCGGGGTTATGTTTAGGGATGGGTAGGGATGTATCTTTCAACAAATTCTGACATTCGCTAAATTCATGTCATCTGGGTTTTTTTCTAACGTCAAAAATTCTTATGGTATTTTTTCTATTTGTATATTTAAAGATTTTGAGGGGCTGTTTAGGCTAGAATATGTTTTAACCACCTTTCTAAATAAATTATCTTTTAATATTTAATATACTATACTTCTTTTTAAAACCAAGTAAATGTATTAGAATTACTTACAGTATTTAAGAGTATTTATTCTTATCGAGTATAAGTAAATTATTTCACTAATTCAGTAAACTTTTATTTATAAATTTAGTAATATAAATTTCCCCATGTATGTACAAAGGACATTTAATGTTCAATATTATATTCTAACTTATTAATTTCATTTGACTTTAGGTGTTCACTTGGATTCTTTTCAGTGTTTGAATTGCTTTGAGAGAGGTGTTATGGTTAGAGTACCTTTTATTTAATTACAATTTTAAAAGATGTTTAGGTTAGAATCCGTTTTATTTAATTTCAATTTTAAAACATTTTAAAAAATTCTACTTTCAAATTTAACTTTTAAATTTAATCGGCTATATTTCTTTATAAACCAAGTAAATGTAATAGAATTACTTACATTATTTAAAATTATTTATTCCCATCAAATATGAGTATGCATATTATCAGGTAACTTTTTTTTTTTTAAATATTATTTAAAGATTATTTAAAGAAAATTTTTGACAATGACGACATAAAATAGCTATTTCATTTCTCTGATTCAGTAAATTTTTATTTTTTTATAAACTTAGTAATAAATAGTTTCTCATGTATGCATAAAGGACATGGGTCATTTAATGACCTACATATTCTAGCTCTTCTTATTAACTTCCATTTTACTGTAGGTGTTTTATTCGATTCTTTTAGGTGCCAGAAGTACTTCGAGAGAGATGTTTGACTTTTATATTTATTTATCCTAAACGAGGATTGATGTTGGTTGAACCTCTTTTTGAACTCAAGGCTAGTGCAACCTATATAAATTTTTATGTTTTCAGGGTTTACAATAGAAGATATATTAAATTGGTATACTACTGATTCCACGCAACATTTATTTTGTAGAGGACAGTTTTGAGGGTTTCTACAATTACATAATTTTTGTTTACCCCCATTAGTTGTTGTTTGTATTTTTCCATTGTCTAAATTTTTTGGTTCTGGTATAAGTGTTTATTTAAGATATTAGTATTATGTTTCTTAATAATCTTTTCTAGGTTATCAGTACAGCTATAACTTAATTTTAGTGTAGTTCTATTGAAAATAGTACTTAGTTTACTTCCACCGGGAAAATGCTTGAGTATTAATGCGAGGAATTTTTGTCCCAATTTGTTTTTTACCATTTGGTTGTATGGGGGTGTATACCAAATTATTTTCCTACTTCTGTTTTTCCTATGCTTACCGTTTTCATTTTTAATATAAGTTAGTTTTAGGTTTTTGTAGCACTATCTTTTAGAGCTTTATTATAGAAATTAATATGTTCGTCGAAAATCTTGTCATTTGCTGAATCTGTACTAATTCTTTTTCGGATAGATAAAGGTATATGTTTAATTATAGATGAGGGGTGATTTGATTTAGGGTGTATATATAAAGGATTCGTATTGAGTTTTTTATAAGGTGTGTATGTATTGTTCTTTAAATCTAATGTTATATCAAGGAAGTTAACTTTTTTTAATTTAGTGCTGACGGTAATTTTTAAACCCATAATTTTCAATATCGAACTGCATTAGTGTACAGTTGTTTTTTACTTTTATACAGGTAAACCAGTTTATCATATATATATATATATATATATATATATATATATATATATATATATATATATATATATATATATACATTCACTGCGAAAAATAGGACTGTCTGCTGAAGTATTTGTTCCCACGGATTATTATGCTTATAATCAGCTGCAGACATGTAGATTTTTTTTTAAATTCCTTAAATATAAGCTTGTTATAAGTTTTTAAATTTGCTGACATATCTCCCGGTTGTTCAATGGTAAAGACGCTTAGATTTGAAATTTTTTCTCAGATTAAAAATTGAATGCATGCAGTATTTCTTCTCTAGAAGTACATTTTTCCTGAGTAAGATTTTCGAACTCTAGGCTAGAAGACATTACATTCTTTGTTGGAATGAAAAGCAGGAGTGTCGGATGAAACATATGCATCTACTATTTATGATATTTAGAATAAGTATGTCGGATTAACAATCCAATCATTCCTTAAATATTACTTTCTTTACGATTCGGCTTAGAAAATATTATACACTATTGGGGAGTAATAATTAACCGGTTGTCTATACTAATCTCAGTAAACCGAGTGTGTTCCTCGCCAATTTCTATGCGAACTTGTACCAAATTATGCAGACGGAATTATATCGGTCAGCTGTGAACTAACTCTTCATATTCAAATAAAATGAACTGATTTCCTGGTTTTCAATATAAAATAGTAAAATAAATGAAATATTTTGAAATTCTAAAGCAGAGTTTAATGTATTCTTCTTTGCACTAAATAACATCCCCTCCTGTCACAGTAATTTGGTTATGTTTTCAATATGCTGCTTAATATAGAAATCTGTTGACAATCACACAGCAGCCGAGAGAACAATGTTCCATCGATTCATCATCTGTCGTGCCACAGGAAGATTTCAATAGAAACTGAGCTGTTCTTTTCGCACTATTTGAGACAGTCTTGCACTGCACGAAGTTAGAATAGATAACAAACATTTAAGGAAGTCTGTGGCAAAAGCTAATGAATAAAAATAAAATTAATAGAATACAAGCACTGTTGAGTAATGAAAAGAAGGACATAGTTTGGAAGTTTTCGTGCTAACGCTCAGCGCAAAATGATTAACACAATGTTCCCATTAAATTAAACAATTTTCTATTAACATCCAATAAAGTAACGAGTAATATCGTTTGCTTAACATTCTTACAGTTATACTCCTGTTCTTTTAATTTGCTTTCACAAAAGTTTTTCTCGTTGTTTCCTTTCTTCGACTGTTCTTTAGTCCTGATTTTATTCTGCATAAATTTATTTTGTGCTTGATATTTTTACAGTTTAGTGGGAGTACGGAAGGACAAAAATTGTCTATATTCTCCTAAGCGCTTTCGGCCTCTTTTTATCCATATTCAAGGGGGCTTGATTTTGGTATTGTTAATTTCACTTTATGTTTGGCTGTTTAAAATATATTTACTTGTGTTGTTTAAAATACCTGTAGGAGCGTTTATTCCGATCCTTCTCGTGTTAAGCACGGCTGGAATTTCTATTTTTTTTTAATCTTTCAACACGACATTCCCACTTTTAAATAAGGTGACGTTGATAATGAGAGATGTTTACTATACAGGGTCTCTCTTATAGTAAGATGATTCTGCCAGTATGATTTATATAGAATTTTAGAGTTTTCGACAAGAATGTTTCTTAAAGCTTCTAGTAAATTCTAGTAATGTGAATCAAGGAGGTGGTAGTATGCTCAATATAGATAATTGGTTTATGACAAGAAGCATCTTGTTCTCGGCAGTGAAAGCGATAAAGTATATATGTCATCGCTCTTTATATTTATATATATTACTTAAGAAAAGGAGGGATATATTAATGTATATTTCTAGAGAAAGGGATGGATTTTTTATTCATTAATCGGACAGATTTTCATTATTACGTATGAAATATGATAAATTGTTAGCATAGAATTTATGTTTGAATCTAAGCAATGCAACTCTATGTTAATGAGATCTATCTATCTATCTATCTATCTATCTATCTATCTATCTATCTATCTATCTATCTGCTCCTGCTCATATCTATCTTCTGTTCATATCTATCTATCTATCTATATATATATATATATATATATATATATATATATATATATATATATCTATTTGGTTGTCACAGATGAAATAACGCAATTCATAGGAAATTAATAAAACGCTTCTGAAATGTTAAATAACTAATTTATTAATTTGAAATAGGCACCATGTTGATGAATGACTGTTCTTCAACATACCTCTAAATTTTTGATCCCGTCTTTAAAGACATTCTCATCCTTTGGTGTGATAAACTGTTCAAATTACCTCTTCCTTATTGGAGAATGTTTATTGCATATGAAAAGTTCAAAATGCTTAAATAAGTGATAATAAGTAGGAGATATATCGGATGAATATGGAGGATGAAGCAAAATGTCATAATTCTGGCCATGCAGCTTTTGGACATTTGACTGAAAAGCGTGCGGTCGTCGTGCAGCAAAGTTGCACCATTACTTTTCAGAATCTAGGATGTTTCTTTACTCAATTTTTTGTGCATACACTCAATCTTTTGACAATACGGGGTTGCTGCTACTGTTTTCCCTTGAGGTGTTGTGGTGGGATCCACCTAATCTGCATAGTTGACTACCAACTATATAAATAATGGTTGATACCGGAAGACGAGGAAGGTGGAATCACGAGATCCAACTAGAGACTCTGATCGACTGCGACTAGTCAACACATTCTCCAGGAACGTCTTCCCAGAAATATACAGAAATACTATATGTACTTATTGTGTACACTTTCTTGTTATAATACATTCTTGTTCTAAGTACATTGTGTGTTGCATTATTATTCCATGCAATAGGCGAGATTCAACATTGAGTCAAGACTCAACATGAGGCAAGAAAGAATAATGAATAACCCCTTTTAAAAAAAACCTATTTATGATATTTGGGATAAGTATGTCGGATTAAACAATCCATTCATCCCTTAAATATTACTTTCTTTATAATTCAGCTTAGAAAATAGTATACACTATTGGGGAGAAGTCATCTTTTCAGGGTGCAATGGAGGTTTTGGGTATTGTTTTGGTGATTCACATGCATCTAGCCACTGGCCTACTCTCCTACTGTTGTCAAAGAGTATCCATTTCGCATCGCATGTAATGATTCGATGAAAAAATGGCACTTTTTCCCACGTTGCACTCATACAGTAAGATTACTCGACATTGTTTCATTGTAATTATTTTCATTGCGATAATGAGTAATAATATATTGAAAGAAAAATTATCTGAATAGACATATCTGAATAGAAAAAGTTTCAGGAATAATTCAAGAAATTTTTTTGTTTACTAAGGATTTTACTCTGTTAGAGAACCGGGTTAACAACTAACAAAAAAGCGTCAAATCATGTGCGACAACCTAATATCTATCTGTCTGACTGCCTACGTGTGTGCCTGAGTTACGTATCGTTTCAGCGAACACCGGCTCTTTTATTTATAAAAGAAACCAACAAACCATGTATCGACCTACAGAGTGATCAATTGATTTGTCAATAGTTTGATTAATTGGTTTTGGTCGAGAATAAAACACTTGAATATTTGGTTTCTCGCAACATTACTTAATGCCTGAGTTGAGACAGGTGACAAAATATTCAATGCCAGGATTGAAATCAGTCTACGAAGATGCCAAGCTGAGAATCTCATGCTAAAAAGTAGTACTTTTTACAATACTGGAATTTAAGGCAAATGTTTCTTTTTCCTGCTATCACTATATTAGTTTGGTATTATATTTTTTTTGTATTCGACGTTCTAAGTGATTAAGCGCGTTTACTGTTTAAATATCTTCATTAAAAAATCGCATCTGATTTTATTGTGACAGCTGTCATATCAGCCTGCTTGTAATTTGAAAATGTCAAAATGGAGATGTTTTTTGTTTGTTAATTCAAACACTGGAAGTAGAAGCAAATAAGCAAGATTTCAGTTATTTCTTCTTTCTTTCTATTTAGATATGTCGGTCTGTTCACAAAATATATATCTATCTATCCAGCTAATACATACATGCATACATACATATATACATATATATGTATATATATATATGTTCTCATCCACAGATATCTCATTTTAACAGATATAACTACCAAAATTACACGAAAATATCTTGAAGTACTACAGAGTAGATTTATTCAATAATATCGCCATTGGCTTCAACCACACCCTCCAGGCGACTTCGCAATTTCCTGCATTTCTTCGGGGTGGTCTCCTTGTTTAAGTTGGTGAAAGCTGCCATACCCCTGACTTCAGTTAATCTTTGGTGTTACAATGAGTTTATTGGTCTCTCGCTCAACTGCGCCCCACACACAATAATTAACGGGGTTGTAGTGTGGAGAGTTAGATGGCCAGATATAAGGGCTGACGTGATCCCCAAAAGTGTCTCGTTGTTGAGCATGAGGCACTCACCAAAAAATTCGAGAGTTCTTTTTTTATCGGAGTGAGTTTTCCGAGCTGCTGTTCCTTCATGATCAATATTAGACTCATTCAACTTATTTTTCCGATTGCTTTGCGCTTGATACGCAACCACTCTGAAATGTTCTTATTAGAGCTTCTGGTGCGAATGCCAAGCGGTACAGCCAGTCGTTTCCAATTTTCTGGCGAAGTGATTTACTTCATGGTTCTCTGCTTTGCACAGAGGGTTCCCAACTGACCCTACTATATTGTACAGTCGACAAAATCAATAACAAACAACGCGCACGCGCGAAATTATGAAATAAAATGGCGACAATTTATCTCTCTCTCTATATATATACACACACACATATACATATTTATTAGTCTATTCATATATATCTAAATGTCTATCTCTCCTGCTAGTCAGATCTATCTATATATATCGATCAATTCATTATCTTTCTCTCTCGGTCTAATCATATCTATGTATCTATCTATCTACATCTATATGTATATATATGTGTGTGTGTGTCTGTGTGTGTGCGCGCACGCACGTGTGGGCGCGCGTATGTGTGTATGCCAGAAAGTTTAAACAGTTTGCTATTTGCTTTTGTATCTCTTGCCGTCAAAACATCCTTATTTTAAGAATGGTAAACTTGCGATTCTGACACAATATAAGCTCCTTATGTAGTTTACATCTGAAGGTACACTGAATGGCCAAGCGTCTTAAGACAATCTTTAGAAGTTTGCCATAGATTTACTGACGAATAGACCAGTTAACTTTGATACCACTCCATAGAAGGTATCTTATTATAATGAACTTTATGAAGGTAGGCATAAAAAAAATATCTAAATAAAGCCTTTAATATAAATTGTAGCAGTTTGATTATGCCTCCCGTTTGATAGAAATTTCTACAAAGGTTACGCTAGAAAATCTTTACTGAAATGTATTTTAAACATATCTCGATGGAAGTTGAATAGCAGATACTTTAAATCAATATGAAGCATATTTGGACCAAAGGGAATGAACCAAACTTATACCTTTCTAACCAGTATCGAATACATGGCGATATTGGAAGGGCGTTCATTACGGTGGTTCTTTGACGAAAGCCAATGGTGTGAATAGAACACGTTAGGATTCTAATTAACTTAAGTGAAGGCAATAATAGCAAAAAATCCCTGGAACTAAAAAGGCGTAATATTTCATCACGCAAAGTGCAGAATAGCATTTTAGGTGACAAAGCACATTTGCTGAATCTTGCATGGGAAATTTTCAATCATTCAACGACTTCATTAAATATTTTATTTTAGATTACAATACGAAACCGGTGTTCGCATAATTTTTATAATAGAAAAATTATGTAAAACTGAAAAAGGTACCATGAAATGGTCGAAGTCCCGGATCAATTTCAGGATGGGCAAATGCACGTGCCTAAAATATATCAGAATGCAGGCAAACAAAAAATTGAAAATATATTCAGCAGTAACGAAAATACGGGAAATATATTATCATTTTCAGAATTATGTTGCAGTACCAATTATCTGACAATTTTTTAATAAAAAAAAGAGAATTAGACGTAATGGTCAACATCTTAACACATAAGAAATGCAGATGATATATTTTGGCTAGAACAGACAGAATGTAAATTTCAGAAATTCTTACAGAATATATTGAAGAAAAGCGAGAAGGACGATTGGTTTGGTTTGTTATGTCTTACGGCATATTAAACTCAATGGGTAATTTAATGCCGACAACATTTATTTTCCTGTTAATATTTTTGTTTTATCAAAAATATATTTCTGTTAATATTTTTCCCCTCAAAAATGTATAGCTGGTAATTTTATTTTTTGAAAAACGTATAGCTGGTAATATCATTTTTTCAAAAACGTATAACTGGTAATATATTTTTTTCAAAAAAGTACAGCTGGTAATTGTATTTTTTTTTTTTTTGAGAAATGTATAGCTGAAAATTTATTTCTGGTAATAATTTTTGGTATTAAAACCTATTTTTACACTTTTATAATGCTTTTTCAATTAACTATTTGCCCATAGCTGGGATCCTAACAGGTGCTACCACCCCAGGTCAGGGTGGTCCTGGGAACACCGGCAATTTTGAGGTGGCTCCAAGCTCCTCAAAACCTTCTTATCAGAGGTCTTGCTGTTGGACGTAGATAATCGTCTTACCCAGGACGCGGATGTAGTTTATCATCATACCCAGGACGCGGATGTAGTTTATCGTCTTACCCAGGACGCGGATGTAGTTTATCATCATACCCAGGACGCGCGAGAATGACGATACATGAATTGCATTAGAACAGATTATATAGCAAAAGGAACAGTTCTCAAGGAAAAATACAAATTCAAGATAAGAAAATCAAGAAAGCACAAAAATTTAAATATCCGGGAAGCGTTTATTTACATAAGATAGAAAGTGTGATGCCAAAATCGGGAGGCTCTTTGGGATACCGAAATATGTTTTCCAAATGCTAATTAAGTTATTAATAAACAGGATAATTTGATTGGAAACATAGAAAAGAGTATTGAACTGTTATATAACCTCAGTCAACATATATGTTAGTGAATGATGGACAATTTCCTCACTAATTAAGAAGAAACTGAAGCAACAAAAATATGGTTCTACAGAAGGATGCTAATGTCTTACAACGAACATGTGAACTACGACGAAGTCAAAAGTTATATTTAGCATCAGAAAGAGAGAGTTAAGATTTCTAGAGCATATAATGAGGAATTTAGGCTTAGAAAATGCGACACATTGAAGAAGAGATTGAAGACGAAAAGGACAGAGGAATACAAAGCATAACCTACATAATGGCCACATGTTTGGCTGAACAGGGTTAGGGGGAGACAACAGATATAGAACATTTACTACAAGATACAAAGGACAGAATTATTTATTTAATTTTGACTGATTCGTTTTCTACGTCTTATCAACCCTTTTCAGGTTATTTAAAGCCAGAATATATTTTTAGATTTAAAGAAAATATTTTGGCGAAAACAATGGTTTACAAGTCTTATTAATTTCTCTTTTAATTTCTTCTGCTTAATCAGTAGATTGATTGATTGATTGATTCGTTTTTACGTCTTATCAACCCTTTTATTTAAAGCCAGAAAATATTTTTTAGATTGTAAGAATATATTTGGACGATAATAATGGTTTACAAGTCTTACTAATTTCTTCTTTTAATTTCTCCTGCTTAATCAGTAGATTGATTGATTGATTAATTCATTTTCTACGGCTTACAATTCTTTGCAGGTTGTTTAACGCCAGAATACATTTTTAAATCGTAAATATATATTTTGTCGATAATAATGGTTACAAGTTTTATTAATTTATTCTTTTAATTTCTTTTGCTTAATCAATAGATTCAATGATACATTCATTTTCTACGGTTTTTCAACCATTTATAGGTTATTTAAAGTCAGAAAATAGTTTTAGATTCTAAGAATATATTTTGGCGCTAATAATGGTTTCCAAGTTTTATTAATTTCTTCTTTTAATTTCTTTTGCTTAATCAGTAGATTCATTGATTGATTCATTTTCTACGGTTTATCAACCCTTTGCAGGTTATTTAAAGCCAGAAAATATTTTTAGATTTTAAGGAAATATTCTGGCGATGATAATGGTTTACAATTTTTACTAATTTCTTCTCTTAATTGCTTTTGCCTAGTCAGTAAATTGATTGATTTATTCTTTTTTTACGACTTATCAATCCTTTGTAGGATATTTAAAGCCAGAAATATTATTAGATTCTAAAAATAAATTTTGGCTATAATAATGAATTAGTGATATGTATTGCTAATTAACCCATTGTTGTGGGGAGAAGAGGTTGATTCATAAATTTCCCAAAGGAGTAAGGAATATAACGAACCCAACTAGAATTGGAACTCGTCTTTCCGATTAACAATTCCGAGTCATTATCCATTACACAACTACACATTCAAGCTTACAGTACATATCTATCTAGGTTCTGACCAGGCTCGACGTTGCTTAACTTCGGTAATCGCATGGGAACCGGTGTTTCAATGGATGTGGCTGTACGCTTGACAGAAAATTGTGGAGAGACTTGATCATCAACGTCCTGAACGGTCATGGCAGTTTGAAGACGAATATAATTTACCCAGACGGGTATGCATTGAAAGTGTCTCCTGTGATTAGTCTATTTCAAGTTAACGCGTGTTCTTAATAAATTAGTAAAGAGACAATGTAGAACACGAATACCGTAAATAAATAAAAATGAAAATACCCAGATGAAATTAGACAAAATCTAATTTTTAAGACGATTGAGTGAAGCTAAAATCCAAGCGTCCATATACCTAATGTGGATAAGATTGTGCTTTCCTAGTGTTGATGTTCTTGAAATCATATTTTTTCATGTTTATAACGATTCATCACTTGCCCAAATACTAGTTTCCTGAAATGTTTTATATAATTAGCGTTATGCATTGTATAGGGTGTCTATAAACGTCTCTTTACTATTTAAAAAAAACTATTAGATTTTTTGCCATGTTCTCTGGAACATAACCTCATCAATGGTGGCAATGGCATCAGCGACGTCCTGCATCTTTGCTCGATACACGATATCTTTAACATACCGCACAAAAGAAGTCCAGGATTGGGGTGATATCTGGTGAACGAGGTGGTCATGGAATTGGGCTATCCCTTCCAATCCACCGGTCGGGAAATGTTAGGGGTTCATTTAACAGTATCTCTTTCATGTACATGATACCCGAAATTCACAAATGCATTTTGATAAAAAACTTTGTATATAGAACAAATCTGATTAAGATATCTCACCAATTGCTTTTGTAATATATTATTTTTAAATTGTAAAGAGACTTTATGAATACCTGTATAATATATTTTCTTCGTTTTCATTTTTTGTCAATGCCTTCATGTCCTTATCTTAATTTCTCTGTTTTCTTCAGATCTTTCAGACAACAAATTCTTCAAAATTCTGTCGAATTATTCTTCGTTCTACAGGGTGTGATTTAAGCCTGAACCCACGCAAAAATTCATATTTTCAAAAAATGAAATTTCCAGCAACATTTTATGAACTTAGAATATTAACGAATAACATCTTCAATATAATTTCCATCATTTGGTATGCAAAGATTGATGCGCATTACAAGATTCACTTGAATCCCATGCAATAACTCCACATTGGCGTTAATTTTAGCACATTCAGTCTTTATACGTTTAATCAAGTGTGTTGCATGTGTGATTTTCATTGAGTACAGCTTCTCCTTTTTGCATACCCCAGAAAAAGAAATAAATTCTTACTTCTTTCAATAAACCATGTTTAGTCTGTCGAGGTAAAAAATATATAGGTAATGGTATTTTCTGTGTAACCAGACATTAGGGATACCGTGTAGAATATATTTTATCAGTGTTATGAATAGAATTATACAAGTAGTTTTCAAGATTCGAATATAAGGAAAGATTATTAAACAGAACTTGGCTTCGAGAATATTCATCGCAAACAGAATTTGATTTGCATTGGTCTCTATAGCTGTCAGGCGACCATAGAATATTGTATATTAATTTATTAACCTTTTATTCTCCTTGACTGCATCAATTTGGAGTTTGCTCTGTCAGATGTATTTCTGTGATATAAACGCACTTACAGATCGAGACAGTTTCTTCCCTCGAAGCAAATAAACACTTCTAAGGTCATAACTTTTCGGTTTTGTGAGAACAAGTAACGCTGTGGATGAGGAACATTTCTACTGTTTGACAGCACCGACCGTATTTCTCAAACTCAAAGGTCTCTCTCCATCTATTTTCGTCTAGTTTCAATGAGCGGTTTGTTGCGTTTATAAAGAGGGGCCCCAAGTCATTTGCTCTGTTTATTTGCTTCAACAAATGATGCATCTGAAACAGACAATTTTCATGTCAGAAGGGTCAACGATATAAGGACTCAGAAACGTTTTAGAGATATTTACAGATGTACTGCTTCCTTGCTGGTAATATTTAATATAACTGCAGTTTTTAGAATATGCTAGTGCTTTATTTGGGTATAATAAATTAGTTTTATATATTTAAGACCAACTATTTACCAACAGCTTTGATTCATCCTTTTCTAAAGGTTATTTGTGCGCATGTAAATATTACGAACCCGACTGGAATTCGAACTCGGCTCTTCGATTTCTCATTTCGATACGCTGTCCATTATACCATCCGCATATCACGTGATTCAGATTCAATATTTCCTTTTTCATTCGTGTCGAAACAATAACTTTGCATTCAGTATTGCCTAGAAAAAATACAATTGTCTATATGAATGTGCATTCTTCATTTTTGCTCAACATGAAGTTGTTTTTTTCTTGTACTTTTTGGTTTACTCGAGCACAATAACGAAATATTTTGTCAGGAGGTTGTCAAACATCGCTTTCCAGAGATTCTCTTTTCTTTAATGTCTCTGAATGCTCATGGGAAAACAGTGTAGTAGATTCAGGTTGACTTGCCATCTTCTTGAATTCAGATATTTTTTTTATTCAGAATCACTTTCTTAGATTGACCACCGTCCAAGCCTAGAGCTGAATTTAAAATACAATAGCATATTCTAAGATAATAAGGATTAAATTGACTGAAAAGATATACTGACACTGTCAATCAGATCGATGGTGTAAACTACCATATACATTAATACGGTTTTTAATGTTTGACGTTTTCGTGTAGATATGTTTCAGCTGATGTGATGCAGGGTGAGTTATGCGAACAGTTCAATATTTGTATCACCATATTTTCAATAAAAGTGAACTATATTAATTACATGCTATATTCTTTCACGAGGGAGGTAGTAGATGCTGCTCCTGAGATTCTATCTTTTTGGATTTAATGAATTCTTGAGAAACATATTGGAGTAGTTTCCCGTTGCCTTCTACAAAGGTTTCGAATTCAGTTTAATCCTTGTAGATTGACTGGCCAGAAAACTTGAAAACACAGTTCCGCTCTAAATTTATCTTACTTCGCCATCATTCTATACATGCAGGAGATTGCGAGGTAGAGATTGATTCATGATTTTTGGTCTGGCTTGAATTTGAATTCGTATTGACGATTTCAGTTGTCGTGATGATAAAAGTATTATTAAACAAACATCCAGATTGAAAAACATATTTTCATCATTAAACATGAGAATTATTTAAAATCTCATTTATTTTGATAATTTTCGTTATTGGGACTACTCTTCAAATAATTATGTATATCGACAGGAAAAAAATGATTTGTCTTGTAGAGTTACACATTGATTTCAAGTGAACTTTTCATGCTCTTAGCGACAGAAAGGTTAGCTTTCAACCCCCTTTTTTCTAACACATCCCTTCAGGACGTAGCAGATCGACGTTCCCTACAATGTACTATCTTTGTTGCTCTAAGCCAGTTTTTCTCAATTTTTAAACAATGGCTCACTTAGAAGCAAATAAAAATATTACTGCACACTTAGCAAAATTTTTAAAGTGTATACATTTAAATATTATGAAATAAAACCATAGATCTTAAAAATATACACACAAATATGAACTTGCTCTGTTTCAATGCTTCTATTCATATATTTTGTTGATTGTTTAATGTGAAAACTGAGCCTGCTGTTTTTATCGCGATTTCTTCAATGGTTTTGTCGAATGTGCGATAATCAGACCCTCATTTCTTCTTCAGTTGAGCGCCTTTCTCGCTTTTTATATTTCATGTTATTTAGGGTTGAGTAGCCGAATTCACATAAATAAGAATTAGAAAATTGCAATAAAACGGATAAGGCCCTTATAGGTAATGTGGAATCTTCCTTTTGTATTGAAATCCAAGATATATCAAGGGATACCAACAAATGTTTTATTTCGGGCCCTTAAAAAATACTTTTTAAAAATGAATGTTACAACAGCGTATTTAAGTAACATAGTCGAAGAATAGTGGAAAGAATTATTTTAAAAATGTTTAATACTTATTCATTTATTCAAATACTAACGATGTACCATTTCTGCTTCCTCCCACGCATATATATTTATGCCGGTACAACATTTCACTGCACACTTAAGAGGATCGCTCGGCACTAGACACTATTTTGCGGTTGAGAATCACTGCTTGAAGCAATATCTTTGCCGTTAATCTCCCTCCAATTCCTCGATCTGCCATCCATTTACAAAAGAGCCTTACGTGCATTACACTGCTTGACTTGAATTCCCAATGTCCTTTGAGAATTTATCTTTCTTATCAAGTGTTCAAAATATTTCAGCTGCCTCTTTCTGGTTCAAAGTAAATGACATTTTGTTCACATTTTCATTAAAAATTCCCCATATTCCGTTCTGTGGAATTGCCAGCATAACTTCTATTGCCTCAAGTCCGCTCTCCGTCAGAGAAAAAATTGTCCAGCATTCACCGTCATATAGGAAGAATACTATTAGATAGTAATGCAGCACTCTACTTTATTTCTACCCAAATTTTAATGTCTTAATAATTTGTTTAGCTTTTACAATGCATTATTAGTTCTTCCCATACGCTTACGGATTTCAGTTTCACATTTTCTATTGTCTGTTAGAACACTTCTCAGATATTTAATACCTTTCACTTGCTGGATTCTGTAGATTGAGCTGTTCCTAAAGATGAGAATCACACATTCTGTTTTCAGAACAATTTTCGGTTAGTCCTTCCTTCGTGCTTTCCTTTACTAACTTGTCTAGTAGTTCCTGTTGTTTTCTTTTCTGCGTTTGTCACCAATACAATATTATCTGCGTATCTTACGTTAAGATTGTTTTCACTAGTGGACATAATGATTCATGCATATCGTATACGGATTGTGAGTCGAGGCACTCATTATCTCTGGCATTTGATATTTTCATGTAGGAATTAAAGTTCTGCCGTCATCGAACACTGAGTCCACACATTCATCCGGTGTTCAGGTGGATTTATTTCCAAATGTTTCTTAACATCAGATTTCTTCTGCTCAAAAGGAGATGCACCTATTGTTGATTTCTTGTATTTCTTCGAAACATTGGCGGTGATGGCGCTCCAAATTTTCCTGCCATGTGTAGCTCTTAACTATTAATGTCTGTTGTATTCATACGCAAATCTCCACCTTATAAATAGTAGTTGATACAATTGGAGTCTAACGGAATTCTAACCTTTGGCTGGGATTTGTATTATTTTAATATTAGCCGAAGCCCCCAGGGGGCTCTCCTCCCGGGCAGTACCCCTGAATTTATTGCCCAGTCCCTGAGGCGTCCCATAAAGAGAAAACACTGAGTGGGCTTCGGAATTTTTGTGCGATATAACCTTTAAATCCACTTTAAACCTCGACCTTGGATTAAATTCTGTTGCGACGGAGACACGCTGGTAAATACCACAAAACTGAACCGTACAAAGAAAACTACTAGAGAAATAGTAGTGAATACTTTTAACTAATCATAGTTTCCAACAATATCTTTTTGGCATCTCTCTGCTCTGCCATCCATATACTCAAGAGTGATCCGTTTATACTACGACAAAGATTCGTTCAGTGAATATACACCATCAATGTAAGTTCATTTATACGTTGTCATTAAACCTTTGTTTTACTGTTAATTGTATTTTCTCCACCTCGTTTTGAATCATAGAAAAAAAACATATCTCATACTTTTTACAGCGCTGATCATATTCATCGAATTCACCGCCTACTTTTGCTGACATACGCTTTCAAACAGATTAATAAGTCTTATCGCCTGATATGAGATTCTTTCCCCGACGATTGATGTTTCTAACGGTTTATCAAAATTGTGTAGGTTATTTAAAGCCAGAAAATATATTTCTAGATTCTAATAATTATTTGGAGATAATGGTGGAGTAATGGATAGCGGCTCGGATTGAGGAATCGGAGAACCGAGTTCGGATTCCAGTCGAATCCATTACATTCACTTACGTGATAATACCTTTGGGAAAGGTACGTATTCTCTTCTTCGGTAAATAGCAGGGCAGACCAGGTTCTATAGCTTTGGATGGCAACTGGTCTACCGCAGAAAGAAATGGCAAACTATTGCCGGAAAAATATCTGCCTTGTCAGTCATGTATCGGAAGATACATGATAGTTTAAGCGTGTATCACTTATGGTATATAACTGACTGAACGATTTTACTGATAAAAGACCTAATAATTAATCCATAGCTGGGGACAGAAGATGTTGATTCATAGCTTTCGCAATATGAACATACTTCTACTTGCGGACTTTTATACATTTCACTATCTGTACATCCAAGTTTACAATACCTGGTATTACACAGTGGCTATCCATCTAGTTACTAACCAGATTTGCCTTTGCTTAACTTCGGTGATCTTAGGAGAATCGGTGTTTCAACGATATATAACCGTAAATCTGTTTTCCTAGATACTTCCTATCTTTCCTGTAGTCTTCGTTGTATATATAAATAAATATATTTGCTTCTAAGATAGCGTCGGCTTTGCCTTCAGCAAACTTTCAATTTTAAATTGACCATTGAATCACAAAGGTTTGAAGTTATTAAATATGCATAACAGCGACACCCTGCCTCAGATATATTTCACATAATCAAACTTTGTCTATCTATCGTAATTTTCATGTATTAAATTATTAATATATTTTACAGCCACAATCTCTTATTGTTATGTATATCATTTTATATATATATGCATGACACTTTGCCTAATCAGTAAGTCACTATATCCAATCCTGTTTAACATCGGCTTAAACTTAGATTTTGTGATATTTTTTAATGTTAACGGCATAACAGAAACAGTGTTTCTTTTTCATTCTGTTCGTTTTATGATTGTGTTTTTCTGTCGCATTTGTTTTGTAACTTCAGGCCACTGGTTCCCGGAGGTTGTTGGTAAAATTAGCTACGTCCATGATAGACATTCACTGCATCGCAGGTCGGTGAATAAAGCGAAAGTTTTATTGCATAATATAGAAAAGGCAGCTGAAAGCAATCCATGCTGCCTTCTTATAAATAGACGCCTACACAACATATTACGCCCTCGTCGTTCTTCAGTCAGATCTCGTTTGTTCTTTGCCTGTTGGTGCGTTTGTTGGCGCTTTATTCGTTTGATAAAATTTTAGAATTATTTTTCTATATTTAATGTTCCGTTTGACTTTTTATTTATCTTTTGACAGCATACTTCCTTGTATTGTCTAATATTTTAATCGATGTTTATCCTTCCTTCTTTCCTTTCTTCTTTCCTTATGGTTGCTTTTTATTCGCCATTTATTCTTCGTTATATTCACTCTTTATTCCATCATCCTTTCCTTTATTTATTCTTCTTTAACTTCCTTCCATACTTTTTCCACATCGTTTAATTTTCCCCTCCTGCTCCCCTTCCTTAATTTCTACCTCTCTTCCGTCCAAAAGTTCTACTTTCTTTCCTCCTTTTCCTCGTTCATTGCTTCATTACTCATCGTTTATACTCTTTTCCTGTCGCCCGCCATCCCTCCCTTCCTTTTTCCTTCCTTCCTTTTTCCTTCATTGTTCCCTCCATCCTCCCACTTTCCTTCCTTCCTTCTTTCCTTCCTTCCTTCCTTCCTTCCTTCCTTCCTATATGCTTCCCTATTTTCCTAGCGTTTATTATCTATTCCTTAATTTCTTCATCACTTCCTCCTTTTCTACCTTCTTTTCTTCCTCCCTTCTTTTACTCCCTCCGTCCTTCCTCTCCTTTCTTCCATTGTTCCCACCATCCACCCTTCCTTCCTTCCTTCCTTCCTTCCTTCCTTCCTTCCATCCTTCCTTTCCATCCATACCTTTCTTCAATCCGTCATTTCTCCCTCCCTTCCTTATTTTCCTCCATTTCACTCTTTCTGCTTGCCTTTTTTCTCATTGTTATTTTTTGGCTTTCTTTCTTCATAATTTTTCCCTCCATTTCATACATTTTATATACTTCATTTTGTTTATTCCCATTTCTTATCTTTCTTCTTTCCAACTTCCCTGTTGTAATTTTCTCCTTCTTTTATTCCTTCATTCATTAATTTCTATATATTTTTATACTCATCGCTTATTCTCAATTCCTGCCACCGTTCCTTCTTTCTATCCTAATCTTCCCCTCCTTTCATTTGCTCCTATATATCTGCATTTTTATTCGTTTGCTATTTCTTTATGCGTTCGATCCTTTCTTCAACCCTCTCTTCATTATTTTATTCCTTCCTTCCTCGGTTCTTTCCTATATGCTTACCTTTTTACTCATCGCTATTCTTCCTTCCTTCGGGTTTATTTCCTTCCTATATGTTTGTCTCTTTACTTGTTGATGGCGATTTATTTCTGCCTCTAAGCCTTTCTTCCGCTCTTCCTTCTTTCTTTCCTCACCCGCCTCATTCCTATATACTTGTCTTTTTACTCATCATTTATTCTCTATTCGTTCTTTCTTTTTCTCGAACATTCCCCATTCTTCTTTCTCCCTTTCATTTCTGTCTTCCTTCCCCCGTGCCTTCCTATATGCTTGTCTTTTTACTCTTCATTCTTTCTTTTTTCTTTCTTTCTTTCTTTTTTTCTTTCTTTTTTCTTTCTTTCTTTCTTTCCTTCTTTCTTTCTTTCTTTCTTTCCTTCCTTCCTTCCCATATGTTATTTTTATGCGTTGTTTCCTATTTCTTTCAGCCTCCGATCTTTTCTTCCTCTCTTTCTTCTTTCCTTTATATATGCTTGACTTTTCCAACAGTTTCATCGTCTGTTCTTTTCCTTCTTTCTTTCTTTCTTTCTTTCTTTCTTTCTTTCTTTCTTTCTTTCTTTGTCCCTGTATATTTTTCTCGTGGATTTCAGGTTTATTTACACAAAACGAAAAAAGGTATCTCTCAGATACTTAAATATAATTGGATTTGAATGTGTTCTATCTTAATATACTATTTTAACATATATTTGCAGGTATATTATATTTCTGTATGGCCGAGGCCAAATCGAAACATATGTTCAGTTTCACTTTCAACAAATTAATAGTCATAAATCCCGAAAATCTTTAAATTTAGTCACAAATATTAGGTTCACAAGCAGAATCAAATTACTCATCGCGGCAAAGGGTTGTGTTCAGCTCACTGTCTAATGGATATTGTCGTTATATTTTCATCGGTTTTGTATACATAATGCAATTTGCAAGTTGAAATTTATGTGCTGCAAGTAAGACACTGATTTTAAATTAAGCCAAATATTTTTACTGGCAATAGTAAATATTACTGTTTATTGTTTAAATTATTGCGTCTAGAATAGAAGCGGAATTCAAGAAAGGTGAAATGTAATTTTCTTTCTTTCTTTTGCTACATTAAATCTTTCTACTAACCTTCAAGTAACATAAAAATAAATGTCTATTTTTCTAAATGTCTATATTAAACCTACTGTTAATGTTTGGAAATAGTCAATCAGTAGGAAAAAATACGGTGTGGGAAGTGTAGTGAACAATGTGACCAAGTTTATTAGGTAGTAAAATTATATGAATCTTCGAATATTATCAAGATAAATGTAGATAATTATCATCAAAATAATAATCACCACAAACCAGTCCTATTAGCAAATGAGGTTCTATGGTCACTGTGCGTCTATCAACTGACCATCTGGTTTGCAAGCCTGACGTATAATTCATGGGTAGCGAGTCGTCAGCAAGTACACCTGGTGATGGCCATGGCTCTCCAAGTCAACCCACAGCCGATGTCGTTCAGCTTGCAGATACATCTTGGTCACGGACCCCTGATCGATGATCCCATCGGATTAGAACATTCCACTCTGGGTGTTGACATCAGTCTAGGAATGTTATCACCGTATTGATACATCGCTATGACGCCCAGTCAGCCTTCATTATGAAAATTGATGCTACTAGATGGTTCCGTTACCATTCAACAGTTCTTTTTTTTTTATTACTTCAACAGAGTATCGCCAAACACTTCAACTGAAAAGCGGGCCGGGAGAACAGGTTCATTCACCAATCACTCGAGGTAGTACTGGGTTACATATACCAGTCGCCGTCGTAGTTTGACCTGATATAAAAGGCAAATAAACTATGTAATTCCTTGGTAAAAAATATTTTTCACTACAGGAAATAAACAAAGATTGATTGATCCGTTTTTACGGCTTATCAACCCTTTTTAGGATATTCATAGCCAGAAAATAATTTTAGACTAAGAATTTTTTTGTTTGTTGATAATAAATCATTACTGATCAAAGTCTTACTAATTTACCCATAGCTGGGAGAGAAGTGTTGGATTCTTATATTTCTCAAGGGTATTTGCGCGTAAAGGTATATAAGGAAACCAATGGAAATTGTAGCGCAGCTCACTGATTAACGATTCCAATCCATTGTCCATTACAGCAGCCCACATGCAAGCTTACAGCACGTTGTATTCCCCAACGGTTACCTATCTAGGTACTGATCAGACTCGACGTTGCTTAACTTCTGTGATTGTATGGGAATAGGTTTCAACGTCTTTTAAGCCAAAACGTATATTCATAACGAAGAATCCTTCTTATATTCTGTAAAAGAGAATATTGCCCAATCTGCCACAAAACTGTTTTAAATACATCGGGAAAGTCGAATAGTCTCCAGTCTTTTTATAATCTCTTAATCCAGTAAAAATATATAAAGAAATGCAAATCACAAATGATGTGTCGGAAGCAATAAAAACTGCCGCAAGCAAAGTTAAAATGACGAAAGAACCCATACAATTAATTATTTATTCGGTTGTGAAAGATCTCGTTAATCAAAGATATGTTTCCGTGTTCAATAATCTTTGACTTTATATACAAAACATAATTAATGATGGAACAATATAACATAGTCAAACATGAAACCTCCAATGAACTCCAATAATGTATTGATCATAGCAATACAAGTATAGTCTAAAATTTCCACAAAATATTTTTTTCATACAAACTGTACTGGTAAAATTTGACAAAATCTAAAATATATTTACCGTAATTTTCTCGAAAATGATACGCATTTTTTTTTACTGTAAATTACAGATGAGACTAGAGGTGCATATTATAAATAGGATTAAACAAAAATATTTTTTCGTTAAAGATTTATAATAATAAATACGTACTTATACGTTATAATACAAGAAAGATAAATCCCAATTTTCAATTTAAATCCAACAATGATAATTGTAACATATTTTGTCAATAAATCTATGTTTATGGTTATTCCACAGTACTTATGGAACACCCACTTGATCGTCTTTCACAAATTCAACTAAACTTTATTCCATATCTGGATATTGAGCTTTTCTTCCTCTGCCTATATCTTTGGTACTTGATTTACACTTTTTTCGTTCATTTTTATTTTTTCTCAATAAACGTTTGTTATCCGCATTCAAGTCATATTCCCTACCTGCACCTCTGTTTCCTATGTTTCTGCTAATTCTATTGTTTTTTGTTTAAAATTTGCACCATAACTCGCTCCTCTTGACGACATGTTGGTGGTAAAATAAAATGTTATATATATCGGGAAAACAGTATGTTAATTTTTCAACATTATTTTAGCCGCTTAGTTTCGATTTAAGTCGACAAAATGTCTTCGTAATTATTTTTTTTTTATTTTTACAAAATATATAGATGCGTATTATACATAGGGATAGATATATTTATCAAATTTTGGGTCATTTTTTAAGATGCGTATTATTTTCGAGAAATTACGGTATCTATTATTATTACTTCTAAGGTTATTATTAGTGGATGTTTATACTTGAAATAGAGTCTCAATTTCATTTATCTTTCGAGATTTCGATTATTGCGGGTGAAGAGAAGAATAACCATGAAAGTTTATCTCAAATACGAGTATTTACTAAATAATAACATTTGAATTAATAAAATATCGGATTAAAAATAACGTCCTTAATTCTTTTGAAATTGTTTGGTTTACGTAGAATTAAGCTTTCGGCAAAAATATTCTTTCTTAGAGAGAAATTGTGCTTTCCTTTAACGGGAAAACAGGCCTTGCTGGATGAGCGGTGGCACACACTTGAACAAATGGTGATTTCTCATACAGACTGGTCGCAGTTTCGAGCCTTACTGGAGAACACATTTTCTTTATTGAGCTTTAGCGAATAGGCAAGCCTATATTCGTAATACACACTGTATAATGTAATAAAAAAAATAGGGCATCTATTTCAAATACAAGTATCCAATGTAATAACGTTTGAACAAAAAAATTAGAGCGGGTATAAAATAAGTCCATTTATTTTTTAGAAATATATATAGTAAGACAATTTCGCAGGAAAACATGCATCATTCACAAAGTCTACACTCGTTAAACAAAACAGAGTTCACGCTAGAGAACTCAACGCTTAATTTTTATATTGTATAAATCAAATTCTAGCAGATTTGGAAAATTCGGGACTTGTTGAAGTAGCTCAGAAATACAATAAATGATCACCTTATGCAAGGTAGTAAAGTCACAAAGAGACAAGAGGTTACTGTTAGGGAAAAAATAAGAAAAAAGGAAAATATTTTTAAGGAGCGAGAAAATAGAAATGTAATGAAGAACACAAAAGATAACGATTGGCATTGCATTCAAATTTTTGAAGACCAAAATTAGTTGGAAGCAATAGAGTGACACAAAGTAGTGTAGTACGAGAAAAGACATTGTTAGCATAGAACTTACAGTTACGTCTCGATAACTCAACTGTGACTCGATGAAGCTGGAATAAACATCCACAAGCGGGAAGTGCGAGAAAGTAACTGTTAGCATAGAACTTTCGGTTGCATCTAGCCAGCTCAAATGAAAAGTGAAGTGATCTCGACGCCACTGTAGTACTTACGATAGAGAATTCATCCGAACACTTAGCATGAAAATATGTATAGAAACGACATAGACAACCAACTTTAGGTCGCTGGGGGAGTGACTGAAACCGAATTACCATATCAGGACCGATAATATTACTGATTCTTCTTTAGAGTTTATCAAGGGTCTCAAGGTAAATGCCAGGGGCACCTAACCACACACACACACACACACACACACACACACACACACACACACATATATATATATATATATATATATATATGCGTGTATGTGTGTGCGCGCACGCGTGCGTGTGCGTATGTCAGTAAGTGTGGAGAGAGAAGGAAAGATGGAGAAGGAAAGGAGAATAAAATGATGAGGAAGAGATATATACATATCCAGAGAAATATTGATTTGTCGTATTTATTACTTACACAATAAGCATGTTATATTATCCTCGATATTGACCTTGGTGTTAAATGAAAACCTTTCAACAAATTTGCTATGTTTAGCCCACTGCCATTTTTGTGCATCTTAGCGGTAAGAACAATCATTTTATCGATGTTAACTGAAACCTTTCTGAACAGTTTATTCTCCCAGCCAGGCTCGTTACATTAAAACAGTAACGCTCCCCAAAATTAAATAAAACAGGAAAAACTACATTGATCTATGACGCGTAATATTTTGCTATCGCTTTCCTGCTTTACACAATTGTTTGTTCGAAAACAGGGAACCATTAATATGCAGGTCTTTACATTTCCATCAAACCTTTCACTGCAACTAAAATAGCCATTTTTTTGCAAAATGAGGTCCCAGAGAATCGATATTTTTGATGTTATATATATATATATATATATATATATATATATATATATATATATATATATATATATAATGTAATCCGATAAAGAACAAATAGGAAATATTTATTATTCTAACGTTTTATTTGGTTAAAGTTTCAACAGATAATAAAATAGTGAGAAAAAGAAGAAAGAAATTCTGGTATTTTTAATTTTCTGTTGTTTGATTTTCATTAGTTAATCAGGTCTCGCGTGACTTCGACTTGGTAAATGAACGTTAGTATAACTTGGGTCGTTCCGGATACAAATGTCGACACGTCGATTTGAATTCGGGAGACCGCGAATAATTCTAACGTTGCTTTAACGAGTCAAATGCACGTGAAGCGGATTAACCAATGAAAATAAAACAGTACAATAATACAATAATTTATTTCTTTATATCTCATTCTCCGATGAAGCCTTAGCAAGAGTGAAACCTGTCTGATTGATAAACATTTCTTATTTGTTCTTTATCTTATTATTTTTCGGCTTCTGATCCATGTTCTAACGAGCTTATTTTCCCAGTGTGCCACTAGACTGGAATCCAGTCCCACCTATTTACTGTTGAAAAACCTAAATGCAACATCAACATCTACTTCAGCAGTATCTTTTCTTTGTATTTGTCTGTTTATTTGTTTCACAGACAACTACACTCTTCAAAAGTTTAAATGCAACACAGTCGCCATCATCTATCTTACTGGATCGCGTTCATCTTTTGTCCTTTCCTCTTCCCCGCTATACTCAGTCTTTTCTCTGAATTTCACACACTGTAACCCCCATGGATACTAGTAGCATTTCCGCATTGCTTGGAATGAAATAAAAAAACAATATACGTATGTTTAACCCCAACTCATATACATATATAATGGGTGTTCCAATAACTTGAGCCGATGTTAAATGTGAATTAAGTTTAAGCGTCCAATGATTTCTTTTATTTTCCTTTCAGGCTTAACGACTTACATCTTTGGCAATTTCAACCATGGAAAGATTAACAACCACACAACGTGTTAAAGTTTCAAGAGTGCAATTGGAAACATTGTTCGTAAATTCAAACAAACTGGGGTCGGTGGCAGGTGTGAAAACACCATTGCGTGCTCGTTTACGCTGTTCAGCTGAAAACAATGCTGCAGTGCACGAGAATATGGCCGAAAATCCAAACACCTCTATTTATCATCACACGCAGGAATTGAAACTCTTCACAACAACGTTACATCGTTTCCAAATGCACTTTCTGTTGGTCGATTATGTTGGCCAAAAAATCGCGAAGGGCGCGAAATGGATTTCTGTTTGAACGTCCATTTTCATAATAAGCTTCGATAATTTTAAGATATTGTTTGATTGTTAATTGGTTGAATTTGCGAAAGACTTAATTTGTTAAATCTGAAAGAAAAAGGAAAAAAAAATAATTAGACGTTTAAACTTATTTCATATTTAAATTCGGTTCAAGTTATTGGAACACCCTATATAAGCTGATAATGAATTTTTAATCTTCCATTTTTTTAATTATTAACGTTACATTTCGTGGTTAGACATGTCTGAGTTGACATTGCTTTTTTCCATAAACAAAGAAATAAATATAAACTGACTCAGAAATCGAGATGTCAGAATAACGAAACAGTGTCTCCACAGAGGAATCGAACCTGTGTACCTTTTCCAACTAACGAAAAACATTCACGCGACGGGTGCCTGAATCTGACACATACGACTGTTGCATAATGTCAGTGATAGACATATATAACCAATATATAACCTATAACATTCTACGAGTATTAGATAAAATTCCTGTCTATATTGAGAAGTATCATTCGTATATTAAAATTGAATAGTCATTTTTGCAACACGTTTTAAAATATTTCAGTCATTCATATTTGTAGGCATCAACTCTATCACTGTTTCCCAATGCGTTCCTGTCAAAATAGCTCTCATACACTTCGAATGTATTAACTCGTAAGGACGTCTTCAGGCTTGGCTTCCATTCAGCATATATACTTAAGTCACACACGGATGTACACAAATTTATGTGGCATCCTTAATGAATTACGCCTACAGCGACATCATTGTTTGCACGAAGGATAACGGTTATTGAATATGCAATTTCCTCATTTGTACACCAATTCTACAATATTGATACTACATAATCATAGTGAACATTTAGACTTATGCCATCCAAAATATATTTGTATAACTGCCAATTTATAAGGTGTTGTACATGGAAGCAATGTTTAACTCGCTTGATTACGCTGGTTTTCGACTAGACTCTTTACAGACCCAAATCATGTTGCGTATATATCATATGAAATAAACCGCTTTGTTCTGGAATTAAATATCTATAATAAAACACTGTTAAATAAGATATTCTAAAATGTTTTTATGATATAAAGATATAGTTTTTTTTTTAAGTTTTCCATATCAGGTTTTCTCTCTGTAAAAAGAAACAAGAAAGAAGGAATAAAATAAATAAAACAGTAACAAGTTTTGACATGTGAAAAGATACAACGCTTTGCTGTCGAGAAAATTAGCACAACCACAGACTAAAATGAACCAGTACCCTACAAATATAAAACCACATTTTTATTTTACTAAATAGTATAAAATGGGAAATCGTCGTCGCATACAAAGAAATGTATACCGAAGTACCATTTAATATCTATCCTCCTATATGGCAGTCATTTATGGACATTTTCTTCCCAGATTACAGATGGGTACTCCAATGGAAGCATGCTGAATTTGATATGGAAGCAACTCGGTTACTATTCATTTCCGAGAATACTTGTCTGATATCGCGACTAATGAAACCACATTACACACGCCGGATCAAACCAGAAAACCCATATTGAAACTATGCTGAGCGGACCTTAATTAATGATTATCACAGTGGATAAAGGCGTTGGTTAGATCCAATGATAGGACCCAAAAAGTGTGAGTTCAATACCTGGTTAAGCCGATGGAGAACTTGGGAAGGGGAATTAACAGGAGATAACTGATAACTGATATATATTAGACATGGCACGTGGAACTAGAACAGTCTACCCCAGTGAGCGAAATAAAGGGTTCATTTCGGCATTCCAACCACCTGAAGAAGGCCGGAGCGTACAACGGCCGAAAAGTTGTAATAAATATGGCCACAAAGATGAGGACAATAGTCCGAATAATATAAATAGTTTACATAATGCCTCGTCTCAGAAATATGAACAGATACTAAGATTGTACCATTAGACAAAACATTCTCTTGGGAGCCTGTTCCATTTAACAGTGATTCGCTGGAAGCAGCTCTTCGCGTGGAACTTACTTCTCAACGGAGGGAATGTCGGTTGTTGATAATATCTAAGTGGCATGGCGGGTCCTAGCCGTGAAGATTAGACCTGGCCGAACCAAGGTATGTATTTAAAGCGAGCACTTTCCATGGAAGTAGCGATAGAGAAGTGAGAGGTTCGTCACATCCCGCCTGTGAGAGAGGTTGGAGGATGGAAAATAATTTCTCACCCACGAAGATTCGGGGACGCTTTTGAACTCGTAGTCTGGAATGTGAGAACTGGGCATCTGCCGCCCAAATATGACAACAGCATTTCATTTTGGTCTGGTCTGGCTCATGTAAATTTAGAAGATAGCATGAAGAGTCAAGTAGTTACTGTAGCGTTCAGTTTCAGCTGTCTGTGAGTAACGAAGAAGTTTCACGGACAATGGGAAGAAAATGTAGACAATTACGTAGAATCATAAAAGGTAGTTACAATTTCTTAGAATGCCTAATGTGGTCCTTGGATAATTTGACATTCACAGGAATTTTTAAAGGTATGAGGTGGAGAGTTTTTGTAAGCGGACGGCAGAATAGGTACTGGGAGGTAAAGTAAGGGGAAAAATTTGCATATAGCTAGGATAGGAATTTAAAAAGAGCTGTGATCACCCACCACCTTACGGTGTGCGCCACATAAAATATATCTGTACATTGTTTTCTTCTTTATATTTAATACAAAAGAGATGGCCTTCTTATAAAAATATTTTTCTATGTACCGTGTCTCATCAAGATATGAGCAACCATGACTTTCAAAACGTCCAACCCATTTTACCACTGACAAATGATTGTCATTTTACTATCTTGCCCACTCCCTCATTTGCCATTCTTTTACACATATTCTTAGGTAAGTGATTTTTCGTTTCCCTCTGTCCATTTGCCTTCGATATGCCATGCAAGTGTTAAATTTTCTATGCCTTCTTTCCTCCTTATTTGCTCAAGAAATTCAAAATCTTTCTGATTCTAAGTATAAGCGAAGATTTTGATTCCGTTTTCCGTAAAACTTTGTCATTTCTTACTGGTTCAATCCATGGTATTCTCAGAAACCTTTCGTAAAGCCACTTCTAAAATATTGGAGGATTGATATTGCATAGGACTTTAGAGCTTCTTTCTTTGTATCTAACGAAGAATTTTCCATGTTCCGTAATACTTCGTTTTGTTCTTAGAAGAAACTATTGTACTATTTCGACACAGCTTCGGATTTCGGTCTCACATTTTTCAACACCTGTTAACGATTTCCAGACGTTTAAGCTTATTTACTTGCTTAATTGTGGCATCTCTATTTCGTAGTCTTCATTTTGGGCTTTTTCTCATGTTGACAACTAAAATTACGATTTTCACACATTTAATAGCCATTTCCTCTCGCCTTCCATTAATCTATAAAACAGGTATACAATATCATACTATATTAGAATTGCCCTTTCCGATATCATGCTAACATAAATATTGCATTTCCAATTCGAAAGATTTTAGTAAGTAAGTCTATTTAAATTACAATTATTCTCAAGCTCACTGACAGGAAGTGGAAAGAATATATTGAATCCATTGCTAGGTTAGCTGCTAAGTCGGTTCACTCTGTCGGGCGTGACAATTTTACTCTCTACCATTCGTTCATGCTTAGAATATTGTTGACACATATGGTCCAGTACCCTTGTTATATACCTTGAGCTCCTTGATAAAATCCATGAAGAATCTGCAATATTTTTTGTCTGATCTAGCAGCACAGCTTCAGTCATTTTCCCACCTTGTCCTTCTGTGCCTTCTATAAATAATTTTGTGGTAATTGTTCGGATGAGCTCTTCGCTATGGTACTTAGCCTTTTTGAATTTAAAGACTTGTGACAAGATTTCATCAATTTGAAGTTGAGCTGTTAGATGTAACCGTAAGTTCTATGCTAATAGTTTCTTTTCCCGCATTTCTTGCTGATGGAACTCCCTTCCGGCTACATGCTTTCCTGCCAAATTTAATCGGCAATAATTTAAAAGAATATTAATCTTTATCTACTGTCTTCCTGAATACTCTTTCCTATTCCCGCATATTATTATTGTTTATGTTACAAGTTCTTCCACACCCAGTAACTTCCTGTGTCATAGTGATTTAACT